>CM077093.1:34104695-34686750 GCA_039513925.1 Platanthera zijinensis | reverse complement strand
TTTTTGGAAGTTGGAAAGAAAGAGTCAGACTGTTTTGGAGGCATCTGACCCAAGGATTTACATCACAGTACAGGAAGGCCCCTTATTCCAATGAAGGTATCAGTTCTTGATGCAAATATCCAAACTCCAAAGAGTTATTCAGAAAATGACCAAGGATGAAATCATCTTGGCAACCATGGACAAAAGAGCTCAGAACATTATTGTTAGTGCCATAGATGATTCAACATTTCAGAATCTGATTCACTACAAGACCTCTAAAGAGATGTGGGACACATTGATTGTCTACATGGAGGGATCTGAAGAAGTAAGGCAGGACAGGAAATCTATGCTCAATCAGGAGTATGAAAGTTTTAGACAAGGAAAATCTGATAGCATAACTGAGTGCTACAAGAAATTCTATAGAATTGTGAATGAGCTTATGTCCTATGGAAGAGTCTTCAGTACTTATGAACTGAATGACAAATTCTTGAGATCCTTAACAAAGGATTGGGACACAAAGATCTGTGTCATAAGAGAAGTGCTAAATTGGCAGAGATATCTCCTCCCACCTTGTTTGGAAAGTTGTTATCCTATGAAATGCAACTTATGGTGAGGAAGGAGGAGGAAAAGAATTCAAGAGGAGAGCATAGAGAAAAGACTGTGGCATTCAATGCAGAAGCCACTAGAAAGAATAGGAGGAAATCACCATCTCCTCCTAAAGAAGTTGCAGAAGATAGTTCTGAAAGTTCAGATAAGGGTTCAGAAAGCTGTGATTCAGATGCAGACTTTGCTGCATTCACAAGGCAATTCCAGAGGTTCTTGAAAAAGAAGCAATGGAAGTCTAGGCCTTCCACATCACAGCAAGTTGATGACTATTATTCAGAAGAAAAGGTCATCAAGGAAAGAGAAGAGCAGATCAAAGCCCAGCAAAGCCACTACTTCAAAGATTGTCTGCTATTATTGCAATAGGCCTGGACATGTAGTGGCTGACTGTCCTGATAAGAGAAAGGAGTCTTCAGACAAGAAAAGACTCATCAGAAAGGCAAGAAGGAGAAATCCTTTGTTGCAAAGAAAGATAAGAGTCTAACAGACCAGTCAACTTCAGAGTCAGAATCTGAAGCTGAAGCATATATTGGACTATATGCTGCATCTGAAGAAGAGGAGTTTCTGCAGTTGCTAGACTCCATCAATGAACAAAAGGATCATCAGTGTATGGGGCTGATGGCAGGATCAGAAGAGGACATATGCCAGAATCAGTCTGGTCCTAATAAGGTACAATGTCCTTCTATTACATCTGTTTGTTGTACAAGTGAAGAATCAGCTACATCTGCATCAAGTGATGTAGATGCATCTGAATCTGAAGGAGATGTCTATCAATTGATAGACAAGTATGGGGACTTTTGCAGGCCCTTAAGAAAAGCAAGAACCTGGTTAAATCTCAGGCTCAGGAAATTGCTGAACTAAGGGTTGCTACAACTGAGTTAGAGAAAGTTATTGATCAAAAATTAAATGAAATTGCCAAGCTGAAGAATATAACTATTATTCAGATGGGCACAATTAACTATACTAATGATCAAGTGAAGAGTCTGGAGGCCAGACTTAGAATTGAAAGGGATTTAGTGGCTAGTTACTCTAAGCCAAAATCTGTCTTACCCTTGATAGATGAATTTGTCACTCAAAAGGGTAAGGCTGGATTAGGATTTTAAGGTAACTTCGGGGCTTGCAGATTCAAGAGGAAAGGCAAAGCTCCTGTTCAGCCACTAAACCTTTCAGTTCCCATAAAGTTTAGTAAGGTGAAAGTGTCTTCTAACAAATATGATCATGAAGATATTCAAGGTCATATTAAGACTAATGTTCTGAAGAACAAGGGTGTAAATGCAAGCAGGCCTACCTATGGTCATAAACCCAATGGTTTTAAGAAATCAGTAGGTGAAGTTGCTGCAGCACCAGCAATGAACAGAAATTCTTTGACAAGGATGTATCTAGATCTAGATACAATAAGTTTGAATGTTGGTGCTGTGGCAAGAGAGGCCATTTTGCACTAGACTGCTGGTATAACCCAAGTGTTATAAAGAATAATAGTCTACCTGTTAGAAGAGGTTATGGTAGCTTTATTAATGCTAACCTGAACCAAGGACCCAAGACTTACTTGGGTTCTAAGGGTAAGTAATTCTGTGTTGCAGGTGAATCCAAGTAACCATGCCCCTATATGGTACTTGGATAGTGGTTGTTCCAGGCACATGACTAGAACAAAGGGGCTGCTGAAGGAGTATTCATCTGTCAAAGATGGACCTAAAGTGATCTTTGGTGGATCAGAAAAAGGAGTCATCAAAGGGTTTGGTAACATTTCTTCTAACCTAATTACTATCACTCAAGTGGCTTATGTAAAAGGCTTGAAACATAATCTAATAAGCATAAGCCAGCTAAGTGATTTAGGATATGACATTTCATTTGTTAAAGATGGATTTCATATCAAAAGGTCAAGTGATCAAAAGATCATATTGACTGGGTATAGGAAGAGAAATGTATATTGTCTTAATTTTGAATGTGAGAATAAGGGTTCTCCCATCTGTCTTGTAGCTGATGACAATGCTTCTCATTGTGTTAAGTGGCACAAAAGATTGGCTCATCTAAACTACAATACAATTGGCCAACTCTTTAGCAAAGAGTTAGTGAGGAATGGACCTCAAGTTAAGTGTATAAAGGAAGGGATATGCTCAGCTTGTCAAAAGGGCAAGCAGACAAAATCCTCCTTTCAAAGCCTTGAAAACAAGGATTCTGTGAGGTGCTTATACCTCTTGCATATGGATCTTTTTGGTCCTATGCCAGTTCACAGTCTAGGTAGGAAAGTCTACACTTTTGTGGTTGTAGATGACTATTCAAGATTTACATGGGTGTTCTTTCTGAGACAAAAATCTGAAACCCCAAGTGTATTACTTAATTTTGTAAAGCAAATTCAGAATGAACTAAATAGTACAGTGGTCAAAATCAGAAGTGACCATGGTACTGAGTTTCAATCTGAAAGCATAACAAAATTGTGTAAAGACTTTTGGGATTTTCAAGAGTTCTCCTCACTAGAACACCTCAGCAAAATGGAATTGCTGAAAGAAAAAGAATAGAACATTAATTGAAGCTGGTAGAACTCTATTGATGACACCTCTCTCCCAGAATATTTTTGGGCTGAGGCAGTTAACACTGCTTGTCATGTAATCAATAGGGCTACTATCACCAAAAGCCACAAAATGACTCCCTATGAGATTGTGAAAGGCAGAAAACCAAATCTATCTTACTTTAATCTTTGGTTGCAAGTGTTATATACTTAACAATGGCAAGTCATATTTGACTAAGTTTGCTGCCAAATCCCAGATGGGATATTTGTTGGGTACAGCACAAATAGTAAGGCCTATAGAGTCTTCAACTTGACTACTCAAGTTGTTGAAGAATCTGTGCATGTTGTGTTTTGATGAAACAAGTTTAATCAACTGTGAGTTGTCTTGTAAATCAAGTGACTCAACAGGTATAAGCAAAAGTATGGACAAGCTCTCCATTACTGAAGTATCAAAGGAAGATGGAGCATTGGAAAATGAAGGCTTCTGTCCAGGGGGAGAACAAGACACTATAGAAGCTGAAGAAAACCAAGAGATTCAGCTAAATGAAGGAGCTGGAGATGTTCAACCAGAAGGAAATCTTCCTCCAGCTACAAGACATTTAAGATATCATCCAGCTGATCAGATAATAGGTGATCCAAGACAGGGGGTGCAAACTAGAAGCAGAAATCAAAACACATTTCTACATTCAAGTTTCTCTATCACACAATGGAGCCTAAGAAGTTTGAAGAAGCTATCCAAGACCAGTACTGGATTGATGCTATGCAAGAGGAGCTGAATCAATTCAGAAGGTGTAATGTCTGGGAGCTTGTTCCTAAACCAAGAGGCCACAACATAATTGGCACAAAATGGATCTATAGGAACAAGCTAGATGAAAGAGGAATAATAGTAAAGAATAAAGCAAGATTGGTTGCAAAAGGATACAGGCAGGAAGAAGGGATTGACTTTGATCAAACCTTTGCTCCAGTAGCAAGGCTGGAGGCAATCAGAATATTCCTTGCCTATGCAGCCTATCAAGACTTCAAAGTATACCAGATGGATGTGAAGCCAGCATTTCTGAATGGTGATCTTAAAGAAGAAGTATATGTAGAGCAGCCATCAGGTTTTGTAGATCCTCTTAACCTGATTTTGTTTATAAGCTTAGGAAAGCTCTGTATGGGTTAAAGCAAGCCCCAAGGGCTTGGTATGAAACCCTGTCTACTTTCCTTATTGAGAATAAATTCTCAAGAGGAAAAATTGACAAAACTCTATTCCTTAGGGAATCCAAAGGCAAGATCATCTTAGTACAGATCTATATTGATGACATAATCTTTGGATCTACTGAAAACAACAACTTTGTAAAAAGTTTGCCAAACTTATGCAAGGGAAGTTTGAGATGAGCAGTATGGGGGAACTGAAATTCTTCTTGGGACTCCAAGTAAGACAGACTGATGATGGCTTGTCCATATCCCAGTCTAAGTTCACCAAAGAATTGATTAAGAAATATGGTATGGAGTCATCCTCCACCATGAGAACTCCTATGGGAACAAGTATGCCTATATGCAAAGATGATGCAGGTAAACCTGTTGATGAGACTTTGTATAGAGGAATAGTTGGCTCACTACTATATCTCACTGCTAGTAGACCAGATATTATGTATGCTACATGTGTCTGTGCTAGGTACCAAGCCTGCCCTAAAGAATCTCATTATACTGCAGTCAAAAGGATTCTGAGATATCTTAAGGGCACACCTAATCTAGGTCTTTGGTACCCTAGGAATAGAGATTTTCAACTAACAGGCTATTCAGATGCAGATTTTGCAGGATGTAGAGAGGATAGGAAGAGTACTACAGGTACTTGTCAATTCCTGGGAGGAAGACTAATATCATGGAGTAGTAAGAAGCAGACCAGTGTGGCAATTTCCACAGCTGAGTCTGAGTATGTTGCTGCTGGAAGCTGCTGTGCACAGCTATTATGGATGCAGCATCAGCTTAAGGATTATGGTATTCAAGTAAGTAGAACACCTCTTTTGTGTGTGATTCTAAGAGTGCAATTTCTATTGCTAATAATCCTGTTTCTCATAGTAGAACTAAGCATATAGAAATAAAATACCATTTTCTTAGAGAACATGTAGAAAAAGAAGACATCTCATTGGAATTTGTGAAAACAGATTATCAAATAGCAGATGTGTTTACTAAGCCCCTGGATGAGACCAAATTCAATAAATTCAAAATTGAATTAGGTATGTTAACCATTGATTAGTGTAATCACAAAATCATCAACAATGAAGTTGAAGTGGTAACAAGACATTCAAGTGATATAAAGACACATTGAAGTAGTATCAAGTACTTTGTAGTACTTATAAGTTGTGTTGAACAAACAGAAATTAGGCTAAGTAAGATGGTGTCGACACATTCAGTAATAATGTGTCGACTCAGGGTAGTAATGTCGACAAGTCAGAGATGTGGTGTCGACACAGAAAATATGTGTCGACACTTAAGAATCTTATTGTCGACTTATCCAGGAATGTAGTGTCGACTTCACCAGGATAGTGGTGTCGACACTTACAGATTTTGTGTCGGCACTTATACTAAGAGTCGACACAGAATTTCTGAAGCTCTACTAAATATCTCTGGTGTCGACATAACAGCAAATTGGTGTCGACACATAATAGACGGACTTGATGTCGAGACAATAGAAGCTTGTGTCGACACATTCCATCTGTGTCGACACTTATAGTCTGTTTTTGGCGTCTTTTGATCTTCTTTAAACAGAAGGTATAAATAGGTCAAAAACTCATTCTGTCGACACGCTTACAAGGTTTTGAAACCCTGTGTCGACATTCTCCCTCTCTCTCTCATTCTCTCATCTTTCAAGCTTTCTCGACTGATCAATGGCGCCAAAGATTGAAGGTAATGTGAATGAAGGATATGAGTTGGTGCGCCAGGCCTTTGCTGCTGCCCCTCCAGATGTTCTCAGGGTTATCTCTCTCCTCTCCGACTCAGGATTAGAATTTCTGGTCTCCGAACCATCTAAGATATGGAAGAAGGAGGTGCACGAGTTCTTTACTTCTGCATCTATAGACACTGAAAGTCATGAGATAAAATCCACAGTTCATGGGTCACCAGTGGAAATTACACCAAGTAAGTTAAGAACAATTCTACACTTACCTATAATTGAGAATGAAGAGGATGTCCCTGCTTCTAAATCAAGGGAGGCTCTTCAATGGTGTGGATTGGATTCCACCATGAAAATTGGAGCTGCTTTCAATAGGAAAGGAATGAATCAACAGGGCAAGTTTCTGTCTGAAGTGGTTGGAAAAGTTATTCTGTGCAAGGCAGGTGGACATGATAGGATTTCCGCCTACATGTTCAGCCTAATGACCAGGATTGTGTTTCACAATTCCAACGGATTGGTCAACTGTAATCTTTGAAAAGATTAAGGAAGGAATCAAGAAGCCAAATCTGGCTAGAATAATGAGTATATACCTAAGTAAGGAGATTCCTGAGGTCATGCAACAGCAACCTGGAACAAAAATTAATCACATGAGAAGGATGGACATGAGATTGTTCTCCGATGGGATAGGGTGCTGACCAAAGAGATGCTTGAAGTGGAAAGGCAGGATTCACCTGAGAAATCCCCAGGTCATGCTACCAGTACTGAGCACCCACAAGAAGAGCAAGTAAGACAAGAGGTTGAAGATCAGCCTGCTTCTACACAAGTTCAGGATGCCACAATACCTGTAATTCAAGAAGAAGAAGTAAGAATACCAGCTCAGCAAGTCTATTCACCTACACAGACTGTATCTACTCATGACCAGGTACAGGTGCAGGGGGAGCTGGTACATTTTCCTACAAAAGACATTTCTAATATTTTTTATTTCTGCACAGGTCCAGGAAAAGCAACTGTCCTCACCTGCCCAGGACATCCCCAATACTGAACAAGTACAGGGGGAGAAGCTGTCTGAGCAAGTGCAAGAAGATGCTCAAATTGATATATCTCAAAATTTGAATACTGCAGATGTTCCAGCCCAGAAGGAATATACTCTGGAAGAGTTATTTCCAAATGATGAAATAATTACTGATAGCATGGAAGTGGAGCAAGAAATTGAGGGGGAGCCTGTGCATGTTGAGACTGAACAACATGGCACTGAAGCAGCTGTTCCTCCTCCTCCCAAAGAAAGAGTTCAAATTGATAGTACTTCTGATTCTGAGAGTGAAGAAGCCAGGGTGGCTAAGAAGAGAAAACTTATGGTCTTCCAGAGAAGGAGCAAGAGCTACAAGCAGGCTCTACAGTCTACAGCACATCACACTCCTTCTGACTTTGATTATAACAAGTTTTTGGTCGATTTACAAGTGAAATTGGATGAACACAGAGTGGCCATTGAAAAATATGTTGATGAGAACAACAAGTCCCTGCAGTTTGACTTAGCTCAAGATATAAAATCTATTAGGTTTGAGGTCAATATGCATAAAAAGGAGATGACAGATTGCTTCCATAAGGGAGGTAATGCTGTGGTGTATTTGGCAAAACAACAGCAAACTATCATCCCTAAGGTGGATGATATTGCTTTAAAGCAAAGCTATGTCTTGGAAAATTAGTTAAGGATGAATGATGACAATTTAACTGAATCTCATCATGAGATCATTGAGGAATTGAAAAAGATTGTTCCAGGCCTGCCTGCAGCTAGAGCAAAAGAAATGGAAGAATTTGATAAGAACTTTCAAGCTGCTATTGATTCTGTTAAAACTGCTATCACTACCTCTCAAAAGGAAATATCTGACAAGCTTCTAAAGTTAAAACCATTCTTTAAAGAGGGTGTGAATTATCTGGATGGCCAAATCAGATTTCAGAAGGAAGATCTAAGAGATCATATTTCTAGAGAAGCCATAAAGGGGGAGAGGTTGTTAGTTCATGCAGGCTCAGAGCACACCAAATGGGTGACCAATAGTATTCGAGCCACATTGGGATATCCACCATTGTGTGATGATGCTATGGTGGCTGAGTCAGGAATACAAACAAGTCTACTTGAAGGCAATCAACCTGAGGTTGCCCAAGTCATTTACCCTCCTCCAGATTATGATATGATTGATCAGCAAGTTCAAGGAATGTATAGTCCTCCAAAGGAGGTTACCAATGTTGTTATTGGGAAGGTTGATAAGCCTGAGGCTACTTTGAAAGACCAGCAAGATGCTCTACTATCTAAGAAAAGATTTAGAGAGCAGGCTGAACTTAAGCCAGACTTTGAGCAGTGGAGTCCTACTTCCAGAAATATTATACTCACTGCATGGAAGGCTGTCAAAGACCAAGTGCAGGAAAGAGGCAAGTGGTACAATGAGATGGAATGGCAGAAGTATGAAGCCAGGCAAGAGGCCATAGTACAGTTTAGAAGAAAAGCCAAGTTGGGTAGGCTGCCTCCAGATGCTCAGGAGCCAAGCAAGTACTTCCCAAAGCCCTTTCATTATTTTGAAAGGCAAAGGCTCAAGGAAGAAGCAAAGAAGAAGGCTGATCTAAAAGGCAAGAAGCCAGCTGAAGATTCTGAAGCTCCTGTGAAGGCTCAAGTTCTATCTGGCAAAGGGATTGTCATTAAAGAGCCTGATCAGTCTTAATTTTTAGTTCTTTCAAAGTATTTTGTAATGTTTTGATTAAATCATTAAATGTAAATCTTTGTATTCAAACATTATCAAGTTATAAACAAAATGTTGGTTGGTATCATATAATGATCATTCTGTGATGGATTGTTTTTATTTTGTTTTATATTAAGTACTCCTGTTATGTCATATATCATCAGTTTATACTTTTTATAAATGGTGTATATCATTGGCTATAGGGTTATGACTTCTCCAAATAGGGGGAGATTGTTGGGTACATTGGAAAATGTGTACCTGATTTGAAGAAGCCCAACTTAGCTCAATGATATACATCAAGGTGTATTTGATGTTGTTTTGAGTTGACATGTGCAGGTGAAGAAGTATTAAAGAATGCAGAAAAATATTCTAAGTCCACATGTCGACACCTGAAGAAATTGTGTCGACACTTCAGAATATTTGTGTCGACACTCCAGAATATCAGTGTCGACACAGAGAAAGATAGTCGACCACACTTATGTCGACACTGGGAAGCAGTGTCGACACATAAAGAAAATCGTCGACCTCAGCACTGGGAAGCAGTGTCGACACAGTGAAAGATTGTCGACACCCAGAGAAAGTTTGTCGACTAGTGAAAGATAGTCGACCAGAGAAAGATAGTCGACTAGTGGAAGATAGTCAACTAGTGAAAGATAGTCGACTCACAGAAGAAGATAGTCGACCTCAACTGTGTCGACACTGGGTGGATGTGTCGACACCAGAAGATTGAGTCGACACATATTGACAGAAGTCGACTATGCTTGTGTCGACACCAGAAGACTGAGTCGACACATTTTGGCAGAATTGAAGATTGTTGTGTCAACACCAGAAGGCTGAGTCGACACATACTGAGTTCTGAATCTACAACAACTGTGTCGACACACAGGACTTGTGTCGACACACTGCAGAGTCTAGACCAAGTTATTTTCTGAAGAAGCTGTGTCGACTTAAAGGCAACTTAGTCGACATCATCAAAGACTGTGTCGACACCAAAGTCACTTGTGTCGACACAGATAGACAGATTGGTCTCGACACTTTCTAACAGACTGTCTCGACATTTTGCTGTCCAAGGCTAAGGTACAGGAACTGTTTGAAGACTTGACAGCTGTGGGTTGCCACCGTTTAACTGAAGCTGTCAGACCTGTCAGAAAACAGTTAGAAACCGGATCAGCCGGTTACCATGAAGAAAGTCTATAAATAGACACATTCAGAAGGAAATTAACAACTAAGAAAGATAACTAAAGAAGATCTAAGAAGAAGAAACAGAAGGATTACGATCCTGTTGTAGTTTCAATTCAAGAAAGTGCTAAGCTCTAAAGAAGATCTTCATCAGTGGATCTAAGAAGAAGAAGAAGTCTGAAGTATCAAAAAAAAAGGTGTTGGATAGAGAGGGATCCAGTCATCTTGAAGAAGAAGAAGGAAGCCATCAGTGGTTTCTCAAGAAGCTGTTTGGAAATCAACTCAGCTAAGTTCAGATTCAAGAAGCTTTGAAGAAAGCTCAGATTCAGTTGATTTCATCAGCTGATCAAGAAGTGTCTTGTCCTCTTCTCTCTCAACAAAGGCAAGACATTAAAATATCTTTTCCAAATTTTTGTAGGATCTGTTTACACAGATCTGAGTTGTAAGCCTGTGTTACAAAGACTGAGTGTAGGAGAGGTGATCTCTGAGTGGTAGGGCTATTTGCCTGAGTGTAGGAGAAGGTTATTCTCTGAGTGGTAGGCCTTGAGGCAAGGCTGAGGTAGGGCTGTTGAGCCTGAGTTGTAGGAACCTATCCAGGTTCTGAGCTGTAGGATCTGAGGATCTGAGAATAGTGGAAGTTTGGCCGAATCTAGCATACTGCTAGATAGGTGAAGGGGGAAAGTGGATGTACCCAGACCTTGGGGAACCACTATAAAACATTGTGCAATCTGTGATGCTTAGTTATCTGTGAATGCTGTGCTAGATGTTTTAATTTGTAATTGAATTCTGCCTAGAAGTATAAACAAGAAATTAGAACCTATTCACCCCCCCCCTCTAGGTGTTTAGGTTGTCTTGAAAGTAAAACTATCACTCAAGAAGCTGTTTTGGTGGCCGGGGCTCAAGAAAGATGTGGCGTTGTACGTGGCTAAATGCCAAACGTGCGCCTTGGTGAAGGTGAAATGCCAAAAGCCGGGAGGATTTCTGAAGTCCTTGCCTATACCAGAGTGGAAATTCGACGACATATCTATGGACTTTGTGCACGGGTTGCCAAGGTCGCAGAAGGGGAACGACGCCATCTGGGTGATCGTAGATCGGCTAACCAAGGTGTCGCATTTCATTCCACATAGGAAGGATGATCCAGTGGAGAAATTGGCAAAGTTGTATGTTGACAATATTGTTAGACTGCATGGTGTGCCCCGTAGCATTGTGAGTGATCGCGATGGGCGGTTCACGTCAAATGATTGGAGGTTGGTGCAGCAGATGCTGGGAACAAAGTTAAAGTTCAGCACAGCTTTCCATCCGCAGACGGATGGGCAGACCGAGAGGGTCAATAGAACGATGGAGGACATGCTACGCATGTGTGTTCTGGATTTCGGTAAGCATTGGGAAGACCACCTGTATTTGGTGGAGTTCGCGTACAACAACAGCTACCAAGCGAGTATACAAATGGCGCCTTTCGAGGCCCTGTATGGTAGGAAGTGTCGCACGCCGTTATCGTGGCTTGAAACGGGTGAGGCAAGGTTGTACAAGAAGCAGGAGGTGGAGAGTGCTACCTCATTAGTGCGGATCATTCGGGAGCGCTTGTTGATCGCCCAGGACCGGCAAGCGAAGTATTACAATGCCAAGCACCGGAACGTGGAGTTCGCGGTAGGCGATTGGGTATACCTGAAAGTGAAGCCGTTCAAGGGGGTTTCGCGGGTGAGACGCTTGAAGAAGCTGAGCCCAAGATACCTTGGACATTTTGAGGTTCTGGAGCGAGTCAGCGAAGCTGCATACCGTTTGAAGCTATCAGTGGAGTTGAGTGGGTTACACGATGTGTTCCACATTTCTGTGTTGCGGAAGGCGGTGCAGGAACCTTCGCAGGTGATCGCAGCTGAGCAAGTGCCGGTGGACGAGGGGTTGACGACTAGGGTCAAGCCCATTCGTATCGAAGATGCTGAGGTCAAGAGACTCCGTAACAAGGAGATCCGGATGGTTAAGGTCCGGTGGGATAATTGCGGGCGTGAGGAGCTCTCTTGGGAACGGGAGCAGACTATGCTCGAGGAGTACCCGGAATTGTTCCGCTCAGGTACTGTTTTACGTTAAGTCCTGTTTTTCCTTTATTACTTTTGTGGGCGAAATTCTTTAAGGAGGGTAGAATTGTAACACCCCAAAATGTTGTAGGAGCGACGGGGATCGAGTTCGGCCAAGACCGGATTTTTGGTACAGGTGACACGGGCCCCGACACGGGCGTGTCGGAGGCCGTGTCGGGCGTGTCGAGCTCGGGCCGTCGAGCTGGCCGTGTAGTCGACCAATGCAGGTCGACGATGGTCGTGTGGTGGAATACGGCCTAGGACACGGGCGTGTCCCAGGCCGTGTCACACCTGGGATGTACGGTGGGTTACACGGGCAGTAACACGGGCACGAACACGGGCGTGTCTAGTTTCACACGGGCGTGTCTAATACCGTGTCACCAAGCCGTGTACCTCTCTGACTGCGAATTGTTGGCCGATTGCACACGGAGGGCGTGATACGGGTCCCGACACGGGCGTGTCGCAGGTGACACGGGCGTGTCGGAGGCCGTGTCAAAGGCCATGTGCTGGTTTTCAATTTTGGTCGAGACGGCGAATGAGCTACACGGCCAGGCACACGGCCGTGTGTGAACCCGTGTTCGGCCCAGATTTTATGATTTCAGATCTAATCTTGACCGTTCGTTTCCTTGGCTTTGGATCCAACGGTGGGGGGCTGCTCCTGGGAGGTTTTAGCTGGGTTTTAGGGTTAGAATCCCTCATTCCATCCAAGTAAATCTCTCTCTAAGTTTTAGAGAGAGGGAGAGCAAGTTTGGAGGAGGAGACCAAGATCCGGCCGTCAGAGGAGCTTCGGAGCTCCGAATCGCGATCCAAGTCCAGATCCGCGGAGGTGACGCCGTTGCGGTGCTTTTCAACCGCATAGTTTTTGATGGCGCCGCGGAAGAACGCAAGGGTAACGATTTCTCATCCTTGGGCATGTGAAGCCCTCTTTTCCTTTGCATAGGAAGCCCTCTCTCGCGAGTGAGCGAAGAGTTGGAGCGCTCCTTGGGGTAGATATGTGAAGTCCCCCTTGTGTAGAGTCTGTATGCGTAAACGGACCTAGGCATTGTGTGTGAAGCCTATTCGGACATGTTGGTCCGGATCGGTGATGTTGCATTGCATTTGAACCGGGCAAGAATCCGGATGTTTGGGTGTTTTCGGGTTTTCTACGTGGTAGATTGCATCAGGGAGCCTTGGAGATTAACTCCAAGGTGCACCCGGAAAACTGGGCAAAAGCGGGTTTTGCCAACACGGTGGCCGGGGAGCCAACGTGAACATAACCGGGTTATGTGATTGTTGTGGTGGGAACGGGACTCAGTGAGTCTTGACCTGCGCATATGGCTTAAATTGCCGTTGCGGTGTGAGCACGGGTCAGGCGGAACCGTACCCGGTCTATGTCGTTCGGTAGGACCGTTGGCATGGATGAGGGTCTTCGGCGGTCTATGGCTTAAATTGCCGTGACCAAGGCCAGGAAGGCAAAATGCTCATATGGATGACCGTCCAAGAGGCGGTGGTGGATTGGGAACGTCTATGGCTTGAATTGACGTGACGTTGGCCGGTTCGCCGAGAATGTGCCCTGAGTGCACGGGGTGTGTGGCCGTGCGAGCCCACGCCTGTGGTGAAGTGCAAATACTTTATATAATTGCCTATGCTAATAAAGTGCAGGGAAAGAGCATTGCCGCCCTGAATGTGGGGGCGGGATCGTTATAATTTGGTCAGCATTGCTGACCGTTGCTATTGTTTGCCACTGGGCGGTGGTTTGTGGCTTGCAGGTGCTGCGGAGCAGAGCGGGAAATAGCGGGCTAAAGCCCTTGTTGCTGTGCCGGCCCTCGAAGGCCTAATTGCTTATGTTTCTTTCCCGTTTTCATATATGGCCGGCCTGCATGCCGAAGTTTGGAAAACACTTCTTTTGTTAAGTGAACAGTGTAAGGCCTTAAGGCCGTTTCTCTTTTGGTGTATGTATACATTCCTGAGTTTGTAGTGGACATTCATGCTGTTGTGGCTGGGTTCTTATTTCTTTTGCAACCTAATAAATTGCTTCCGCTAGGTGTTGTGTAGGACGACATGATTGGTTGAATAGTTTCAACGCGTAACCAACCGGTCTGTCCGTAGTATATGGCGTCGGGCCCGGCCGGACCTACTGCTATATGCTATACGACGGATATGGGTGTTACAGCCAAGTCGGCAGAGCTTTTGCAGATGGCTTGTTCCTTGGAGGCCTAGGTTATCTGTTCACGTGGTTCGTGCGAATAGAGGCGGCGGCCAGCCAGGCCGGCTTATGCTCAGCAGGCAGTCAGATCCCAGAAGGTAACCGAGCGGATAACTTCTATATCCGCGGATTTTGGTAAGATACGGACTGGGATGGAGCTCGGCAGACCGGCATGGCAGTTTCCTTAGTCTAGCTCTGGAGGTGCGGCTAGTGGAAGCCGCAGGGTTCACTAGTTAGTGCTGACTAGTGCTGACATTCGCCAGGATTGGCGGACTGATGTCAGTGTTCGCAAGTAAGTGCGGACTGGCCCTTATGGCTAGTGGTTTAGACTTAGTTGGTTCTGAACCAAGTCCATGTTGACTCAGTTCGGCGTGATCGCGCGGTTAAGCGCGGACTGCTTCTCAGTCCTCCAAGCTCGGCAGCAGTTGTTGTGTGTCTTGGTTACGAGCTTGGGGAATGCGGACTAGAGTTAAGTCTGCAAGGTGTGTGGACTGGTGTAGTGTCTGCCAAGTTCGGCAGTTGGTTGTTGTGTCTTGGTTACGAACTTGGGGTTACAGTCTGATGCTGTGTCAACAGGGCGCGAGGACTGGAGTGGTGTCCGCTGATAGGCAG
Source organism: Platanthera zijinensis (assembly GCA_039513925.1). Taxonomy (NCBI): domain Eukaryota; kingdom Viridiplantae; phylum Streptophyta; class Magnoliopsida; order Asparagales; family Orchidaceae; genus Platanthera; species Platanthera zijinensis. The sequence continues at coordinate 34,672,010 of CM077093.1, read as the reverse complement.
ACTGGGTGTTTTTGTAGAGTTCTATTGGTGGCAGCATCCTGGCTTGGCCTTTGGTGACAAGGCGGATAGAGGTTGCTATCCGGCCTTGGTGATGCTACTTGGAGGGCTGGCTATCCTATACAGGTCGCGGAGGACTGGCTGTGTATGTGTGGCTTGCAGATACACTTGGTGATTACCGCGGACTGGAGCAGTTATCCCATTGGCTAGGGAGGTGACCACACTCCTCATCGTGCTTATAAATAGGACCCCCTGTCACATCAATGATAGATAAATGAAAAGTAAGTGAACTTACGGATAGTTGCTATGGTCTAGATATTGTATCCGCGCGGTTTGAAGGTTGACCGTTTGTGTTGTACAGGTTATGCGGATAGCATTGGAAGCCAGGGACTTGGTTCTGACTACGGTCAGAGACAGTGTGGACTCTACAGATAGAAATCAATGGTTAACAGCAGGTTGCAGGTTGTGGCTAGGCGGTCTCTCTTCTGCAATTCGTTTCCCGGTTCAATAAGTTGTCCGCTTCTAGCGGCCTGTTCAGTTCAGCAGCATCAGATTGTGCGGTCAGGCGGATAGGAGACCTTGCGGTTAGGCGGCTTGCTGATCGACGAGTAGAGTTCCTTTTTGCATTGGAATAACGGGAGTCTGCATGGGTTGGTTTGCGTTCTGGCGACCTGGCGGTTTGTGCAGACTCCGTAGTGCAGCAGTAGATCCGACGGCTAACTCTTTGAGTTCGCGTGGTTAGGTTTTGCCTTGTAACTGTTTCTACTTTTCTTTTGGTTACTTTAGCGAATCATGTCTCGTCATGTATATCTCGCCTTGTAAAGATTGTTTAGTACATGATTCTTGCTCTTCTGGTTTACATCTGGTTTTATTTGGGCTCGGATTGGTTGAGTGTTCCTGCGTCTAGTTTCCTGTCTTCCGTTATATAAAATTTCAACATAGTATCAGAGTAAACAGAGGCTTGTGCAATTGATCAACCGGTATTTTGCTTCAGTGCTTCTGTGAGTCTAAGTGAACCAGGGTTAAGTGTAATGGAAGGTGGTTTTGCAAGAGATCTTGCTATAGAGTTTCTTATATGGAATAACTTTAGAAAGTGTAAGTCATGTATGGAATACTATCTTCTTGGCAAGGACCTTTGGGAGGTGGTTTGCGGAGATAGAAGGCAAGTGGTTTCTGCTAGCAATGCTGAAGTGATGAGAGCTTGGAAGGAGACAAACGCAAAAGCAGTGTCTATTCTCAAGCAGGTTATCTTATCGAAACTCTTGGACCACATCGGTGGATGTCAATTAGCTGCGAAGGTGTGGACTTCCCTTGATTGGTTGTTCAACAAGGAAGTGAAGTCAGCTGCTGAGGTCGGTCCCTCTACCTCTAATCATCAAGAGAGGAGTGTTTCTCCTAGGTGTGATGGGAAGAAGAAGGAAGGACCAAGGTGCTATAGATGGAAGCAGCCTGGTCACCTCAAGAAGGAGTGTAAGGTTGTATTACACTCGGTGAACGTTGCTCATATTGGGAGTAAGGAGAAGAACTTGGTTGGGTCGGCAACAAGTTCTGATGCTGATCAGATGAAGGCCAATGATAATGCAGCTATCTGGCATGAAAGACTGGGGGACGTGAGGATGGATAAGCTAAAAACAATGGCGGTGAAAAGCCTTATAAGAGGCTTGCCTAGGATATCATCCTTTGGCAACGACCAAGTTTGCGCGGGATGTCAACACGGTGAAGCTTATCATTTTATGATTGATAAGGCGCAGTCTAGATATAAGGCACCATTAGAGTGTGTCCATGGTGACCTGATGGGGCCGACCATCACCACCAGTCTCAGAGGCAGCAGGTACATGTTGATATTGGTTATTGACTACATGAGGTATACTTGGGTGTACTTCATGAAGGAGAAGTCAAACACGTTTCGTTTGTTTATGGAGTTCAAGAAGTTTGTGGAGGGCCACCTTGGTCTGCAGATCAAGAAGTTGAGAACGGGCAACAGAGGTGAGTTCGGCTCAACCGTATTCTCTAACTTCTGTAGGAAGCATTGAATCCAAAGGGAGCTCTCTTATAGACATACTCCAAAATAAAGTGGAGTAGAAGATCGGAAGATCCGTCTTTTGACGGAGACCTGCAAGTGTTGGCTTCAATGCAAAGGCATTCCTAAGGCCTTTCTGGCAGAAGGGATGACCTGCGCGACTCATGTCATCAATCGGATGCCTCTGAATCTGATTAACTTGAAGACTCTGTATGAGCTGATGTTCAGGATAAAGCCCAGCGTGAAGCACCTTCGGTTGTTTAGTTCTACTTGCTTTGTACACGCTCCGGATGCTCTCAAGACAAAGCTAGTCTTCATTGGGTATGATGAGCAGAAGATAAGATGGAGGTGTATGGATCCTGCGACGAAGAAGTTCATCGTGTCGAGAGACGTTGTCTTCGATGAGCTAATGTCGTATTGGGGTAGATCATATGTGGAGCTAGACATGAGCAGGTTAGATGGTGGGCTAGAGGAGGCTGTTGTAAAGATTCAGATGGAGCTACCTGTGTCACCAGGAGCTCCAGGTTGTTCTAGCTCTAGGTCAAAGGTGTCTGATTCTGGAAGAAGGGGGAGCGGTGCTCCAGGTGCTTCTAGTTCAAAGACGGTTGCTTCTGGTTTAGGAAGCAAGGAGAGTGATACTCCATGTGCTTCTTATTCAGGTAGTAAGGGGATCGATGTTCCATGCAGTTTTTGTTCAAGAGCGGAAGCTTCTGGTTCAGGTAGTAGGGGGAGCGTTGCTCCAGGTGTTTCTGGTCCCAGTGTGGCGGCTTCTTGTTCAGAAAGTACGAGGAGCATTGTTCCGGGTTTGCCTTGGAACGAAGCTGGTTTAGAAGGAGCAGCGGAGGTGGTTAGCCATGATCAGGTTCTTCAGAGATTGAAGAGGATCACCAACCCATCAGCTAGATATAGCGGAGGAAATGCAGTGAGCTTGGTCTCATGTTTCCTTACAGGCCCTCAGATCGAGCAAGTACCTTCAGCTGTGATGACACCACTGGAGTCAAGGAGGTGGATGATGCCAAGGTTGAGGAGGTGACTACTCTAAAAGGAAACGAGGCTTGGGGACTTGTGCCCAAGATCGTTGGTGATACTCCTGTGACGCACAAGTGGAGGTCAAAGCTAAAGAAGAAGGTGAAGGGAAGCATGGCTCCCTTTGGGAGATGCTGGAGGGATCTCTCATGGTCCAAGATATGCGGGGCGGGGACTATGTCTCAGACATCTTCTCCAAGGCGCTATCGGAGGGACAAGGTGCATGGTTACGGGAACTACTGGGGTTGGTCACCACTTCTCACTTCAAGTTAGAGTGTTGAAAATGGTGAAATGAAAGTGGGGTATTGGGCAACCTGGATGACCTGTCCGCGCGGTCTATGTGGATAGGATTGGCAGTTAGCCAGGTCGGTAGAGCTATTGTAGATGGCTTATTCCTTAGCGGACTGGATTGTCTGTTCGCACGGTCTGTACGAACATAGGCGGTATCCAGCCATGCTGGCTTATGCTTAGCAGACAGTCGGATCCCAGAAGGTAACCAAGCGGATAGCTTCTATATCCGCAAAGCCGGCAAGAGGATGGAGCTCGGTAGACCAGTATGACAGTTGCCTTGGTATAGATTTGGAGGTGCGGCTGGTGGAAGCTGCAGGGTTTGCTGGTTAGTGCTGGCTGGTGCTGGCGTTTGTCAGGATTGGCGGATTGATGCCAGTGTCGTCTAGTAAGCATGGACTGGCCCTTGTGGCCAGTGGTGTAGACTTGGTTAGTTCTGAACCAAGTCCATGTTTACTCAGTCCAGCGTTATCGTGTGGTTAAGCACGGAGTGCTTCTCAGTCCGCCAAGCTCGGCAGTAGTTATTGTGTGTTTTGGTTATGAGCTTGGGGAATGCGGACTGGAGTTGAGTCCGCAAGGCGTGCAGACTGTTGCAGTATCTGTCAAGTTCGGTAGTTGGCTGTTGTGTCTTGGTTACGAACTTGGGGTTGTGGTCGGATGCTGTGTCAGCAGGGCGCGCGGACTGGAATGGTGTCCACTGATAGGCGGATAGGGTGTTGCTCCAGAGTTCTGCTGGTAACGGCGTCCTAGCTTGGTCTTTGGTGATAAGGCGGATAGAGGTTGTTATCTGACCTTGTTGATGCTACTTGGCGGGTTGGCTAACCTACACAGGTCGCGGCGAACTGGCTGTGTATCTGCGGCTTGCGGATACACTTGGTGATCGCCGCGGGCTAGGGTGGTAATCCTATCGTCTAGGGCGGTGACCACACTCCTCATCGTTCCTATAAATAGGACCCTCTGACACATCAATGATAGATGAATGAACAGTAAGTGAACTCGCAGATAGTTGCTGCGGTCTGGATATTGTATCCGCACAGTTTGAAGGTTGACCGGTTTGTGCTATGTAGGTTGTGGGGATAGCATAAGAAGAAAAAGACTTGGTTCTGACTGCGGTCAGGGACAGCACGGACTCTGCACATAGCAATCAGTGGTTAACAGTAGGTCGCAGGTTGCGGCTAGGCGGTCTCTCTTCTGCAACTAGTTTCCCGGTTCAATAAGCTGTCCGCTTTTGGCGACATGTTCAGTTTGGTGGCAGCAGATCGTGCGGTCAGGCGGCTAGGCAACCTTGCAGTTTGCTAATCGGCGAGTAGAGTTCCTTCTAGCATTGGAATAACGGGCAGTCTGCGCGGCTTTGTTTGCGGTCTGGCGACCTAGCAGTTTGTGCAAACTTCGTAGTGCAGCAGTAGATCCGGCGTCTAACACTTTGAGTCCGCGCGGTTAGGTTTTGCCATGTAACTGTTTCTTTTTTTCTTTTAGTTACTTTGGCGAATCATGTCTCACCATGTATGTCTCGTCTTGTAATGATAGTTTAGTACAAGATTCTTGCTCTTCTGGTTTGCATATAGTTTTATTTGGGCTCGGATTGGTTGAGTGTTCCAACGCCTAGTATCCCGTCTTCCGCTATATCAAATTTCAACATGTGCTAGGTATCAAGCATGCCCTAAGGAGTCTCACTATATAGCTATATTGAGATATCTAAAGGGCACACATAGTCTTGGCATATGGTATCCCAGGAATAGTGATTTTGAACTCACAGGCTTTTCAGATGTAGATTATGCAGGTTATAAAGAATACATGAAAAGCACTTCAGGTTCATGTCAGTATCATGGAGCAGCAAAAAGCAAATAAGTATAGCAATATCCACTACTGAATCTGACGATATTTCAGCTGGAAGTTGTTGTACACAATTGATTTGGATTCAGCATCAATTACAAGACTACAACATTCAGCTAAGTAAAAATCTATTATATTGTGATTCTACTAGTGTCATTTCAATTGCAAATAATCATGTATCACATAGTAGAACTAAACATATTGAGATTAGATATCACTTTATTAGGGAGCATATAGAAAAGGAAGACATTAATCTAGAATTTGTTCCTACAAATAAATAGATTGCTAATATTTTCACTAAGCCCCTAGATGAAGAGAAATTTAATTTCTGTAAGTTTGGACTTGGCATGTTAAATCTAGAATAATTAATGCATACATAAAGACTGATGAAAATAAGAACAAAATATTAATTAGTAATTAAGTTTACTTAATTAAATATCAAGTAAAAACATATATGTATCAAGTTTCTATAGTTCAAGAGACAAAATATTACTAAGTCAAAAGTTGTGTTAAGACACCAGAAAATGTGTCGAGACTGTATACTGCAATGTGTTGAGACATCAAAGAATGTGTCGAGATATCAAAGTAAGTTTTGAGACATCAAAGGGTGTCGAGACCCTAAGGTATATGTCGAGAGACATTATCTTTATGTCCACTTGTATCGACACATCTCAATAGACAATTTTTCCAGTGTCGACACTATGTCATTTACTTAATAATTTGGAGCAGTCTAAATAGAGCGCGACCTTTCGTCTTTAGGAAAGATTAGACTATATATAGGGTGTGAGAGTAGATGTCGACTACACTTTCTTGATCTTGTGAACTGTTGATTTCTGAGTGTCGAGCCCTAGAACTCAGATCAGTAGACACTCATCAACCATTTCTTTCTACTCTTATGAAACCCAAGAGTGACGATAACATCTTCGAAGGTTATGAACTTGTTCGAAATGAATTCAACTCAGCGTCTGAAGAAATTAAGAATGTAATAACCCTAATCACTGAAGTAGGATTGGAATATCTGCTTTCAGAACCTTCAAATATCTGGAAACGAGAAGTTCTAGAGTTTTTTTTCCAATACTCATCTTGACTCAAACACAGAAAAGATTAAGTCCAAAGTGAATGGAACAAAGGTCAAAATCGCAACCAGAAGACTAGCCAAGATATTTCACTTGCCAAGGATTGATCAAGAAGATGAACTAGATTCTGCCAAGACTTCATAAGCTTTGGAATGGTGTGGATTGGCCCCAACCATAAAGCTTGGAAGCACCTTTGTCAGGAAGGGAATGAATACTCAAGGGAAGTTCCTATCTGAGATAATAGGGAAGGTGCTACTTTGCACAAATTAGAGCCCATGATAGGATGTCTGCATACATGTTTGAGTTGATGACTAGAATTATCTTCCAGGTTAAGACTAACTGGAGCAAATTAGTATTTGACAAGATACCTGAAAGCATCAAGAGGCCCAATATGGGCAGGATAATCAATCTCTACTTGGTACAAGATATTCCTAAAAGTCTGAATCTCAAGATTGGATCAAAGATCAATCATATAAAGAAAATGGACATGAGAATCCTTGCCAGGTGGGATAGAGTACTATCCAAAGAAACACCTATAGTAGAGAAGAAGAAGGAGAAAAAGAAGAAAATAGTGGTTGTGGAATAAGAATATTCAAGTGACTCTGAAGAACAAGGAAGCTCTAGCTCAGAAAAACATGATGATGCAGCACCAGAAAATTCTCCAAGGACCTTTCCTGGTACTGGAGATTAGATGCAGGGGGAGACAATCCCAACTAGGGATCCTAGTGATGGCGAGAAACTCAATATTCTGCCAGAAATAGAATAAGATACTGTCAACACCATAGTGATGGAAGTGGTATAGGAACTAGAAACTGTCCTGGAGGTTCCTGAGTAGGAGATGCCTCATAGGGAGAATGAGGATGTAGTCTCCAAGGAGACTGAGGTAGAAGTCCTTCTGAATGAAGATAATGACATCCAGTGGAAGATGACAGCTCTTCCAGAGGATCCTATCTTGGATTCCATAGCTCAATAGGATGAATTCATAATAGAAAACAACAATCCTTATGAAGTTGGCGCAAGGAATTAGGGGGAGATAGCATATCTGGCCCCATACACTAAAGGAGCTAAAGAGCGTACTTCGGTTGAAGTTGTCAGATCTTCAGATTCTGAGGAGGAGGAAGCCTCTCAGATTAAGAAAAGTAAATTGGCTGAACTCAAAAAGAGCAGCAGGAGCTATAAGAAGACCATTCAATCTGGAACAACATCAGCTCCTCCTATGGATTTCAGCTCCCTATTGGTTCAAATGCAAATAATTATAGATCAACAAAGAAGACAACTGGAAAAATATGTAGTTGAAAGCACAAAGGAGGTGCAGTTCCAATTGACACAATACATCAAAGCCATTAGATTTGAAGTGAATCTGTTGAAAAAGGATATATGACTGATTTCTTCTAAAGAGGAGAAAATGTTGTAGTATACCTTGCTCAACAGTAGCAGGTGTCAAAGAAAACTCTAGATGAAATAGTTGTTAATCAAGGATATGTCCTTGAAAACCAGACAAGAATGAATGAAAACATAATAGTAATGCATGATACTTCACTGGTAAAGCTTGTTGAGCAAACTATAGCTCTGGAGACAAAGATAGGCTCTACCTCAAAAGATGTTGAATCTCAGCTATCTGCTCACACAACCTCTATGGTTTAAGCAGTCAAGATTTCTTGCAAAGAACTAGATGACCACTTGCTCAAAGTGAAGAATCATTTGTCCTCGTGGATTAATCATCTAGAAGGTCAAATCAGGTTTCATAAAAATCACTTAAGAGATCATATTGAGAGAGAAGTCATAAAGGGGGAGAGAGTAGTGATACAGTCAAGCTTTGAGCATGCTATTTGGACCTCCAATATCATCAGAGGCACTCTAGGATTTTCTCCTCTTGATTATGATGATCAAACTGCTGAGTCTGGCTGCCAACCAGCTCAGTTTGAGGCTATTCAAACTGCAGTACAGTCTATATACTGACCTCCACCACAAGTTCAAAATATAGTATGCGAGGAGGTGGAGATGGTTGCTTCGGTCTTGCTCAAAGAAACAGAAGCTCAATTATCTAAGAAGAGATTCAGGGAGCAGGCAGAAGCAAAGACAGATTTTGAGCAGTAGAGTCAAACTTTCAGATCTATTATACTCACTGCATGGAAGCAGTTAACAACAAAATAGATGACAGGGGCAAATGATACTTAAAATAAGAATGGGTCAAGCATAAAAAGCAGTAGGAGATCATCTATAAATTCAGAAAAGATCTGAAGGCAGGCAAGATCCCAACTGATTCTATAGAGCCCAGTAAGTACTTTCCCAAGCCATATCATTATGCTGAAATACAAAGGCTCATTGAAGAAGAGATCTTGAAGGCCAAGGATGACAAGGGAAAGAAGAAGGTTGTTGGAGACAAGCCGCCTGAAGTAAAAGCCAAGATACAATCAGGAAAAAGCATTGTCATCAAAGAGCCAGAATAATCTTAGATTATTTCGCTTTTCTAAAAACTATGTAAATTTTTTTTAGGACATTGTAAAAACTGAAAAGTGTAATCTTTGAACAAATTGAAATGAAAAAGTTTAGTTGCACTTTGTTATATCTATATTATTATTGTTGTTTCCTTTATAATTTTGTTCAGCAGTTTTCATGTACATCATAATTATCTTATTTTAGTATTGTGGTTTATATCATTGAATTGAGGTTATGACTTCTCCAAATGGGGGGAGATTGTTGGGTACATTGGGAATAATATACTTGATTTGAAGAAGCTCGTTTAACTCAATGATATACACACGTATATATTTGATGTATGTTTCAGTTCATGCATGTAGGTTAGTTTATGTCATATTGATTGGATATGTGGTCCAAGTGACATTGACAGATGGACTCAAAGAAGCTGACTGGAAAGGCAGGAAACTGCTTAAGTCCACAAGCGTTGAGTGAAGCATACTCACTCAACGTCAAATATCAAGGCAGTTGCTGAAAAAAATTGACTAAGTCTACATGCATTGAGTGGAGTCAGTTCACTCAACGTCATATAGCTAATAGTGTTGAGTGAAGTCAGGACAGTCAAAGCCAAATATCAAGTTGCAGCGCAGAAGAAATGACTAGGTACAAAAGTGTCGACACACTTCACAACTATGTCGACACCTTTGTAGGAGAAGTGCCGAAATCAAAAAGATACAAGACAGCTGTGTCGAGACAATTTAGTTATCTGGACACCTTGAAGATCAAGTCAGCAGTGTAGAGACAAGTCAGATATCTCGACACCTTAAAGCTCGGGACAGTAATGTCGAGACAATACAACTGTCTCGACACAATAAAGAACGGAAGTGTAGTCTTAAAGATGTCGACACCCGACAAACTGTAGTGTCGAGACAATTCAACTGTCTCGACACAGAGAAGATTTAAAGCAGATGTCGACACCCAGAAGAAAGTTGTGTCGAGACAAGTCAACTGTCTCAACACCTTCAAGTTCATACTGAAAATTCTATAAAGTACAGATGTGTCGAGACTGTTAAGATGTATCGACACCTTCTAAGAACACTAAGTAATATTGTGTCGAGGCACTTGAGACTTCTTAACACTTATGGTCCTGAAGTTGTACAGTGTCAACACAACTGAGTATCAAGTCAAGTAAGAAGTGTCATGTTAGCTATAGTGACTTGATGTCTCATCAGAATCTATTTGAAGGAAAACCTAAAGTATGATGTCATATGATGATGTCATCAATCGGAAGCAAGCAACCAGTGAATGATATAAATAGAGGAGTCGTCTACACAGAAATCAATGAACTAATTAACTTTCAATCAATTCACTTATTCTGATTTCTCCTAAGTCAGAGAAGGGCAACAAATTCAAGAGAAGGAAGACACGGGTCTTCAAAAAAGTCTTTTGATCCTTTCAACAAGTTGATCAGAGGATTAAGATGGATCTGTTCTATAAGTTCTTTAAGGAAATCAAGCTGATCATCATCAAGAATATTGCAGATTTAGTGAAAAATCATTCCAGCCAGTCTGCTCATCAAGAACTAATTCTGTGATGATGAATTGAAGAATCTGAATTCTCAGATAAGTTAGAATATAGAATTGTTGTTTTTTTAGATTACTTTCTATCTCATTTTCCTCTTAATTTTGTAAGATCTCTTTGAGATCTGAGTTGGTAGGAGATATATTTTCTGAGTTGTAAGCCTGTGTTATAAAGGTTGAGGTAGAGTTCTTGAGGGACCTGAGGTAGGTGATTTGTGTGGGATCACTGAGGTGTAAGACTTGTATAGTCTGAGGTAGGGTTCTTGAGGAACCTGAGGTAGAAGATTGGGTGGATCTCAGAGGTAGGACCTATTAGTCTGAGGTGTAAGTTTCTGGAAAGTAACTGAGTTTATAAGATCTGTTAATCTGAGTTGAAGAGGAGGAGATATAACCTTATCTAGCACATTGCTAGTGAGGAAGAAGAGGGAAAGTGAATGTACCCTAGATAGGGGAACCACTATAAAATCTCTATGTTCTGTGGATTGCTTGTGATGTGTTCTTGTGAAGGTTTATTTTCAAGTATATGATGAACCTTTAGTATAAGTGACAAAAAAATTTAAAAGACACATATTCACCCCCACCCCCCTCTAGGTGATTAACTACCTATAGATTTATCTTTCACTTATCGAGGTCAACTGCATGTGTACACACCTCTGACACCAAGTCCGCACCGCTATGCCGTCGCCAATGGTGACTGCCCCTTCCTTCGACAACACACCAAGAGCTGATTGGCTCTTCCTCGTCCTTTACGACAACACTACCATTGATACTAGCGGGTAAGTGCTCCAAGACCGGCAACTCCAAAAGTTCCCGAGATCAGAATGCTCTGGTGTCTACAGTTTATTACCTCGCGAACAAGATAGGGACAATTGTCCCCAACAAGGATCGACACAACTCTTTCCACTACGATGGTAGGAGGGATGAAGGTAAATGGAGGCGAACTCAGGGCTGGTTCTTCTCCTCCCGAACACACACGGGCGGCGGCTCCTCTCTCACACGATCAGGAAGAAGCGGGTAGCTGTTGGGGCTCAGTTTCTCATTACCCAGGCGGCTCTAAACCGGGTTATACAACCCTAGATCTCAAATGAGATCTAATAAAAATATTGTACCAAATCCGGATCCGGTTTGGATCTGAATCCGAACCAACAACCCAACAAACCACCACATTGGTTCGAAATTTGAAGCAACCACCTGCACAAATCACTCACTGCACAGAACACTATCTGTACATAGCACCAATTGTGCGAAGCAATACTGCACTAAACACCACTTCAAAGGCCTGAGGTATCAGCCGACCTGCTTTAGTCGACTCATCCCTACTCGGGCTCAACCTCTGAATGTCGACACAACTAGATTTTTGAATCTGACTTGCCTAGTCAGACTGTCAGAAGGACGATCCTCTGTACCACATCGACCATTAACTCTATATACGGCGGAAATCATGGCCTCACTACCTTGTATTGTGGTCTCAATCACCCAGTATAGACTACCACACTACATAGCTTGCATGCGTACATTGCGCCCTCACATCACCTTCAGAACTCCATCTCTCGTTACAAAACTACATCCTCTAGAGTACAGTCTACCCAGCGATATCAAATTCGTACACAGCTTGGGTATCATGTTTACCCGCTCAAGACTATGCACTGCTTTGTCATGCGTCCTGATATCCACTGTCCATATCCTCGTGACCTTGCATGCTAAGCCATCACATAGAAAACTTCACCTAGATGTCACCTCTAGTGAACTGAACATCCATGCATCTGAGCAAATGTATTACGAAGCACTAAAATCCAATATCCAGCTATCAGAGTCACTCTAACTCTCTGTCATAGTAAGAGCATCATCACTCTTTTTTGATAGGGCTAGCGCTTACTTGTTCGCACTCTGGGTATCCTCATAACTCTGTGCATGCTGCGAACAATTTCTTCTGATATGACCGCTTTGACTGTAGTGGTAGCATGTCACTATCTTTCTCGATGTTGGTCTGAGCAGTGCACGTCCAGATCCCTTCACGAACTGCCTCCCTTGTTGTACTCCTACTTCCAAAGCATCCTTGCCCCTAGAGTGGGGCCCAGCAGCATCTGACTAGAAGGTAACATAGATGTGATCTTCTCTATATCTATAATATCCTTCTTATATACTAGCATGGTCTGCATATGTTATGTACGACGACGTGAGCAAGGTAAGAAACAATAAAGTCTTATCTCTCTCCCCAACCTTCACACCAATCACAAGCAGTTGATTTAGAAGGACATTAAACACGTTGAAGTGTTCATATATGTTACCATCCTCCTGCATCTTTAGGTTGTACAATCGCTGCTTTAGCAACAGTCTCGTGGTCAATGACCCGCTTATATATAGTCCCTCAAGCTTCTCCTACAATTTGATTGCAGATTCTTCAACACTGATGTTAAACAATACCTTTTCATCGACGCACATCTTGATGGCGCCGATGATGCGCTCATCCATCTCAAGCCACTCAGAATCCTTCACCAGATTGGGCAAATACTAACTCCCCTGCAGCACTCGCATCAAACCTTGCTTAACTAGCATATCCTTGATCTGAATCTGCCATGGACAAAAAATTTCGTTGTTGTCAAACTTCTTCATTGAATATCTGGTCAGCACTGTGTTCTTCCCTGTCATAGCCGCCCTCAGTGCCTCTAGGCAATCTGATTAATTCACAGATCTGATTTAGGAAGGTATGTAGCAGACCAATGTCGGGACTTATCGTTGACCTAAACCTAAATCGGAACATCCAATCAGACACCTACAATCCTACATCTGATACCACTTGTTAGGTGTCTGGGTACGACTCACACATGCGCAACTACAAATACAGGATAACAAGAACACACACAATTCAATATATAAAATGCTCGGCAATGCCACCGAGGCACAAACCACAGCCGCGTAGTGTGTGTGTGTGTATATATCACAATATATTCAATACATATAATAGTTGGAGAAATACAAGATCCGATAAAAGGCACCATGAGTGGAATCAGACACCTCCACCCGCTGTGATAGAATAATACTTGTTGCAATTCATTGAACAACGGACGCACAAGGTTCACACACGAACCTTCGTTGTCGGACGACGACCAACCCTTAGCCACCACCGGAGAGAAACCTTGTCGAGGCCAACTGTACTTGCACACGCCTCTAACATCAAGCATGCACCGCTACCCCACCGCCAACGGTGACTGCCCCCTTCCTCCGACAAAACCCCAAGAGCCTATTGGCTCTTCCTCATCCTCCACGACAACGCCACCACCGACACTGGCGGGTAAGTGCTTCAAGACTGGCGACTCCAAAAGTTCTCGAGATAGGGATGCTCCGGTGTCTCTGCGGTTTCCTACCTCGCGAACAAGATAGGGGAGGCTGTCCCCAACAAGGATCAACACAACTCCTTCCACCACGACCACAGTAGGGTTGAGGGCGAACGACGGTAAACCCGGGGAAGCTTCTCCTCCCCGCAAACACACACATGTGATGGCTCCTCTCGAAGAAGTGGCGGTTGTTGGGGCTTGGATTCTCACTACTTAGGCGGCTCTAAACAGGGTTATACATCCCTAAATCTCAAACGAGATCTAATAAAAAAAATTGAAATGGATCCGGATTTAGTTTAGATCAGGATCCAAACCAACAACCCAACACCTTTTTCCCACCATCTTTATTCGTGATAATTAAAAGGCAGCTGCAGCCGTACTTTGTCTTGTCATGTGCAAGCACTATTTATAGTCTTTATTACATAAACTATGCACACTATTGTGATTATGGATGGTAATTTTTTCGTTGCTTTGCATTCAATATGGATATGAATATTTATTGATAATAAAGTTGTGGACTTGTGGGTCTAATTATTGATGGGTCTAGGGGCGGATTAAGAGGGGGGCCTTAGGGACACTGACACCTCCATTATTTATCAAAATAGTTAGTGTATTTGGATTCCTATTGCCGAGGCAATGAATTTTGACTGCTTATACGTCAAAAACGATGGCCAGATGAGGGAGAAACAGCTCCGATAATATTGAAACTTTCAAAAAAATTTTGAATGAAGTTTATGTATGGCCCTCCATGTTAAAATTTTTAGAACCCAGTGATGCATTAAAAAAATTTGTGGGAACTCTCATTATCAATTTGTGCACCCTCATTATTAATTTTTTGGATCCGTCATTGGATGGGTCATCCCCAATTTATAGAAATTTCGGGCTGCAAATAGTCATAATTTTCATATCTTCCACGAACGAAGTGAGAAGTTATGGAAAAACCCTCATTACGCGTGATCCGCACGCTCGAGCCTAGCGCGCTATAATATGTTGCAACAGATTTTTTCTGTATTTAATTAATTGGCTTCATCCTTGATCCTTCAAGATGGATACTTTAGAATTCCTGCGCAAAAACATATAAAATAATAATAATACTCAAACTTACACCAAATACTAAATTACTCATGTTAAACACAATTTACCCAATATTTATCAAATATTTTAGGCAACGGATTAAAAATTGAAGGATTTCACGTGTAGTGGTAGTGCGAATTTAAAAAAAAAAATCACGCACCAATGACACATAAGGGTCGTGCGTCCGATGACAATGGCCTAAACAAGGCTATGAAAACAAAGAACCTAACTCATCACATCTAACCATCACAAAGGGGGTTAGAAAGTTATACCTCTAGAGAACTAGATCTCTAGGCGGAAGAGGTAATGCGTTGGAGAAGACGTTGACGATTCCACAACAACGATGAGGACAACGCCTCGCCTCTTGGTTCACCTTGAACCCTTACAGTCAAAACAATCCGCTCTCTTGATTAGGGGAGTGGAAGAGAGTAGACCTAGACCTCCTCCTTCAAGCTATCAGAGACGCTTAGTGGTCGAGCCACTCTTGTCGCCTGGAAGAAGAGATGAGCAAGGAGAAGTGCAGGACAAGGTGGGTTGCCGTCGGGTTGCACACAGGAAAGCTAGGGTTCGGGGCGGCCGAGCCTTCTACCAGCACGAGGCTGGGGCTGGAGCAAGGCAAGGAAGAGCACCCAAAGGGACTGGAGGAGATCGACGGGGTGGCCCTAGCCGGGTGCGAAATCGCCCGTCGATTCTGAGCAGCAAGAAGGAATCGCCCTGCGATTTCCTATAGCCGCTCTTCTCCCGAGCTCCAAAATCGTCGCTCGGGTTTTTATTTTTGTCCAGCCTCACACCCCTTTGATGCTTCACAAAAAACCTTATCTCTCCTTATCTATGAAACCCTATCTCACTATTTCAACCCTTGGATCAAAACTAGATCAACTCTTGATCAAAACCTTTGATCAAGAGCTTGTACACATAAATGTATACGTATATCTAATAAGCGAAGGCCTTGATTTCGCGCAGAGATCTACACTCCTTTTGATCGCAACATAACCTTACGACACGTAGGTTACTTGATTGATAGAGATAGGAAATTGTGCTGCCATTCTGTCAAAATTAACGCGATGAATCAATTCATCCCGTAAATCAACAGTCGCACAATTCCACCATTTGCCTATGTCTAAAGAATGTCAAAAGACGATATTCTCTAAGCGCACTTACTGTGTTACCTCGATTGCATGTTGTATGAAATCGAGCGAACAAGTAAGTCAAACAGAGACTGTACCCGTTCATTTGGTGTGACCTTACAGAGGAACCATGTCATCGAGGCTATAATATAACACTTATATTTATGGACTACGAGAGGCTTTATCAAGGCATTGTAGACGCCACAACAACATGGTGAAAGTTAACAAAATATTATGACCTGTGTCTACCTTTGTCGGGTGATATTATGAAGATAGTGCAAAATAGGACTGTGTCTCTTCTGCACCATATTTGTCATTCTCGATCTCTCAAGCGAGTTGTATTTATAACTGCTTAAGTTATTTGCATGCATTACAACCTCATTTTACCAAAGGGCCCGACCATATCACTTCTCAAATAAATTTGGGGACAGACGATATTTCGATGTGCAAATTTCTTACGCGCAAGCGTGACCAACGAATCACAATTTATATCACCATCAAAATATGGCCTTCAATTATAATCACATTGTTCACACTGACGCGCTAAATCTACACGTCTTATATCTACAAAATATTAGATACGTTGTAAACATTAACGACACTAAACACATTCCACATAATGTTATAACAAGTGATCAATCTCTATATGTATGAAATCAAACACATACATATTCATATGATTAAACGATAACATTTATCAACATTTATAGAACGCCAATGTACTTTAACCATGTGACAATCTTGACCCGGTAGTCAATGTTCCCTTTGACTACCACGAAAGAGAGGATAACGAAAGACTACGTGACATAATAAAATTCACTGTTCTATGGTTCAAGACCAAGAGCATCTTCTTGAACCTTACATGAAATATGTCATACAATCAAAGAACAAAATGCAACCACTACATTTGTATCATGAATACTAAATAAATAATTAAAATAAAACTACTTTCAAAACACCACATCCTTCAAAAATATGGATCAAAATAGCTTCTTTGTGAGAAGTTATCAGTCGCTCACGGGCCAAGCCCTCGTGAACTCCCCACTACCGTGAATCAAATGTTTGCCCTTCTCCTCCACCGTATGTTGCAGCAACACCAGGGCATGCCCCTCTCATATTCCCAAATGGTTAGTATGGTCTGCCCCTCACTGTCTCTTCAGGGATCCCAACCCCTGTGACCTCCCACTGACATGGATCAAAGATCTGCCCTTATCTCCCGCAGTAGATCACGACGTTGTCTAGGCCTGCCCCCTTGCGCTCATCAACAGTTATAAGCATCCGTACTTCACCATCTCTTCGGGCCCCCAACCCCATCAATCTCCCACTGCCGTCGATCGATGGTCCATCCTTCTCAACCGCATTAATTAGGTCACAGTGTTGTCAGGACCTCCCCCACCCCTCGCACTCGCCAACGGTTCGAAGCGTCCAAACTTCACTATGTCTCTGGGGCCACACCCCTGTGACTTCCCACTACCACAGATCGAATGTCCTCCCTTCTCCGCTGTAGTAGGTAACGGTTCCGTCATGGCTTGCCCCCCTCACGTCCACCCAGTTTTGAAGGTCCGCTCTTCACAACCACACTCAGCGACATATATCCCCTAGCTCGGTGAACTAAACCTCTCACCACCCGGCTAGATGCATCCGCCATTCGCCCTGGTAGTAGGTCACAGTATCGTCCGGGTCTCATCCTCCAAACCGCAAACATCAAAGAAACAAACAAAAGTTGTCAATGCAAAATGTCAGTATTAACGCCACAAACATCACCATAGAAAAATAACCAAAGTTGGAACAATCAATAAGCGAAGATGAAATACATAAAAAGCACCAACAAAGTACACTGTTACTATAAAATTTCAATACAAGTACAAAATGCAAAGGCTACTCGTCGTCATCAACATCCAAATCAACACACTCATCCTCAAAAAGGTCATCAAAGTCGAGATCAGCAATGTCACACTCACGCTTCCGAGCTACCATCTGGAGAGTCTTCACCGTCATGTGCTGGAATTCCACCTCTTGCACATATGCCATTTCGGGCTCCACCTCCCTCATCCAGACTTCCTCATAGATCTCCTCTGAAAGTGAGTAATGATCCCTCAAAAAGTCGATAGAGTTCTGATACTCAGCCACTCCAACTGCCTACACTCGATAAATTGCTCCTGCAAAGAAAGGTGCCCCGCTTTGGTCTCCAAATGGGTGACATCGCCCTGTGTGCTCTCCAGAAGTACCGTATTCTCCACTGAAGACTTCTCTGCCTGAAGTTATGATCGCAACTGTGCCACCTCAACTTTGAACTCTAACTCAATCTACCGAAAGCAAGAAATGTCACAAACACGCCTCCTTCTCAAGTAAAAAAGGAACCCTCCGCTCCTCGAAGCTTCTCCTGAAGTGTCATATACTCTTCTTTCAAGACCACATAATGATCATTCCATGTTAGGGCAATCTTGACCTGAACACTAATCGGCAACAAAAAGAATAAGTAAGGATTGATCAAAGACAACAAACAAATCATGACAAAATGCAGTACTTATCGTGTTATTCATCGCCTCCAATGAAGAAGACACACGCTTCCCCTTTGTTGATTGCAACACAAGAACATCATCCCGAGGGACATGAGGGGGAAGAGGAGCCCAGGACCTTAAGGTCCGGATTAACTGGTATAGCTCCTTCATCTCTAGAATCACAACCCTTGAATACCAATTTCGTCTTCTGATCATGACCCAATGACACTGCACCAGAATGCTCTGGATCGACAAAAAGTCCGCCCAACAGCAAGCGCTTCTCTTCCACAAGCAAATAGTGAAGGGAGGATTTACCAATTCATGAGGCTCCGTAAATCTCAGCATCGGCGAAAACTTGCGCTCATGCCCCTTCACTTGACAGTAGCAATCTGGAAGATCCTTCCTGAGTTCTGGCAAGCCCCAACAATTCTGGACATATCTGCATATAGTATTATCGTGGCGCTCGTCCACCCGACTCTCGAACTCCAACCAATGCTTTTTTTGTTATGTGTTGAGTGTGCCACGTGGAATGGACGGTGATGTCTGAGCGTGTGTCACGTCTCGTTAAAAGGGATGGTTTAGTCCCACACCGCCTAGCGTGCTCCTTGGTCCTGGGTGTATAAGCGGGGTGGCTACTCCTCCCCTAACCGCGTAGTTTTTGGGAGTGATGGCACAATGCTTTACATAGTATCAGATCATGGGGCATGCGGCGAGGGAGGGTGTTGAGTGTGCCACGTGGAATGTACGGTGGTGTCCGAGCGTGTGTCGTGACTCATTAAAAGGGGTGGTTTAGTCTCACACCGCCCAGCGTGCTCCTTGGTCCTAGGTGTATAAGTGGGGTGGCCACTCCTCCCATAACCGCGTGGTTTTAGGGAGTGAAGGCACAATGTTTTACATGGTATCAGAGAAGGGGGTACGTGGCGAGGGGGAGTTGAGTGTGCCACGTGGTTTGGACGGTGATGTCCGAGCGTGTGTCACAACTTGCTAAAAGAGACGGTTTAGTTTCACACCGCCTACTATGCTCGTTGGTCCTGGGTGTATAAGCGCGGTGGACACTCCTCCCATAACCGCGTGGTTTTAGGGAGTGACGCTACAATGCTTTACATGGTATCCAAGCAGTGGGAACATGGAGAGGGAGGGTGTGTAGTGTGCCACGGGAAATGGACAGTGGTGTCTGAGCGCTTGCCGTGACTCGTTAAAAGGGGTGGTTTATTCCCACACCGCCCAACGTGTTCCTTGGTCCTGTGTGTATAAGTGGGGTGGTCACTCATCCCCTAACCGCGTGTTTTTGGAGAGTAACGCCACAATGCTTTACACTATGAACCTCGACATGACTGCCACTGTTGATGTGCACTTCACGCCAGTCTCTGAAAAGATCCAAGGTGAATTTCGAGCCATGTTCTCGAAAAAAGGCTATCAGGCCCATGATTCTCATCATCCCAAGCGGAGTGAACTGCGACGCCAACACTCCACAATGCATCAAAATATCAAACCACCTCCTTGCAAGACGGGAGTTGGAACCCGGACCTCAATGATGACCCGCAAAACTTCATCCATTCCATCGGAGGATTCTGAACCTGCTCATCGATGCATGAAATCTTGATCGCTAGCCCTGATGGAATATTATACCGCCCCCTCCAGGTTGCAATTTGCTCCGCAGTAAGTGAAGAGCGCAGCCGTATCGATCGTCCATGCACAAAACGCCTTGTCACCTATACAAAAAATACACGTCAGATTTCAAGGAAAAATAAGGCGGCCAAAACCCGCGTATAACGAGCAAGCAGGGCCAAGTAAACACCCGTCAAAAAACTCGTACGGGTGCAACCCGCGTGTATGAGTGGCCAAACACGCACGACGTATACAGGGGCACCCCGCGAACGTGCGCCGGGGCACCTCCGGGCTCCGGCCACTTCATCCCGCGAGCACTCGACCTTCTCCTTCGCCTTACCTTGGCTCCTCAGGCCACTTCATCCAGCGCCCCTTCCTTCGCTTCCCCCCATAGAACAGCACAGTCATCCGCAAAATATAGCATAATTATATATATTGTATATATATATATATATTTCTATTTAATTTTTTTTTGAATAAACTAGTAATCCACAAAAAAAATTTATACACTCAATTTTATCTTGGTAATATCGTATGATCACTAATTACTTCAGAGTATTTATAACTTAGGTGAATATTTATAAATTTATGTGCCACATGGGGTGCGTAGAATTGTGTGCCCACTTGGCCACTTCCTTTCTATTAGTGAGCTGTGCCAAAAGCGAATGGAAATACTAACTATTTCAATGGCATTTGATGTGGAATCTAAATGCTATTTAATGCCGCAACTGTCTAATTAGGCCGTTTGTTAGGACTTAGGACCCTATCACCCTAATGCTGTCCCTCTGATACACGTTAGTTAGATCATAATGAATACAATGGTACTGAAGTTATCACCCTATCGTCCAAGGTTAAAAAAAAAAAGTTGTTAAAGGCACCACAGTTTTAATTAGGGTTATCGCACATTTTTCTAATTTTTCGTGTCTTTTGGAAATACGTCTTGTACATGCATTTTTAGAAAAAAGTGTTCAACACAAAAGTTGTAGATCTACAACTTTTGTGTTGAAAATGCATGTATAAGACGTATTTCTAAAAGGCGCGAAACCTGACCGTATTTCCAAAGTACGCCATGTACATGCTTTTTTAGGAAAAGTGCTCAACACGAAAGTTGTAGATCTCGTCGATATCTACAACTTTCGTGTTGAGCACTTTTTCTAAAAATGCATGTACAAGACGTATTTCCAAAAAGTGCGGTGGACCTAGCCAAAACTGTGGTGCCCTTAACAACTCCCTTTAAAAATCAGTACGGTCCGGTAGGTTTAACCAGTCTAACTGCTGAACGGTTTTCCGGGCGATCCGTTTAGGTCTTCATAACCCCCACCGCCGAAAACCAGCCAAGAATCGGTGAAGGTTGGTCTGATTTCCTGGCGTTCGTACCGGACGGTTTGAAAAGTCACCATTGATTTATAATTGAATGGTGAAGATCCTTGCATAAGCTTTAGTTAATTGATTTTGTTTTTCATCTCGCATGAAGGGAGGCATGTCCCAGGCTAGAAAATGAGGACAGTGAAAACTGGATCTGTAAAGAATAGCTGAAGAGAGAAAGAGGAATAATCCAAACTTTATTAATTTTTCAAACTTCTTAATTACAGAATACATGTATGCATACATTTATATAGGAAGAGAGAGGAGGAGAGAACTCGAATCCTATGATGTGTGAGTAAAGAGAATGTACATGTGCTTCATGAGTGAGCTTTTCATACTAGGATTTTACCATTTCTTCATAATATTCCCCTGCAAGCTGAAGCATACAAGTTGTAGACACCAAGCTTGGATAAGAACTGATGATATAACGGTCGAGAAAGGGCTTTAGTGAGGATGCCAACAACTTGCTCTGTAGCAGGGACATGCTCTAATTCTAACTTCTTTGATTGAACTTTTTCCCGAATGAAGTGACAGTCAACTTCAATATGATTGGTTCGCTCATGGAATACGAGATTCTTGCCATATATATAGATGCTTGACTGTCACAAAACAAATCGTCCGAGAGGAAAGTTTGAGTTTTAAATCATTAAGAAGACTCTCAAGTCAGGTGAGCTCAGCGACAACTGTCATGGCACGGTACTCGGTCTCAGCAGACGAGCGAGCAACAACAAACTGCTTCTTGCTACGCCAGGTAATACGGTGTCCATCGAAGTATGTACAAAAACTAGTTGTGGAACGCCTATCATCAAGAGAACCTGCGTAGTCAGTGTCAGAATACGCAACAAGAGATAGAGAGAGATGGTTTGTAAACAAGTCCTTGTCCTATAGCATTCTTCAAATATCTGAGAATGCGCTTGATGACTTGGAGATGAGATATTCGAAGAACGTGCATAAATCAACTCACAACCCCAACAACAAATAAGATATTAGGTCGTGTAATCGTAAGATAAATTAGCTTCCCTACCAAGCGTCGATAATATTATGGGTTTGTAAGTAGTGGGTCAGAGTTAGATTCATATGCAGAAAGCTTGTGATTTACATTCATAGGAGTGTCTACAGGTTTGCACCCTGAGTAGCTGACATCTTGAAGTAGATCAATACAGTACTTTCGTTGGGATAGTATAAAGCCATCAGGTCGTCTTGCGACCTCAAATCCAAGGAAGTATCGAAGATTTTCCAGGTCTTTTGCCTGAAATGCTGAGTTTAAATGTTGCTTTATTTATTGTATCTCTGTGGAGCCGTAGCCTGTAATTAGAATATCATCAACATACACAAGGAGAATTACAATGTTTGTTGATTGATGGCGAGTGAAGAGGGAGATTGAAGTCAGTCGAGCTCCGGGTAAAACCAACTTCACGAAAAACTTTACTGGATTTGTCAAATCAAGTGTGAGGAGACTGTTTGAGACCATATATAGACATTCAGAGATGACATACGCGGGACTCTCACGTAGTATCAAACTCAGGAGGTTGGTGCATATAAATAGTTTCAAGTAGGTCGCCATTGAGAAAGATATTTTTAATATCTAACTTATGTAAGGACCAATGATGATTCACGGTTAAGGAGATCGGGACTCAAATTGTATTTAACTTGGTGACCGGTGAGAAGGTTTCATCATAAACAAGACCTTGTTATTGAGTAAAAGCTCGGGCCACCAGGCGAGCTTTCATGCGGTCATCAGTCCTATCTAGAGCATATTTGATAACAAAGATCCACTTACAACGGACACAAGACTGGTCGGGAGAAAGAGGAATCAGATCTCAGGACTGGTTAGCCCATATGTCAGTCATTTCGTCATCCATGACTGCACACCACCCCGGATGTTGAAGAGCCTCCTGAACAAAGTAAAGAATAAAAATGGAGGAAAGGGAGATGACGAATTTGAGGAGTGGCAGAGAGAGGAGATGTAATAATACACAATTCTCTAATGGATGAGCCATAGTGGTTGATGTTGGATCGACGGGCCGCGTAATAACACTGGTAGAAGGGAGCTGCTGCAGGGCATCCATCTTGGAAGAACGACGAGTATATACACAAAGAGGTGGTCGAGGTGGTGGTGTTACCTGGAGGGATGGAGGAAGAAGTGAGAGAGACGAAGTCGTGATAGGGACAGTAGGACGAGCGAGAGGGCAGTCAGAGTTAGATGCCAATTTGTAATAAAATTTTAGTAATGAAAATAAAAGGCAATTTTCTTGTAGTGTATATACTCGTCATTTTTCGTCTCTCTCGTCTCTAACTCTGACTGCCCTCTCGCTCGTCCTACTATCCCTATCACGACTTTGTCTCTCTCACTTCTTCCTCCACCCCTCCAAATGGTCAAAATTGCCTTTTTATTTTCATTAGGCGGTCACCCTAAACTGCAGCGCTCATTAGGCAGTCAAAATTGCCTTTTAGTGACCGCCCTCTCACAATCGTCTCCGTTGTCTGACCGCCCTCTCACAATCGTCATCGTCTGTTATATGGGGTAACCACCCACATAACCACCGGTGTAACCACCGTCATGGGAGGGTGCTAATAACCAAAATAATTACGGTTTGCACGTAGTAAAACAATAAAAATAATGTGCACCTTAATTAGAATAGAAATGGTTTGCAATTAGTAATTTGGGGTGGTTACGGCCTGTGGATAACCGCGTAACCACCGTAACCACCCCTGGAGCCTATAAAAAGGACCCCAGACCCCCTCTCATTATAACATTTTCTCCTCCCTATCTTCTTTTCTTACAGGTCGGAGCTCTGCAAGAATTCTCCTCATGAACGCGTCGAGCCACCTCCTAAACGCGTCGAAGATCAGCCCTATTCCACAACGCTCCTACGTGGAAGGCGTTCCGTCAACCTTCCTTAAAATTCGCTCCTGCGCGCAGAGCATTTCTTCTGGCTTCTTCAGTGATCACTTGTGCATATATAACCACTAGTGCTCAAAGTCCGGTCAACGGCCACGGACGTTCTACACCAGCAAGAGGCAAAGATTAAGCTTTGCAAGTTGTGGTTTGTCACCCTCCGAGTGAGCCACATTCTCTCTTATCCTCCAAGTTGTAATGAGGCGCGACTTGTCGCCCTCGATTCCTCCAAGGTCATGTAAACTGTAACAAATAGTGAAGTTTGTCTGGCACCGAACTTGTCACGTGGTTTTACACCCTATTCACAGGTTTTCCACATTAAAAACATGTTTGCTCTTTTCTCTACTTACTATGTGACTGATTGCGCACTCAACTGCTTCGCGGGCTAAAACGGCCAAGTTTAGTTCAGTCTACTGAGAACCTAGAGCGACCCGCAACAAATAGTACGGAAGGTAAAGACGATGCAAAAGGAGAGGAGTAGAACGGTTGATCCTCAAGAAAAATTATATCAGCTGAAACGATCAGCTTGCCATCAGTAGGAGATTAGCTGATAGAACCCTTCTGAGTGCAGGAGTACCCAACGGACATATATTTGGTGGCGCAAAGGGCAAGCTTGTCAGTTGGCAGACAAAAAATATAGACATAACATGCATAGCCAAAGACACGTGGCATGAGGGAGAACGGAGACTTGGAAGGAAAATGGAGACCAAATAGAGATGCGAAGTCAAGCACGGAGGGGGTATGCGATTAATGAGATGATAGACAACAAAAATAGCAAAATTCCAATATTATGTGGGCACTTGCATTTGAAACATGAGTGACCGGGCAACATCAAGGAGGTGACAATTTTTCCGCTCGGCCGCAACATTTTGTTGGCGGGTATATGCACACGATGCTTTATTTATAATTTCAAACTCGGTGCATAAATTAGAAAAGGTGCGACTAGTATATTCACGAGTATTGTCGGAGCGAATTATCTTTAAGGTAGCAGAGAATTGCGTATGCGTCTCAGTAACAAATACACAAAAAACAAATGTAAGTTCAGTACGATCATGAAATAGATGTAATGAGGTGAGACGCGAGTAATCGTCAATAAAGATAACAAAATAGCGATATCCAAAAATACTAGGGATTTTATAGGGCCCCCGGATATCAAAGTGGACTAAAGATAAAAGAGTATCACTCTAGTACACTTAGGAGAAAAAGAAGTATGATATTGTTTGTCATAGATACAAGATTCATAAGTAAACTCTTGCAATGAGACATCATGAAGAGCCTTCTTGAGAATTGAGAGGGGAGTATACCCAAGGCGACAATGCCAATAATAAGAAGAGACCGCAGAGAGAACGGTAGGAGGAATATCCAAGAGATAAAGCTCACTTGACAGCCGCCCTTTACCAATGGTATTTCACGTTTGGCGATCCTGCACAACAAAAGAGGAAGGAGAGAAGGTTATCTAACAATCGAGTTCCTAAGTAAGACGACTAACTAATAGAAGATTGAAAGGTGACCCTGAAATATGAAGGACCGATGAGAGAGAGAGAGAGAGTTGGGGTAAGTCATAGATCAGCAGCGCTAGGAATCAGAGTACGTGGTGTCGCCATCTGCTACAGTGATGAACTTAGGATAGGAAAACTGTATGTACTGAGGTGGTTTTTGGGAGGTAATATGGTGAGTAACACCCGAGTCTACAATCCAGTGGGGGCTATGGGAGAGACAAGATATACCTTCAGTGGAGAAAGACGCAACAGAGCCAGACGATCAACTAACAACTCCTTGGAGCCGTTGAAACTGGGTACAGAGAGCGTTGATGTCTTGTCGGGTAGAAGAGTTTGAATCCGCTAGAGTAGAAGCATTGGGATGAGGAGGAGCTGTAGTAGAAGCAATAAGATTTGGAGGCAGACCATACCTTCGATAGCAGGTGGCTTTAAGATAACCATCACGACCACAATAAGCACATTTAAAAGTAGAACGTCCAGCACGTCCTCGTCCCTGAGATGTGAGGCGGCCTCCTCAAGCTGAAGAGCCACGAGCTGGAGGAGTAGGAGTAGGTAAAAGGGACTGCTAGAGGAGAGCCGGAGAGAAATTTCTAGGAACCTCGGAAGGTGGAGTAACCTTGAGCAACATAGAACATACACCGAACAGAGTGGGCATTATAGAAGAAGAAAGAATCCGAGTCTTAACACTATGAAGATGGGGAGGAACACAAACCATTATCTTAGAAATCCCAACAGCTTCCTTTTGTGCCCGTTGTGTAGCTAGATCCGTGGAGGGTGACTGATGCTGTAACCAGGCCTCCACCAGAATTTTGGTCTTAGCAACAAAGGATGTCAAATTGCCCGTTGCCCCGGGGTCCAGTGTTTAAAGCGCAGAGATGACGTCAAAAAATACTGTAAGCTGTCTTTGCTAGAGTAGAGAGAGTGAAGCTCCTCCCACGCACATCGCCTTGGCCTTCTCATGATATGTGGTCATTCGATATGTGTTAAAATTTGATAGTTGCGAAAAAACGGGAAACCAGGCGCAGGAACACTCAACCTATCAGGGTCCAAATAAGCCAGATGCAAATAGAAGAGCAAGAAACTTGTACTATAAAAAATCTTTACAAGACGATGTATACGTGGCGAGTCATGATTCACCGATGTATCCGATGGAAGCAAATTACAAGGAAGATAAAAAACAAGCCGCGCGGACTCCAAGAGAATCTGCCGACCCTGTTGTTAATTGTTACAGAGTCCGCTCAAACTGACAGATTGCCAAACCGCAATCTAGCCCCGCGGACTGCCCGTTATTCCAATGCTCAACTCTACCCGCCGATATGCAAGCCGCCTAACCGCAATACTGCTCGAACTGCCGTCGAACTGAACCAAGCCGCCAAACCGGACAACTTATTAAACAGGGAAACTAGATGCAGAAGAGAAACCGTCAAGTCGCAAACCGCGACCTGCTGTTTAACCACTGGTTGCTATCCACAGAGTCCACACTGTCCCTGACCACAGTCAGAACCAAGTCCCTTGCTTTCCAACGCTACTCGCTCAACCTGCACAACACAAACCGGTCAACCTCCTCAAACCACGCGGATACAAAATCCTAACACAACAACTATCCGCGAGTTCAGTTACTGTTCAGTTAGATATCAATATGGGGTCCTATTTATATGCGCGGAGAGGAGTGTGATCACCGCCCTAGCTGATAGGATAACCGCCCCATCTCGCGGCGAGTACCAGGTATATCCGCTAAGCCGCGGATACACAACCAGACCACCTCAACAAGGCACAATAGCCAGTCCGCCAAGGTGGCACCACCAAGGCCGGACATCAAGCCAATCCGCCTTATCACCAAGGCCCAGTCAGACTTCACCATACAAGCGGACTCTGCGAATACTGCCCCAGTTCGCCCACCTGCGAATAGCTCCAGTCCGCACGCGTTAGCGGACAGTCCTCCAGTCCGCATACCCGAGCCCGCAGCCAAAGCACACAAGGCTGACAACTACCGAACTCGACAGACAGAGGCATTAGTCCGCGCGACCTCCCGGACTGAGCCATCCCGCACAACCCGGCGAACCCCAGCACCAGTCCGCTCTAACCGATGAACTCCGCGATTTCCACCAACCGCGCCACCATTGCTAGAGCAAGGCACACGCAAGGCCGATCTTCCGAGCTCTGGTCCAGTCCGCAACCCGGACTCCACGAACCTCAACCGAGTCCACAACTCACCACTCATGGCGAGCTCCGTGGATAGCAATCCTATCCGCCCGATTACTTTCTGGGAACCAACAGACGGCTGAACACAACCCGGCCTGGCAAGCCGCCTCCTCTGTTCGCACAGACCGCACGAACAGATCGCCCAGGTCCCCAGAGCAAAAGCCGACTGCAGCACCATTGCCGACCTGACAAGCAACCAGTCCTGTCCGCACAGGCCGCGCGGACAGGTCGTCCAGTCCACCACTTTCACTTCATGATTTTCAACAGCTCGCTGTCCATGAAATTGAGGATCCAGGATTGCACCCGACCGTCATCACGCAGCCACTCTTCGGTGGGGACAATGAGAGTGTCCCGAGTAAGATGATGAAGAAGACTTTTGGTCTGTATAATACGACGAACAAAATACACCCATTCCACACGATGACTGAGCGACTTTGACAGCGTGCACCTAATTAACTTCCTTTCTTCAATCCCGTTTAGTTTAATCTCCCCAAAGAGAGCCCTCTTCAAAAAAACTTTCCTCCGTCAATATTTTTATGTGTATATATAGCTTCAATACTTTTTTCCTATAAACATGTGAAATTCTTTGATTAATAAATCTAGCTTAAAGCTCCAATGTATAAAAGAATTTGATTTCTTTAATGGATGAATATAACATTTGGTTGCTTGTTTGTTACATAAATTGATTTCATAAAGTATATGATTTTCTTAGACACCAATTGATTACAACTTACAGTGTCGTTTTCGTTTAAAAATTGCACTTCCAAACAAGAACTGCCAGCATCTTCATCGTTTGGCGTGGCGGTGGCGGCGGGAACCGGCGTCTGGGAAGGGAGCTTTGGGACCAAGGGGGGAGGCGGGAGTTTGAGACGCTCCATTTGCGGGGCTTTTCCGCCTTGCTGCGGGAGTTAACGGAGCCAACCCCGCCAGACAGCATTTGTTTTCCCGTTGTCCGGCGGCATTTACTCTAAACACCGGAGTGTAAACGCCGCGCCAAATGAAACCGTTTGGCATGATGCCTTCGCTTTGATGAGTTTGGACAAAAATGTTAGTATCATAGAATTTACGTTTGGCATGGCAACGGTCATGACCGCCACCAAAAAAAGGAAACTAGTTTTGAACATAAAAGTGAATGAAGTTCCTTAGATGAGGTCGGGCGTTAGCAAACGGCGGTTCATAACCACCACGTTCACGACCGCCACCGCCATACCAAACCTTGCCTTAAATGTTCAGGGCAACCTCAAAAGACGCGGAACCCGGGCGGAACTATGCGATTCACAATAGTTCCGTCCGGTGTCGTGCGTTTTAAAAATAGGACTACTATATGATATTTTTAGAAAAAGTGTTCAATATGAAAGTTGCAATTCTCGTCGAGTTCTACAGCTTTTATGTTGAACACTTTTTCTAAAAATACAATATAGTAAGTCTATTTTTAAAAGGCGCGGAACCGCGGAGGAACTATGCGATTCGCATTAGTTCCGTCCGGTGCCGCGCCTTTGAAAATAGTCCTACTATATGATATTTTTAGGAAAAATGTTCAACATGAAAATTGTAGTTCTTCTCGAGATCTACAACTTTCATGTTGAACACTTTTCCAAAAAATGCCATATAGTAGACATATTTTCAAAATGTGCCTGAAACTCGTATTTAGCTAATTCGTGATTTCGTGTTTTACACTTTCCTAAAAATGCCATATAGTAGAACTATGGACTGTTATTTCAGTTTTTTTGAGTTAATTTAGTAACTAACAATGATTTGTTATTTTTTAAAAAACTTAATTTTTGGACTGCCAATAGCAATTTTTCGGGATGCCATTATCTTTGGGCTGCCAATAATCAAATATGAGCTGCCAATTTAATATCTATCTAGCCATTGATGAATCCCCTTCAGTGGCCACGTGTAGAAATCTCCTCCGCTTTGGGAGCGCTGGAATGGATTGCCACGTGTGACGATCTTTTCTGCTTGATAATAGTGTTGAATAATAGCCGTTGGATTCTCTGCGGTACAATACATTTTCCTCGGCAAATTCGACGGTAAGCAGGCAAAAATCAAAGAGGGTGCCGGGCTACACTAATTTAGGGAAGAAGAGTTCGGCGGGCTCTTTGGAGATTCTCCAAAGCAGACAATGTAGGAACTGCAGGGCTCGTCCGACGTGCAGCTCCGAGAGAATGACGACGACGAAGGACGCCATCGCAAACCTAGGTCATGGGCTACAAAAATCGCAGACACACAAATGAAAGGCGCTGCTATGAGAATGAAGAAAAAAGAGGTTCGGGCTGCAATTAGTAAGAATTTAAATTTTTGTATATTTTTATTATTATTATTTTAATTTAGAGGGTGTGCACAAAGTTTTGGCTGCATATAACATCACTCAAAATAAAATGCTATCCAAACTCCAAAGTATGGGCCCAGCTGTCTACTTCGTTCTCTCATCTTCTACTCGGCGCCCTCCCCCTCGATATCTAGGGCATAAGCAATTAGCAAACAGAGGTATTTGAAAGCAAGGAGATCGGGCACGCGCAACGACGATATGTATAGATTTGCCGGCGACGGGGATTCTCTTTGCAGAGCGCCGCCGACAACTGGTTGAAGGTGCTTGATTTCGTCTCCGCATTTTCAGAGGATTTGGGATTTCTCTGGAATCAATTATCTTTTTCGTACGGTGCTTATCTGCTGGAAGGGGAAGTAAGATTGATGGTTTATTTTAAGTTCGTTTGTGTTGTTTTATGAATCTCATAGAAGCCTTAAGATTCCGTTTGGTTGGACTGAATTGGAATTCAGTTAATTTCAAAACCAGTGGGAATTTGAATTATGTTGAATGATGTAATAGGCCAAAACTGATAGGAATTGGAATTGAGCATGCAGAAATTTATCACCCCTAGAATTGAATGGAAACCTAGAACATGAGAGGCTGTTTTTTCTGTTTACTCCTAGGACATTTTTTTCTAACTTGCAAGGAATAGTAGTGTACACGGAATAATTTGCAACTAAGAAAAAACTATTTCTTAAATCCTCAATGAATTTGAACCGAAGCCTACTCTAATCATCTTGCTTTAAAAAGGTGCACTGTCAAGCATATGAAAACGCAGATGATCTAAGCCATAAAAGCGATGAAGAAGATGAATAAGTAGAGGAATGAAATGGAGAAGAAGAAGATGCGAGCTTGAGTAAACAGGACTTGAAGCTAGGTCTTGATTACATCCAAAGGGCACACAAAAGTAGGTACAATCATACCTGGAAAAAACCCCACAAATTCCTCAGAATAACCAACAAATTCTATGGAATAACATCAGTGGGATTGAAGACGAGGGTTCCTGCGTCAGGATTTAGGGTAGGGACCGATTGAAGAGACGTAGTATAAGAAGAGGAAGAGGAGGCGCGATGGAGAAGAAGGCTGCAAGAGGAGGCACAACCAGGAAGAAGGTCATGGAGGCGCGATCGGGGAAAAGGCCGCAAGCTAGATTTTTGGCAAAACCTACCTCAGGAGATAAGAATTGGGCATAGATTTAACACAAAGCTGTATGTTCTGAAGAAATCCAATTCTGTCGTGGATTCCACCCAGCCGAACAACCACAAAAGAATTATTTAAACCCCAAACCAATTCCGCTCGGCCAATTTCGTCGAACCAAACAGACTCTAGCTGAATTCTATTCTTACTCCTGCATATATTCCTTGAAGCGCATTGGATTAGGGAAATGCAAAGTGGATACTCCACAACTACCACTAACTCACGGGGGATGGAAAGTTGAAATTAAGATATAGCGAAAACAACAGTTTTCGCACTCTATTTTGATCTACAGTGGAGCATATATACTCCACACAATACATCTAGTTACAAATATTCAAATGTGCGACAACTATTACATGCTCGGTGGGAACAAGTACACTTCACAATAAATTACTAAAGACTATAGTCATTTAATAATAACACACACACATAACTAACATATAATAAAGTGACAGATAAAATACTCCCTCCATTTAACATCCTTGTCCTCAAGGATCGAAAGACGAAAAGGCTTTCTTCAGCTCATCATGAGCCTCCTAGTTAGCGTCCCAACAACTGAATTAAACCACTGCACCGATACTCGGACCACTGATTTCCCTCTTTTCTGGACCAACAGTCTGTCTAAGATGGATTCCGAAACTGTCATAAAGTTGTCATCATCTGTGAGGTAATCAAGAAGGTAAACTTCACTTGGTGTTGTGGCAATGTGTTTCTTCAATTAGGACACATGGAAAGTATTATTAATTTTTGAGCCTATAGGAAGATTGAGTTGATAAGCAACCAAACTAATTTTATTCATGATCTGGAATGGGCCACACAACCTAGGGGACAGTTTACGAAATGTTGATGTTGTCATATTAGTTTACCTATATGGTTGAAGTTTGATATAGACCCATTTTCCTTCTTCAAATTCCCTCCCCCTTCTCTTTTTATCAGCTGTATTTTTCATTTGATTGTTTTGTTTGGAGATATTGTTTCAATAATCTCATGGTGCTCTCCCAAGCTTGCAAATTTCTATCAACATCTGTCAGTATTGTAGAATGGTGAATGCAGGGAATGTGTGATGGAGGTTAACCATAAACCACATCATATGAGTTGGGTGGCTTTATGGTAATAAGAGATGTTACCTCCATTCGGACAAGTGTAACTATTCACTTCATTTATTTGGTTTATCAAAGCATAAACAAAGATAATTTTCAAGACATCTGTTAACCGACTTTTGTTTGACCATCAGATTGAGGGTGGTACACAAAAGATTTATTGAGTTGCATTCCTTGCAATTTAAAAGAATTCCAAAATGCATGAATAAAAATTACGTATGTATCAATCCCAATGGAGCTGGGTATACCATGTAACTTGAATACATCTTTCATAATTGATTGGGCTACAGAGGAGGTTAAGGGCTGAATCATGGTTCTGAAACGAGCATATTTTCTTAGTCTATCCACTACCACCATTATCACAACAAACCGGTTTGAACATGAATGACCCTCAATGAAGTCCATGGACACATCCTTCCAAACTTGATCCGGAATTGACAAGGGTTGTAATAAGCATATTGGTTTGTCATTAATGGGTTTACATTATTGACAGATAGATCATTGCTTCACATAATGATACATGTAATCCTTCACGTTTTTCCAGTAGAATACTTGTTTAATTCTTTTGATTGTAGATGGATACTGAATGTCCTCCCATGGCAGAGTCTGGTTTAGGTGGTAAACTAATTTCTTAACCTCTTCAACCTGATCCACTACCAGCTTGCCTTGTCTTTAGCATTCCTTGAGACCATTGATATTGAGGTCATTGTTCTGGATTGGCCTTTTCTTTATTCAGAACTTTCTTTTTTGCAGCCATGAATTTTGAATCTTGTTAACGAGGTCAGAGTGAAACAGTTGTTGCTATGGATCTGTAACCTTTCTAGTGAAGTATCTGTCGTGACATTGATGTAAACCGATCTAGGGTTTTGAAGTAAAATAAATTTTGAAAGCAAAATTGTTTTTGATGGACGTTTAGGTCCTGATAAATGTTTAGATTGGTGTCATGACATGGAAAATTAATTTTTGGTATTCAAGTACCTTTGAGTAGCCAACTCGAGTATGTGACCCGTAGACTTAAAGTACCCACCTTAGATTGGTGGAAACAACTTCAACACATGAGAAATAAGTTGTGGTTGCCCCCAATCATTACTTGGATTGAGTGCAAATCAGAGCTACACAAACATTATGTCTCTCCTGATCACCTTCACACTTTATATCGTAGATTTCAAAATCTACAACAAAGAGGTTTGTCGGTTGATAAGTACACTAGAGAATTTCTAATCCTGCAATCTAGATTAGATATTCAAGAGGGTGAAGTGATGTCCGTATCCCGTTACCTGCACGGGTTACCCTATTCCATTAAGGATCAACTAGAGTTACACAGTTATCAAAATTTAGAAGAAGTTTCTAGTATGACCCGTAGGGTGGAATCTGAGTTTAGGTCTACTGCTAGACCTTTCACTAGTTTCGTCGTTGCCCCCACATTCAAAGATATAGATTCCCCCAGAATTACCACCCCCATGAGCTCATTATCCCAATTTAACTCCACAGTAGAAATCCCTCCAGTTGAGGAGACTCTTCCCGAGCCCCAACTCCAAAAAGAATAGATTCTTCCTCCTATTTGTGTCATCCCAATTGAAGTGAAGACTCCACTTGCACCCACTAAATCTCCAACTGTAGTCACTGAGTTTCTTCCTGAGCCCCTACTCCATGAAGAAGAACGTGATAGCGATGGGACACTCATCTTGGATGACATGGTTTCGATAACAATTCTCCTAAAGATGGAATTGGCTAGTGAAGAGCCCCACACTTTGGGTGATATATAGTCGAACTACGTATGTCCTAAGTTTTCGAGCCCACTACACTCACCAACACTTGAGCCTAATGACAATATGTTTGAAGATCACCCACCCATATCACTAGAGATATCACAAGACATTGATTTTATATTCGGGGAATATCATTTTATGACGTTACAACATCCTATAAATATAAATGTGTTTAAAATTTTTATTATCCAATTATTGATATATTTCAAAGAAATCATGTTTTAAGGATAATAAGAACTCCCAAAACTTTCACTCATAATAAGGATACACGTTTTAAAGGATTTATCTGGAAACTTTTAAAAAATAAAATTGAAATTAATTTTAATATTTGTAAGTTAGATATTAACGGATTTGTGGAGCTGTAATATCATATTAAATATTTTATATCAAAATTTTGGAACATATTAGGGGGTCGAGAGGACACTACATTCAAGTTTAGTAGCTCTTATTACTTTCTAATCGATGAACTGATTGAAATCGTTAGTAAGAGTTTGGAGATTTTTTTAGGTGTTTAATCAGGGCGAATCTAAAGCAATGAGATTTTGTACCTCCACAAGCTAAATTCACATATAATAATTCTAAACGTCGCTCTATTACTATATCTCCTTTCGAGATTGTCCATGTATTGCCCCGCCCACCTGACCGTCATTATCTCTCGTTCCATGAACGTATTTCCTTCGTTGCGCAAGCTCATATTAATTATTTAAAAGAACTGCATAAAATTACTGCTAATATTTTGTGAGCAACCTTTGAACATTACAAACTCACGGTAGGTCGTTATCGCTATGAGATGTACTTTTCAAAGGAAGGTCTGGTGATTACTTATTGCAGGAGGTTTGGTCTAGTTCATGTTCAGCAGCGCATCGGGCCACTAGTTACGCCACCCGTCGAGGCTCCAGATATTCACCCGATCTAGCACCAACATCGATGTCAGAACTCTCCATTGTCAGTTTTTGCGAAGTCTCGTCGGGGTCGAACTCTTTCAAACCCGGGAGAATTGATGCAACCTTCATTGCATCCTAAGTCACGCATTTGAATTTTTAGCATTTATTTATTATCGTGTATTTTCTTTCACGCACCTGCTTTTATTTGAAATTGTTTGGCTCTTCGGGTTGACCGTCCAATGAGATCTTAAATAAAAAGGTCAGGTAATTCTTGTAGTTAGGACGTAACAGACAAGCTTAAAGTAATTTAAATTGCATGAATTTAAATTTCCAAATTCAAAGACAAAATATTATTACCCTATGCTGAAAATAAATTCAACATTTGTATTCTTTTGGAATGAGTTTTATGGGGGGGGGGATTAGTATTTGGAAACTAATAAGAGGAGAAAAAAAATCTTTTGAGAGCCAATAAATTTCTGGCCAACAGATTATTTGGAAATATTAAAAAGTGTTTGGCTGGCCAATTAAAAGTTACTAAATATTTGTCCTGTATCAGTTTGGTAATAATACTTCACTAAAATGTTTGTGAAATCATTCATTAAAAGGGTAGCCGTTCCACTGAAGGAGGGAAACCCGGATTAAAGAAATAGAAATTTCAATTCAATTTCTCTGTTGCCGGCACTGCTCTCCCGTGCAAGTTGTCTTGCCGGCCGAAATCCCTGTACGGGCAAGCCCCCTCTTCATCCCTGCCGTGCCCAATCACAGATCCAGAGCCGCGGCCCCCCAGTGCCGCCCGCGCCTCCGCCCATTCAAAGTCCGCTGTCCCGTGTGAGTTCCCGCAAGAGCCGCCTACCGACGCTGCCTCACTACCGAAGTTCTAGTGCTGGTCGTCGTCAACATCAACAAATCCTAGTCCGACGATCCAGAGCATCGCCCCTCTCAAGGCGTCAACCGACGTGGCCCTTCCATCGCATCTTTGCTGTTGGGTCGGCGTCGACTACGGAAAACACTAATCTGTCGAGCCCGAGCAGTGTTGGAGCCGACGACCTCCTCTCTAGTCCGGTTTGCCCGTGGGTGTCCAAGATCAGCGAGGTGTTCCTGTGCTCGGACATATTTGGATCAAACCGATTTCCACGGCGGTATCTTTCCCTGCCCTATGCCCTCACTTATTAGCTTTAATTTTATGTCGTTCGCCAAATAACTTCAAGCTTGCCTTCAAACGTTCACACTATTTGAATTTCCGTTCATTTCATAAATTGTTTCTTGTGGTTTGTGCTTGTGGTTGTGCAAAACTCGCTCGACTTCGATCTGTTAGACGCTACAGAATCTCTCTCAAATAACGACTAACGGACTTTGGGATATCCATCGTTACGACCGTTGTACGCGCGTGAACTCGATTTGGGCACTCTCGACCTCTTTTAAAATAAAAAATCAGGCCATTTTCAAAACCCTTAAATATTATTTTATAACAATTATATTAATTTGTTTAAAAAAATATTTAATTTTGAAAACCCTAACCCTAGTTTACGTCAGACATTCTCAACTCCCCATTTATGATTGATAGTGTAGTCCACCCCATTAGCTTAGAGATATATCTTTGTTGTTGTGGTGTGGATATCTTTTGCTCCAATAGAAACTTGAGGTTTTGGTGATTGGAATTTATTAGAAATTGGACACTAATGAAGCAATGTTTCCATTTTTGGACTGCCATGACTATAGCCATTAACTCTTTTTCGTAAATATATAATCCAACGTACTTAGGACCCAAGGATTTGTTAAAGGTGATTGGATGGCCTTCTCGAAGGAGAACAACACCTATGCCTTGATTCTTTGCATCAGTTTCCACCACAAATAGCTTGTGAAAATGTGAAAGAGCTAAAAAAGGAGGAGAGGTGACTGCTTCTGTTAAGGATTGAAAAGATTTTTGAGATGGTTTCCGTCCACAAGAATTGGTTTTTCTCTAGTAGCTTAGTAAGAGGTTGTGCTATGGTCCCATTAACTCTAGATAAACCGCTGGTAGTAGCTAGTAATACCCAAAAAACGCTCTCAGTTGTCGGAATTGGCCACTGCATCCTATCTGAAATTTTGTGGATCTGTTGATACTCCTTGGGCTGATGTAATGTTCCCCAAGTACTCTAGATGAACAGTCCCATATACGTATTTACTCTTTTTAAACTTATACACCAACGTCCTACGGGTTAGTCCGAAATACATTGCAGCTCCCTCATCTAATCACTAAAGATGATGTATCAACATATGCAATAACAATGGGAGGAAGCGTGGCAACATCATTAAGAGATGTTGGACACATTGCATCATTTACAAGTTAGGAAAAACCTAGGCCAAAGGCAGTTTCTCAAAGGTGGAGCCGTGGAGGACATGTATTAAACGTGATGGTTTCTGATTCAAATCCAGACCGACCTTCCATTTTTCAACAAAACCTTGACTAAGAAGATTTCCTGGATTGTCTGGTAGATGTAAAGAAATACTTTGAATTGATGGTGGGTTGCAAAAAATTTACAAGTTGAGTATGTTGCCTACAAGTTACGAAGTAGAGCTTTCACTTGGTGGGAGCAATTTCAGAATTATCAAAGTCGCTGAGACCATTGTTGTGGATATCCTTCGATATGACCGATATATAGGCCGACATAAAGGTTTCATGGACAAAACGATACGTTTCCGTTTTTTTTGTTGCAAAATCTCATTTTGGAATATATCCTCCGATATGTCTGCTATTAACCGATATATTCGCCGATATATCGGGCGATATATCCCGACATTTTATCAACTGATTTTTTTCAATTTATTTTAATTAGTGTCTATGGTCTAATAGACAATAGACCAAAATTATTTCATTGTTTAGGGGTTTTTTCCTTTACTCTGGCTTTCTTCCTTGCTCAAGTCCGTCATCGACTTTAATTATGCATGTTCTTTGAATTATTGACTAAATGTTCCTTATCTTTCAATATCATCGACAACTTTCCAATATTTTGCTTGCTCTTGTTTTATTTCACGTGTTATACCGTTATTACTAGTGCAATACAAAATGTTTATATTAGTTTCGTAAATTTATGAGTTCAAATAATATCAAATAATCAATATATTAATATATATAAATTAAAAAAAGGATTAAATTTATAAATGATTACTCATATAAATAATTAAATATTAAAACCCGATATATGAAATATCCTCGATATATTCCCCGACATTAAAATCGACATGAAAAACCTAAACCGACATGTCCCCGATATCCGACATCTACAACCTTGGCTGAGACAAACAACCGGAGCCTTACTGAAGATACTTAAAAGAGACACCCAAACAGTCAACCATTGATTTCTCACCGATTACGATCAAACATTGTACCAGAAATATCAGGACCATAAGCATGGAACTCAAAAATCAAACTATACATGCATTAGTATGATCAACTTTTTACCTGAAATAATCTCAATGAAATAAAAGGTCAACGGACAAAAAGGTTCATCAATTTCGATTCACGCTGAAGTTCAGTTGACTATATTATACAGCAAAGATGTGGTAGCCGAACGATTAAATCATTTTAGCAGGAAGCAGTATATAGCTACAAGAGGTTTCTAACACTAATTTATGGCATAAAGGGGAGGCAACAAAACATGCCAAGTAATAACCCTTGTGCTAGGACCTTTTCTGGAAATTTTTCGCATGCTGGTGATGGTAACTGAACGGGCAGTAGAGAGTAGAGACCCACTTAGACACAATCTATTTCCCACTAGATGTAAGATA
Source organism: Platanthera zijinensis (assembly GCA_039513925.1). Lineage (NCBI taxonomy): Eukaryota > Viridiplantae > Streptophyta > Magnoliopsida > Asparagales > Orchidaceae > Platanthera > Platanthera zijinensis. The sequence continues at coordinate 34,633,133 of CM077093.1, read as the reverse complement.
AATGAACAAGTGATTGTGGTTCGATGGTGGAAGTCAAGAAAGTTTCATCTCTTTTGAAACAGTTAAGTAGCTCAAGTTGAAAGCACACAAGCATGCGTCTTTCTGCACAAATCTATTGGATTAAATATGTGGGAGACATAAAGATAATCAAATAAAGTGTTAAATTTTTTATTGGTTGATATAAGTATACAATCACATGTGATGTTGTTTCCATGGATATTTTCAACTTAATGTTGGGTCGACCATGGTAGTTTGGTCTGGATACATGTGATAGAGGAAGAAATATTGTCCTGGAATTCACCAAGGATGTTGAAATCCACCCTATGCATGCTAATGGACAAATAACTCCCTAAGGGATCAGGTAACTCTTTAATCTTGTTATGCAATGCAAAGGATTTCCAATAAGACTATGTGCAAGCTCAATTTGTGTTTGTGGTGGTGAGAAAATTCTTTCAAAACATTTCTACTAATCCCACATCAACTATAACTCACCTTGGAGGAATTTTGTGGTATAATTCCCGAAGAGTTACCAACTGGGTTACAAAATAGTTATTTCAAAGAGAGCATGTGTCATTCTATTGTCCTTGCACTCTTGATACCTGAGCAAGATGGGGTGTGACCAGCGTCTGTTGATAGTCCTACAATCAACGAGATTACATTGGAATACATGTTCCTTATTTTGCGGTTCAATGCCATTTTGGATATGTTGCAAGATGCTCGAGTGTTCATAAAAATCAGTCTTCGAAGCTATGAAACACTGATACTTACAATGACCTTACTGTTGGGTTTTTCTAGGATGACACAACACTTGTGCACGCAACGGAAATGAGAACAAGAAAACCCAAAAGAATTCGGATCTTGCGATGAACATTAATCAAGAAGTAAAACAGCTATAAATAAATTTATACCTTAGAGGGATTGAGTCAATACTCAGCCAAGGTGCTCCGATGAAGTCCAACGAACGGCAACAGCCGGAGTCCGAGCGTAGAATAATGTCCACGCCTCTACGGATATCCACACAAGCACAGAGAACCCTAGACTCTTGTCGCACAAGATCTAGGTCGGAACTAGGTTTGCCCTCAACGTCTCCACGAACTACTAGATCCGTTCAAGGAGAGGTGGCGGTGACGAATTCGACGCACAGGAAACCTCTTCCGGCGACGGTGGACGGTCGGCGGTAGCGAGCGGCTTTCGCGACTTAGCAGAACACTTCCGTCGTTGGGAGGAAGATGCCGTCGCTCGATTAGGTTAGAGGAAATGAACAGTTACTTATCAGTTCAACAATACATATCCTATATATACGTTGAACCGAACCAATCAATGCCAGCAAACCCGCCGAACCGGACTTAAAAGAAATGAACCGGTCAAAACAGAATTCGTCGAGTATCACATTGATATTCGACAAATATAAACTATTCGTCGAGTTAACACGTGAATATTCGACGAAACGATACTGGGCAAATCGTCCGGGTATCAAGGCGATATACGACGAATCGAGATCTAACTCATCGAATCTGTCATGACGATATCGAGGAATCCAAGACAGAAGCGTTGAGATTTCTCGACGATACTCGACTAAGCCTTGAGTTGTCTCGATGGTACTCGACGAATCTAAGATGGAGGCGTTGAGATATCACGACGATACTCGACGAATCTAGACCATTCGTCGAAACCTCTCATCTATACTCAACGAATTTCCCTTATGCTCCGTTCGTTTCGATGGAATTGGTGCTTTGGAATTGGCATTCAATTGCTAATTCCAATTGTCACTGTTCGGCGGCCATAATATTACATTGGAATTGGAATTCATTTCAATTCTCATGAGAATTGATTATAGTAGAAACACGGCTCCCTCAATTCTTACCTCACGAGGTATTCATTCGTGATTCCCACCCCTACCAGCGCGTCCCCGACTCTCTCAAAAATATATCAACGCAAATTTTGTTGTTCGCCCAGAACCGCATTTTTTGCCAAAAAGTGAAATTTTTGACGGGGCACACATTTTTCTGCCCGGGATCGCATTTTTTGCCCGGGCGTGCATTTTTCGCCCGAGTCCACATTTTTCGACCGGGCGCGCATTTTTTCGCCCGAGCGACCATTTTAAGCCCGAGCGACCATTTTAAGCCCTAGCGCCCTTTTTTGCCCGGCCGCGCTTTTTTCGCTAGAGCGAAAATGCGCGCCCAGGAGCGCATTTTTCTCCCGGGCACGATTTTTCCGCCCGGGAGCGAATTTTTCGCCCGAGCGCAAATTTTTCACCCGGGCGCGGATTTTTTCGCCCGGAAGCAGATTTTTCGCCCAGACGCGGATTTTTCACCTGAACGCGAATTTTTCGTCCGGACGCGAATTTTATTCGCCCGGGCGCCCATTTTTCGCCCGAGCACCCATTTTCGCCACAACACAACTTTTTCGCCCGGGAACGAGTTTTTTGCTCGGGCGCGAATTTTTTGCCCCGACGCGAATTTTTCTCCGGGATGCGATTTTATTCGCCCGAGCGCCAATTTTTTGCCCGAGCGCGCATTTTTCGCCCGGGCCCGCATTTTTCAGTCGGGCGCGCATTTTTCGCCCGAGCGCGAATTTTTCGACCGGGCGCGCATTTTTCGGCCGGACACACATTTTTCCTCCCGAGCGCCCATTTTTCGCCCGGGCGCGCATTTTTTGTCAGGGCGCGCATTTTTTGCCCGGGCGCGCTGTTTTTGTCCGGGCATGCATTTTTGTTTTGGCGCGCATTTTCTCCTGGGCCCGGAATTTTCGCCCGGGCACGAATTTTTCACCCAGACTTAATTTTTTGCCCGGGAGCGAATTTTTCCGGGTGCGAATTTTTCGTCCGGGTACGAATTTTTCGCCCGGAGGCACATTTTCCGGCCGGCCGCGAATTTTTCGCCTGGGCGCAAATTTTTCACCCGGGTGCGCATTTTTCGCCGAAAAATGCGCGTCCGGGCAAAAAAAATGCGCGGTCAGGCGAAAACTATGCGCCCTGTGAAAAATGCGCTCCATGGCACAAAATGCGCGCCCGAGCGAAAAAATTTGCGCTCAGGCGAAAAAAATGCGCACCCGGATGAAAAATTCGCGCTCGGACAGAAAATTCTAATATTGAGCGGAATAGTGAAATTAATAATTCCAATTCCTGTGACAGAATTCCTGCATTTAGCCAAACGACAGAATTTGAATTGACTTCAATTCCAATTCCTGCGGGCCAATTCCTGCATTTCTATTCCTGCGAAACGAACAGAGCCTTAACTTTCTTCCGATCACTCACCTGATGACCTATATTCATAATACAGGTCCCAGAATGAAATTCCTCCACATCCAGAACGTCATAGGCTTGGTCCTTCACTCATATCACATATGAGCAAGGCCAACACAAACCTTTCCAACTTCTCCAAAGCTCTTATGTGCGACCCCATAGGCTTATACTGCGTTGGCAGTGAGACTACATGGTTGATCACTTCCAGATCACCATGGTAGTACCAACACTTACGTATCGTATTCGAAACATTTTGGAGTCGGGAAACTTTTGGAGACTTTAGGAAATCCGTTCTCGAAACTCTCCGAAATTTCTTTTAATTTTAGATATAAAATTTTTTGGATACTTATGGATACTTTCAGATATTACCGGATACGTTTGAGTATACTTGAAAATGCCCCAAAATTATGTTTTGCGATGGTGACATGGAGAAAAACGTGAAAGAAAAATGGTAAAATGATAAGTGATGAGATTTAATTGATAGCTCCTGAGAAAAATTTGTGTTGTGCGCAAATGAATTGTATATGGGCCCAAAAAAGTGCAGTAACATGCTACCTATGCTGATATTTTTTGGGATATGTCTTCTTGACGGATGGAATTCATGTTGATGAAGAGACGGTTTGGGAAATTCGTGATTAACCTTGACCGAGAACTATGGGTGACGTATGTAGTTTTCACAGTCTAACTACTTTCTGTAGAAATTTCATCAGGGACTTCAACACAATTGTGACACCCATTACTAAGTGCTCATAAAAAGCAAGCTCTATTGCAGAGGAAGCTGAGGCCAGTTTTGTAGTGATCATGAAAAATCTCATCACCACCTCCATTTTTATTCTTCTCGGTTGTAGCAAGGCATTTAAGTTGGAAATTGATGTAATTTTCATAAATGCTTGTTGTTCGTTCTATCATAATCTGAATGTATTGCAACATTCATGAGTGAGAAGTTGAGCGATGCATAGGGGAGTAGATTACTTGTGAGATTGAACTCAATGCTATTATTCAAGCAATTTACCATTGGAAGTAACGTCTTTTTCCGTGAGAGTACGTATTGTACATAGCTCATGAAGTTCTCAAATTCATGAATGCAAAAAAGAATCTCAATCGGGTGCATGCTCGATGACTGACCTATTTTCGGCAATTCACATTTGTTTCAAACACAAAGGTGGTCACCATAACAAACTCGTGGATGCTTTGATGGGCACATCCTGTGATGATCATGCAAAATGAAAGTCTTATTTGACTATTTAAAAGAACCTTTTCCTGATAATATGGATTTTGATAGCTAACTGAGCTTGATGAAGTGTAAGAAACCATGTTATCATTTTCCTATTTAGAACTGTTGAGTGAGCTCAAAAACTTGTATGTATTGCTTGTGTGTCAAAATACAAGGAGAGAATACAAATATATAGGAGAGAAAAGGAGAGAAGAAATCCTATACAATGATGTGGGACTAATAGGAGAAGAAGGAAATAAAAAATACATGGACCCAATCATGGGCCATTTATATGGGCTTTTCTAACACTCCCCCGCAAGCTGGAGCGTACAAATCGTATGCGCCAAGCTTGGACAAGCACTGATAGAAGAGAGTACTGGGAAGAGCCTTAGTGAGCACATCTGCAACTTGTTCTGTCCCGAGGACATGCTTCAGGTCGATCTTCTTCATTTGAACCTTTTCTCTGATGAAGTGAAAATCAACTTCAATAAGTTTAGTTCTTTCATGGTGTTAGAAATCCCGGTGGGCCCCTTGATATCGGGGAACATGAATCCAGATCCGGGTCGACTGCAGTCGGACGGCTGATATTGCATCCCCAACCAAATCTCCACGGTTGATTAATCCCGGGCAGGTTGTTAGGCCAGGGCTTGATCCCTGGACCTCTTTATCAGGTTACTATCTCAAGTCCTGATACCCAACTGCACTGCAGTGCAGTTGGGTATCAGGACTTGAGATAGTAACCTGATAAAGAGGTCCAGGGATCAAGCCCTGGCCTAACAACCTGCCCGGGATTAATCAACCGTGGAGATTTGGTTGGGGATGCAATATCAGCCGTCCGACTGCAGTCGACCCGGATCTGGATTCATGTTCCCCGATATCAAGGGGCCCACCGGGATTTCTAACAAAAGATGGCCATCTTTTGTTAGAAATCCCGGTGGGCCCCTTGATATCGGGGAACATGAATCCAGATCCGGGTCGACTGCAGTCGGACGGCTGATATTGCATCCCCAACCAAATCTCCACGGTTGATTAATCCCGGGCAGGTTGTTAGGCCAGGGCTTGATCCCTGGACCTCTTTATCAGGTTACTATCTCAAGTCCTGATACCCAACTGCACTGCAGTGCAGTTGGGTATCAGGACTTGAGATAGTAACCTGATAAAGAGGTCCAGGGATCAAGCCCTGGCCTAACAACCTGCCCGGGATTAATCAACCGTGGAGATTTGGTTGGGGATGCAATATCAGCCGTCCGACTGCAGTCGACCCGGATCTGGATTCATGTTCCCCGATATCAAGGGGCCCACCGGGATTTCTAACAAAAGATGGCCATCTTTTGTTAGAAATCCCGGTGGGCCCCTTGATATCGGGGAACATGAATCCAGATCCGGGTCGACTGCAGTCGGACGGCTGATATTGCATCCCCAACCAAATCTCCACGGTTGATTAATCCCGGGCAGGTTGTTAGGCCAGGGCTTGATCCCTGGACCTCTTTATCAGGTTACTATCTCAAGTCCTGATACCCAACTGCACTCAGTGCAGTTGGGTATCAGGACTTGAGATAGTAACCTGATAAAGAGGTCCAGGGATCAAGCCCTGGCCTAACAACCTGCCCGGGATTAATCAACCGTGGAGATTTGGTTGGGGATGCAATATCAGCCGTCCGACTGCAGTCGACCCGGATCTGGATTCATGTTCCCCGATATCAAGGGGCCCACCGGGATTTCTAACAAAAGATGGCCATCTTTTGTTAGAAATCCCGGTGGGCCCCTTGATATCGGGGAACATGAATCCAGATCCGGGTCGACTGCAGTCGGACGGCTGATATGACATCCCCAACCAAATCTCCGCGGTTGATTAATCCCGGGCAGGTTGTTAGGCCAGGGCTTGATCCCTGGACCTCTTTATCAGGTTACTATCTCAAGTCCTGATACCCAACTGCACTGCAGTGCAGTTGGGTATCAGGACTTGAGATAGTAACCTGATAAAGAGGTCCAGGGATCAAGCCCTGGCCTAACAACCTGCCCGGGATTAATCAACCGCGGAGATTTGGTTGGGGATGTCATATCAGCCGTCCGACTGCAGTCGACCCGGATCTGGATTCATGTTCCCCGATATCAAGGGGCCCACCGGGATTTCTAACACATGGAATACCGGGTTCTTGGCAATATGTATAGCTGCTTGGCTGTCACAAAGGAGAATGGCTGGGGAAGGAAGTCTTATACCCAGATCGATAAGAAGACTTTCCAGCCACGTTAGTTCAGACACTACAGACGCCATTGCCCGGTATTCAGCCTCAGTAGATGATCGAGCCACAACAACTTGTTTCTTGCTCCGCCACGTAATCAAATGTCCTCCAAAATATGTGCAAAACCCACTGGTTGACCGTCGATCATCAAGAGAACCAGCGTAATCAACATCTGAGTAAGCTATCAATGTAGGAGCTGAAGATGAGGTCTTGTAGACCAATCCTTGACCAGGGGCCGTTTTGAGGTATCTGAGAATATGTTCAACGGCGTGAAGATGAGATCTTCGCGGGGAATGCATATACCGGCTGACAATACCCACTGCGAAAGAGATATCCGGTCTAGTTACCGTGAGGTAGAACAATTTTCCAACTAGACGGCGATAGTATTCAGGATTCTCGAGTAATAGATCTGAGTCGGAAGCCCGAGCACATAACTTGTGATTCACATCCATTGAGGTATTGATCGGCTTACAACCAGAGTAACCCGCATCATGAAGAAGGTCGAGACAATACTTCCGCTGAGAAAGGACGAGACCATCTGGCCGTCTAGCAACTTCAAGGCCCAGAAAATACCGGAGGGGTCCCAGATCCTTTGTTTGAAAAACTGTACCGAGATGTTGTTTTACCTCCTGTATTCCCTTTTCGTCATCTCCTGTAATGATGATGTCGTCAACATACACTAACAGAAGAACCGTCCCTGTTGTTCGGTGACGAGTGAACATCGAGAAGTCTGCCGCGCTGCGAGAAAAACTAACCTCCCGAAGAGCCTTACTGAACCTGTCGAACCAATCCCGCGGTGATTGTTTGAGGCCATACAAAGCTTTCTTAAGGCGACAAACCTGAGACTCCCCCGTGGTCTTAAACCCGGGAGGTTGCTGCATATAGACAGTTTCCTGCAAGTCGCCATTCAAAAAAGCATTCTTAATATCCAATTGCAGTAAGGGCCACCGGCGATGGACAACCACCGAGATAAGAACCCGAACGGTGTTGAGTTTGGCCACCGGAGAGAAGGTTTCCTCATAGTCCATCCCTTGTTGTTGGGTGAAGCCCCGGGCGACCAGCCGAGCTTTCAACCGGTCAATCGTCCCATCAACGGCATGTTTGACGACGAAGACCCACTTACACTCAACCGGTTTCTGACCCGGGGGAAGAGGTGTGAGAGTCCAGGTCTGGTTAGCCCAGAGAGCAGCCATTTCCTCCTCTATGGAAGCCTTCCAACCAGGATGTTGTAGCGCTTCCTGCACAGTGTTAGGAACCGAAATGGAGGAAATGGAAGTTGCAAAGGTGTGCAGTTGGGGAGAGAGGCGATGCATGGAGACATAATTTGCCAGAGGATGATTGGTGGAGGGAGATACCTGATCAGCAGGGCACGGGGTAGCCGAGGATGAGGCCGATTGCAGAGGGGTAGCGGAACAAGGAGGAAGGTGGCGAGTGTAAGTCCGGATAATCGGTAGCTTGGAGGGCGCAGGAGCAGAAGCAGGAGCAGGAGCAGAAGCAGGAGCAGGAGTTGAAGTAGGAGCAGGAGCAGGAGCATGATTTGAAGGACGTAGGAAAACAGACGCAGTAGTAGGGAGGACGGGTCGAGGTATAAGCATTGGTGGAGATGTCGGCGGGGAGGAAGGAGCAAGAGATGGGGAAAAGAAAGGTTGATCTTCCCAAAAAGTAACATCGGCGTAGACGATGACTTTACAGCTTACCGGAGAGTAACATAGGTAGCCCTTCTGAGTGCAAGAATAGCCGACAAAAATAGTTTTAGCTGCACGGGGATCCAACTTATCCGAGGAAGGACCCAGGAGGTGAACAAAGCAAGTGCAGCCAAAAACCCTTGGTGTAATAGGGAAGGCCGGAGTAGAGAGGAATAAGAGGCTGAAAGGAGTGACAGAGTTGAGAACCGAGGAGGGAAGACGGTTGATGAGAAAACACGCAGTGGAGACTGCAAAGTTCCAGTAAATTTTTGGAACATGAATTTGAAGCATGAGAGAGCGGGCAACGTCAAGGAGGTGACGGTTCTTTCGTTCGGCAACACCATTTTGTTGGGGGGTGTAGGCACAGGAGGTTTGATGAATAATATCAAATTCTGCACATATAGTGGCAAAGGCATGGCCGGTGTATTCACGAGCGTTATCGGTGCACACTGTTTTGATTGTTGTGGAGAATTGCGTTCGAGTTTCTTGTATAAAAGCGCGAAATATGCGAGGAAGCTCGGAGCGATCACGAAGTAGGTAAAACCATGTCGTGCGAGAATAATCATCAATGAAAGTTATAAAATAACGATAGCCAAAGATATTAGTAACTTTGAAAGGACCCCAAACATCGGAGTGCAGTAAATCAAACGGAGCAGAGCTCCTAGTACAATGAGCACGAAAAGAAGCACGCGGCTGTTTGCCGTAAATACACGAATCACATTTGAAAGCAGGAAAAGATACATCAGGCAGTGCCTTTTGAAGAACAGGAAGAGGGGCATGCCCAAGACGGCGATGCCAATCAACAGAGGAGACGGAGGAGAGGATAGGAGGAGAGACATCAAGAAGGTAGAGCCCATTCTGCAGTCGACCCCTACCAATGGTAGTCCGCGTCCGCCGATCCTGTATCAAAAAAGTAGAGGGAATAAATGTGACAGAGCAATCCATATCATGAGTGAGGCGACCAACAGAGAGCAAATTAAATGGAGAGTCAGGAACATAAAGAGCCGAGCGAAGAGAGAGGGAGGGGGCAAGAGAGATGTCGACGCAACCGGAGACCGGAACAGTCGCCCCATTAGCGACAGTGATAGATTGCGGATGAGGAGCATCCGAGTACTTGAGTGGCCGCATCGAGGTGATGTGATGAGTAGAACCTGAGTCCAAGATCCATCGCGGACTTGAGGAAAGACAAGTAATACCTGCGGTAGAGATGAAGACAACAGAAGCAGAGGGAGGGCTAAGAAGCCCTTGGAGTTGCTGTAGCTAGAGGCGAACAGCCTCAAGGTCTGTACTAGTAGAGGAGGAGCCATCAATGGTAGCAGCCGCAGTTGGGCGAGGAGGATAACCATGTTTCTTGTAGCAGACGACATCAGTGTGGCCATCGCGGCCGCAATAGGAACACTTGGGGCGGCCCGACCCCCACGCCCCTTGCCGCGAGAGCCGGAACGTCCATCGCGAGCAGAGGTCGGTGGGGGAAGCAAGGGGGGAAGGGTCTGTTGAAGAAGGGCCGGAGAAGAGGGTGCCGGAGACTCGAGGGGTAGTGATACTCGAAGGAGCATAGAGCAGACATCAGAGAGGGAGGGAGTAGAGGCCGAGGCCAACACCTGAGCCCGGATGCTCTGAAGGTGAGACGAGACACGAGCCATCATCATGGCAATGCAGACAGCCTCCTTTTGCGCGCGCTAAGCAGCAAGGTCGGTGGTAGAAGGCTGATGCTGGATCCAGGCCTCGGCAAGAGTCTTGGCACGAGCGACAAACGAGGTCATGTCAGCAGCCCCGCCAGCATCAAGAGTCTGAAGGTCAGTAATAATATCATAAAGGTGTTGAAGACTATCCTTTCCAGAGTATAAGGAGTGAAGCTCCTCCCACATAGCTTTGGCGGTCTCATGGTACATGACCATTTGGTATGGCTCACCCTCCAGCGAATTAAGGAGCCATGTTTGGACGCGGCCGTCATTACGTAGCCAGTCATCAGTAGTAGGGGAAGGAGGCTTGTTAGTAAGGTGAAGCACAAGGCCCTTGGCCTGAAGAACACGCCGAACCGAGTGGACCCATGGAACAAAATTCTTCTTCCCAGATAATGAGATAGTTGTGATCCGCAGCTCATCTCGGAGGTCTGGAAGAGAAGCCGGGCGGTCAGCAGGAGGAGTAGCCGCCTGTCCGGTAGAGTCAAGGGAGGAGCCCTTGGACCCTGGGGAGGCCGCATCGACTAGAAGAGCGCGCGGTTAGACACAGTGCCTGCTGCGGGAAGAGGGGGGAGGCCGCCGGAGAGGAGACGCCCGACAAGCCCACGCAGTTAGAAGAGAGGTCGCAGCGGGTAGACACGACGACAAGCCCAGGGGAGAGAGACAGTAGGCCGCGACCAGGTGCGGATAGAGAGCAAGGACAATCCGCACGGTCACTGTGAGAACACCAGCGGCCAAAAAAGATAAGGAGAAGTCGCGCGGCTAGCAAACGTGACCGGACGACTAGAAGAAGGAAGCAGCAAGAGGAAGCAGAGGCAAGAAAAGGCCGCGAGTAGGGGCTCGAGCGGCAAGAGAGAGAAACCACGAGCGGCAAAAAAGGCCGCAAGAGGAGGGCAGAGGCCGCGAGTAGGGACTCGAGCGGCAAGAGAGAGAAACCGCAAGAGGAGGCCGCGAGTTGAAGTACTCGAGCGGCAAGGCGAAGAGGGACCAGGCGAGAAGGAGCCCGCGCGGTAAGAGGAAGACAGCGGGAAGTGGGGCCCACGAGTTGAGAAGAGAAGTTATAAGAGAGGACTGAGGGGTGGATCCACGGGAGGGAGGGAGGGAGGGAAAGGGGAGTAGGCAGCGGCTAGCAAGGGAGAAGCCGCGGAGAGAAAGGGGCGGCACGAAGAGGCCGCTACTCGGAGCGAGAAGAAGAGAGCAAGCCGCAGAGGAGTTTCGGACAGAAGAGGAAGACGGGCCGGGCGGTTAGATGAAGTGTAACCGCAGGGACCGAACCGTGTCCTCTGATACCATTTTGAGTGAGCTCAAAAACTTGTATGTTTTGCTTGTGTGTCAAAATACAAGGAGAGAATACAAATATATAAGAGAGAAAAGGAGAGAAGAAATCCTATACAATGATGTGGGATTAATAGGAGAAGAAGGAAATAAAAAATACATGGACCCAATCATGGGCCATTTATATGGGCTTTTCTAACAAGAACTATCACGATTCCGATTCGGTTTAAGTTCCATAGAAACCAAGAAACAAACCTTCAAGATAATGGTTCTTCAAATTAAAATCATAACTTTATTTGGTTTGACGAGCTCCGGTTTTGGTTCCAATGTAATTTTTTGGAACCATCGTATCTACGGTTCCGGTTCAACAAGAGCCAAAACTAAATTATTCGCTACTGGTTCAGTGTGGCTTTGTGTGGTTTTGGTTCGGTTACCATTCCTAATGAATCAACATAATTAGAGACTCATGTGGATCATAGTTCATGGGCAAGCTTGGCCTTATCGAAGCCCGTGCAGGTTTATTCTCGTAGAAAGAGGAGTTCGAATCATCGTATGGGCGATCCGAGTTCATAGTCATGTTTAAAGCGATGACGAGACATTTTTATGCTTTTCTGTACGTTATTTATGCATGTTTCATGTATGTTTTGCATTTGCCAATCTCAGTAATTTTGCTATCTTGCCCTCCAAATAGGCCCTTCACCACCACTTGAGACTATGAATATTCATGTAAGTTTTAAATTAGAGTTTGTATTCCTTTGTGTTGATTATTTTGATGATATAATTTGTGATCTAGATTTGTCTGAATTTACTCAATTTTAATTCTACTTAAAGCGCTTTTTTCTTAAATTCCATTAGATCTTACTTGTTTTTTGAACGTCTAATCACTAGTGAGAATGTTTAGGGATGTTAGTATTAATTTCAGAATTTATTTTAATTAAATGTGAGATAATCACATATGCATCACCTTATTATAGAATTTCTTTCATCACTGCATTTTTATTCATCTATTAGAGTTCTATTAGACTATTAGAGTATAGTACAAATATTAAATTAAACTATTTTTTAAATTTTATTTATAAATATTATAGTACATATATTAAATCAAAATAAGTGGCGGTTCGACGATCCGGTTTTGATTCAGTCCAATTTGGATCGGGTCTAAATTTTTGAAATTATTCAAAACTTGTTGGTTGCAGTTCCGGTTTTGGTCCGAGTAATAATATAAAGAAATTGTACCCAAACTATTTTTATTCACGGTTCCAAGATTTAAATCGGATCAAAATAATTGACTAGCTGTTTGGTCCGGTTCTATACTATTCTAGTTCAGTTCTGGTTCAGTTTATGGTTCTAAGTGAAGGCTCTATTCCTACTGCAAGACGAATTATTGTTCTACAAAGATCACTTGTGCATTGCTGAGGGATCGGTGAGGGAGAATTTAGTTAGGGAGCTGGGATCAAGGAAATCACTTTGGGAGATACAACTATTGCATGGTGAAAAAATGCTACTGCCTTCCCCAACTAAAAAGATGATGTAATTCAGTGTTGCATAGGTGTATGATTTGTCAGGACAACAAAAGAAAATCACATATTGCTGGATTGCATACACCAGTCCTAGTCTTATGGTTCCCCGGGAGGACATCTCGATGGACATTGTCCCGGAACTTTTGTGCACTAAAAGACGAGTTTTTTTCAAGAAGAGGCGTCGGCTGCCGAAGGCGGAATCATTCGAAATTTGACCATCATGCGTATTTAACTATCTGATCAAGACACATAACCTGTCATGCGATCTTATATTTTTCGCCATTTCAGAGCAGTCTGATACTCTCAATTTATGTTCTAAATTCCCAGAGGCATTTCCGTACATTTTCACATTGTACAGTATCTTTGTCTTCATAAGCCTTCTTCTTGTAGTTTGAATGTTAATTTTGATTGAATGCTGAAGCAGTTGCCGTCAGAGCCTTATCTATGTGAAGATCATCATGGCAAGATTCTTCTTTACCGTGAATCCGCAGAATTATGTATTTACTCGTACATTTTGAAGAGACCTCATGTATTAGAAATATCAAACGACAATACAAAACGAGCCACACAACCTTTTGAATCTAAGTTTATTTTGTCCTTGTTGTTGGTGGTGGCTAGGGTTTCAGACCTCATTCATGTGGACTTACTGGTTCTTAATGATCGGGGATTCCAAATCTATGCCAAAAACTAAACCAAATACTCTCTTTCTTAACTGGGAGTTAAACACAAGCAGTTGTAAGACAAACCCAGGCAGACATTAAAATTCCATGAACAAGCAGTTCTAAAATAAATGACAAGTAATACTATCCGGACAAAACGGAAGTAGAAGTATCATGACAAGATCTCCTCAAATTTCTCAGACAAGCTCTTCACAGTGGAGGGGGAGACAGCCGCAGGTCCTCCTAAATACCACTTCTGCATCATCTCCGCCACATTTGCATTCTCCACTTTGATCTTAGTCTCTCCTTTCCCTTCAGTAGCAAACGTTATCTGAACCAATATTATATAACATTAATAATTATTAAAATCTTGAAATATTTTGAACTTGATTACTAAAATATTCAAGATTCAAAATTTTTTCTTCATGCATTTAAATTGTGAAAATCTAGGAGTTTCTTGCCTCAGCCGTGGAATGGGTTGCAGGAAAATAGAAAGTGATGACTGAATCTTTTTTCATATACTTTGACTGGAAGAACTCGGTGATCTTCTCAAGCTCTTCTTCTTCCTCCTCTTCGTATTTATCAGCCTCTGCGAGCCGGTCTCTCACGGCGTTCTCCAGCTGTACACCGAATTGTGAACCTTTGATCTCTTTTATCACCACGGTCCTGAAGATTTTCTCCACTGGGGCTGGGAAAACAATTAAATGAAATTTAGGAAATTAATCAGTGGAAAGTGGTAAAAGAAAATATTTCTAATGAATATCACGTTGCAAGTAATGGAACCTGAGACAAGGGCATCAAAGAAGAGGTCATCTTCTTCAAGCTCAGTTCCTTTTTTTCCTTTCCAGTTTTCCAGATGATGGATGACATCCTTCTCTATGTAAATTCCAATTGCGTAATATTTTATCTGAAGGAAATGGATTTCAACATCTGTAATACCTGCAAAAAAAAATCATGGATCTAAGTTTGAAGTTAAGGTCAGTTCCTTTAGCTGATAGGTTCACAATACTAGGGTCAAAACGATCTACTCAACCTAAAATCAAGTGATTGCGAAAAGAACTTGCAATAAGGTTTATAAGGCTGTTTGCATTCTTTTTTATCTATGGAACTATATCTTCAGCACTTCCTCTTAATAATCGAATAAAATTGTTTCCTGAATGACTCACTGAATTGTTTCTTGTAATGAACCTCGTTGATATTCGAGGTCTAGTTGAGGAGCAAGTGAATTTGGGGGATCTCAACTCTAGAGGGGAGAGTCCCTTGACTCTACCGGAGGCTGGGCGAAGAAGTTGAAGATGAAGAATGATAATCAGAGTCTTTCCGCGTCTACCTGGTGTGGGGGTAGAAAGATGGGAAACTAAACTAAAAATCTTCTTGCTTCTTTTTTCTTCGTGATCTTTGGGGTCCTTAAAATTTACTAAAAGACCTAAAAAATTTTAGCGGCTTGTAACGTAAATTTGACGAAATCTATGACAAACTGGATGGTTCAAAATAAAAAAGGCTTATAATTAAGACAACATTTCTTCGCTTTTAAGTTGTAGGTGGTGGGAGTCCATAATATGTATTTTTTAGTGCACAATGCTACAAGTTTTTTGATGAGTCTTTATTCTCAAGACACTCCAATGTATAGGATTTTTAGCCTATGGTTTCTAATATAAAAATAAACCTGCCTATGTCAGTCCCAAATCCGGATGAAAAATGACGAAGGTTGTGTTAGGTAGACGGTCATTTGAGAAATTGTGCAAAAACTAGGTTGTTCTCCTCAAAGGAACGGGTTGTATTGTCTGAATACAACGTCTTGGCAAGGACCGTTACATATCCAAGACTTTTGTGCAGTGTTAAATATGCAAGAGTCCTCATCGTATGGTCCGAATGTGACGTCTTGCCAAAGACCATCGCACCTCCAAGAGAACTTGGGTGTAATGTGAAATAAGCAAAAGTCCTTACATATTAGACGTTCTATGAAAGTATATCGTAGGATTTGTGACCGACTTAGGTTTGAAAGTTGAAATATAGGTACGCTAACAGGAATATCGATGAAAGCAGTGGATACGATGATTATGAGAAGAATAAATATCTTATGTTTGCAAGAGATTAGATGGATGCGTGAGAAAACTAAAATTTTAAATAATTCAGGTTTTAATTTATGGTACGCGGGAAAAAATAAAACATACAATGAATTATGTATTATTGTGTATACTACTTGCAAGGATGATGTTGTTGGGGTAAGTAGAAAAAGTGATAAAATTTTAACTCTTAAATTGGTCATAAGAAAGGAAGTTATTAATGTGATCAGTGCTTATGTGCCATAAGTAAGGTTAAGTGAAGTTATTAAAGTATAATTTTGGGAAGACTTAGATGATTTAGTAAGAGAAATCCCACAAAGAGAAGATTTTCATAGGAGGAGACTTATATTGATATATATGAAAGAAAAATATAGATTATACAGCCGTTCATGAAAATGTGAGTATGGAGAAAGAAATGAAAAAGAACAAATCATTTTATATTTTGCCGTAACAAATGAGCTAATTGTGACAAATACATTTTTTATAAATAGGGAAAAACATTTAATTATGTTTAAAAGCGGACAAAATAAGTCACAAATTAATTATTTTATGACTCAAAATGATTTATAAGAATTGTAAAGTCATACTAGAAGAAATTTTGACAACACAACATAAGTTAGTGGTGTTGGACGTACAAATTAAATATAATATATTTAAGATAAAGACAAAAGTGTTGCCAAAAATTCAGTGGTGAAATGTGAAGATGGAAAAACAAGTTGTCTTCAAGACAAAAGTTATGGAACAACTAGTTGATGACCCTTATGCTGATCCTAGTGTATCATGAGAAGTTATGTCTTCACATTTAAGGATAAGTGAAAAGAATGTACTTGAATAATCAAAAGGCCGTGCTCCCCCAAATAAAAATCTTGGTGATGGAACGAGTAAGTGCAAAATAAAGTGGGGGCAAAGAGGACCAACTATTAAACATTCTACGCTTGCAGAAATGATGAAAACTTGACAAAATATAAAGTCGTCAAAAAAGAAGCTAAACATGCAGTAAGTCAAGTAAGAAGTCAAGTTTATGAAGAATTTTATAAACAGCTATGTACCAAAAATGGAGAGCATGAAATATATAAAATTGCTCAAGCTATAGAGAGAAAGACAAGAGATTTATGCCAAGTTAAATACATAAATGATGAAATAGATGCAATTTGACGGAAGAAGTGGCTAATAAAAAGTGATAAAGAAGATACTTTTATTAACTTTATAATGAAAAAAAAGACAATGAATTGAACTTAGAATAGTTAAAGTAAATCAAGAGTTAAAGGTAAATGATGCTCCAAAAAGATGAAAAATAAAAAGACAATTAGGCCAGATGATATGTCCATCGAAGCATGAAAATGTTTAGGGAAAAAATAATTTTGTGGCTTACATAATTTTTTGAATAAGATACTGAAGTCAAATAGGACGTCAGACCAATGAAGAAAAAATATCTTGGTACCTTTGTATAAGAACAAAGGAGATACACAAAATTATGTTAATTACAGAGGAATTAGATTAAAAAGTCATACATTGAAACTATGAGAACGAGTAATAGAAAGATGAGTAAGACGAGAGACTAGCATCTCGAAGAATTAATTTGGATTCATGCCAGGGCGGTCGACCATGGAAACTATACATCTTTTGAGGAGACTCATTGACAACTATCGAAAAAGAAAACAATATTTGCATATGTTGTTTATCGATCTTGAGAAAGCCTATGATAGGATTCCAAGAAAGATCTTATGAAGAGTCTTAAAAAAGAAAGGTGTAAATATATCATACATTGACATAATCAAAGATATGTATACACATTCTGTGATGAAGGTAAGGACTTCTGGAGGATTAACATAGGAATTTCCTATCACTGTTGGCTTACATCAATGTTCAGTTTTAAGCCCTTATCTTTTTACCCTTATCTTAGATGAGCTCACCAGACATATCGAACAAGCAATACCTTGGTGTTCATTATTTGCGAATGATATCATTTTGGACGATGAGACGCGTTAGGGTGTAAACACAAAATTTGAATCTTGGCGGGACACTTAAGAAATAAAGGAGTTTTTGTTGATCATGACAAGGACGAAGTATATGAGCTTAAATTTAGCAGTGCAAGAAGGACAGATGGCTTCATTATTAAGTTGGGTAATCAAGATAGTTCCCGCATTGAGTGCTTTAAATTTCTTGGATTGATTGTTCAAAAGATGGAGGTGTTGATAAAGATGTGATACATAGACTCCAACAGGTTGGTTGAAGTGGAGAGGTCCTTCAGGGATCTTATGTTATTGTAGAGTACCATTAAACTTAAAGACAAATTTTACCGTACTGCAATTAGATCAACGATGCTCTATGGTTCTTGTGCGAATAGAACCAAAACAGTCCGGAAACTGGAGTAATGGAAATTTTATTATCCAAAAAACTATCTATTACAAAGGTATAGCCTCCCTTATATAGAATGGAGGAGATGAGATAGAGTAGAAATACCCAATGTGGGACTAAATACAGAAATACAGCATATACAAAGCTAACCGCCTAACCGCGCGGTTAGTAAGAACACTAACCGCTCGGTTACCACCAGGAGACGAGCCGCCGACCATCGATATCCCAGAGAGTAACCGGCTAACCGCCCGGTTACCAAACCGCCATGCCAACCCGCTATCGTTGCTCAGATATCAGACCGCCGGAGACAACCCGCCAACCCGCGCGGTTACCAAACCGCCCGGTCTTTAACCGCCTGTCCGCCCAGGCCTATACAGAAACACTCCCCCTCAAGCTTAAGCATATATGTCGATCATGCCCAGCTTGCTGCAAATGTGGAAAAAGGAAGCGGATACAGGCTTTGTGAAGATATCTGCTAACTCTTTCTCTGACGTAACAAACGGAGTGCAAATCTGGTTCTTCAACACTTCTTCCCGAATGAAGTGACAGTCAACCTCTATGTGTTTTGTCCGCTCATGAAAGACCGGGTTCTTGGAAATGTAGATGGCCGCCTTGTTGTCGCAAAACATGGGAAGCGGATAGTTGTAGACCTCTCCTAAATCCAGCATGAGAGCCCGCAACCATTTCAACTCGCACGTGGTTGACGCCATACTTCGATATTCTGCTTCCGCACTA
Organism: Platanthera zijinensis; assembly: GCA_039513925.1. Classification (NCBI taxonomy): domain Eukaryota; kingdom Viridiplantae; phylum Streptophyta; class Magnoliopsida; order Asparagales; family Orchidaceae; genus Platanthera; species Platanthera zijinensis. The sequence goes on along the minus strand of CM077093.1, from coordinate 34,614,453 downwards.
GATCTGGAGACAACGGATTGCTTCTTGCTCTTCCAGCTAACCAGATTTCCTCCAACAAACGTGCAAAAGCCAGATGTCGATTTGCGATCCCCTTTGTCGTCCGCATAGCTAGCATCAGAGTACGCTTCAACTCTCAAATGACCATTCTTCTGAAAGAGGAGACCTTTCCCAGGAGATGACTTTACATACTCCAGAATTCTTAGAGCGGATTGAAGATGGCATTCTCTAGGAGACTGCATAAACTGGCTGACCTTTCCTACTGCATAAGAGATGTCTGGTCTGGTCACCGTGAGGTAAATGAGTTTGCCAACAAGACGCCGATACCTCGTAGTGTCCGATAGAGGAGGTGATTCGTCAGTCCATGTTTTGTCTTCTCCAGGAGCCATGGGACACCGAGCAGGTTTAGCGCCCGTCAATCCTGCCTCTTTCAATAAGTCAAGAGCATACTTGCGTTGGGAGCAAGGTTGTCAGGATCGCGATTTAGATCATAGGATCTTACGATCCTACGATCCAGATTTTGTAAATCGATCCTGATTTTGCAAAGCGATCCTCGATCCGACCCTACTATCAGATCTGATCCTACCTCAAAACGATTTCATCTAGGATCTCGATCCTGACAACCTTGGTTGGGAGAGAACCAAGGAGCACGGTTTCTGAGAGATTTCAATTCCCAAGAAGTATTTTGGAGAACCCATATCCTTCATCACAAGGTGTTGGCGGAGATGGACCTTCGTCATGGCTACACCAGCTTGGTCGTCGCCAGTAAGAAGTATGTCATCCACATAAACGGCTAGCACAACCAGACCCGAGGATGTCTTGCGAATGAACAAGGAGTGATCCGCCGAACTCCTTGTGAAACCGATTGCCCCAACTATGCCACTGAACTTGTCGAACCATGCCCGAGGACTCTGCTTTAGACCATAGATGACCTTTTTCAACCGGCATACTCGAGTCTCCCCCTGAGCAACATACCCAGGAGGTTGCTCCATGTAGACATCCTCATGAAGATCACCATAGAGGAAGACATTCTTGACATCCAACTGGGAAATAGGCCAATCCTTGTTGACCGCCACCGATAGAAGAACTCGAATAGTGCTGAGACGAGCAACCGGAGAGAACGTGTCGAAGTAATCAACACCGTAAGTCTGGGTAAATCCCTTGGCCACAAGACGGGCCTTGTACCGGTCCACACTGCCATCCGGACGGAACTTGACGACAAAGACCCAGCGACATCCAACCACATCCGTGCCAAAAGGAGGAGGCATAAGAGTCCAAGTGCCCCGCTCAGAGAGAGTAGCAATTTCTTCATTCATGGCCGCCTTCCAGTGAGGAACATCAAGGGCTTCCTGGTAGTTGCGAGGAGTGGAAGTCGCCGAGATGGCTAGGGCGAAGTCCCTGCGAGAAGGTGTTAGCCGATCATAAGAAACAACAGCGGCCAGCGAGTGCTGGGTGCACGTCCGAACCCCTTTGCGAAGAGCAATGGGCAGTTCCAGGTCATCTAGTTCCTCAGTCGCCGATGCATCCGTGGCGGAGAAGGCTGGCCCGGGAGAGGAGAGAGACGGCCGAGGAGAGGAGGAAGATGGCAGGGGATCAACAGACGGAGTGTGTGGTGGAGTTGGTGATGGAGGAATCTCAAGAGGAGTGGATGGGATGGAGGGAATGGTTGGAGAGGGCAAGTCAGCCGGAGAAAGAGTAAGGTCAGAGAAGAAGTATGAGGCATTTTCAAAGAACGTCACATCCGCCGAAACGAACTGTTTGCGATGAACATGGTCAAAGCAACAGTAACCTTTTTGAGTAGTAGAATAACCCAAAAAGATACACTTGGTGGAACGTGGGGATAACTTGTCGCGAGTTGCGGAAGGGTTGTGAACAAAGGCGGTGCAGCCAAAAATGCGTAGAGGTAAGGGAAAGGAATTCTTGGCCGGATAGAGAATGGAAAAAGGTGTTTTGCCTTTAAGAACTGTCGAGGGAAGACGATTGATGAGGAAGCAGGAGATGAGAACTGCATAGCCCCAGTAGCTACGAGGAACCTGCATCTGTGCCATGAGAGTGCGAGCGACATCGAGGAGGTGACGGTTTTTACGTTCCGCCACCCTATTTTGCTTGGAGGTATATACGCAGCTAGTTTGATGAATGATGCCGTGTTGCATACAGAAAGAAGAAAATTCATTACTCAGGTATTCTTTAGCATTATCTGAACGAAAAACTTTCACAGAAGCACCAAACACAGTTTTAATCATAAAATAGAAGGATTGCCATACAGAAAATTGTTCAGAGCGTTCTTTTAAAAGATACACCCATGTACATCGAGAGAAATCATCAATAAAGGTTACAAAATAGGAACTACCCCGCCCTACGGTAAGGGTTGGGGCAGGACCCCATACATCAGAGTGAACAAGGTCGAACGGCTTAGAAGAGCCACGACCTTGCTTAGGAGGAAAGGGGGAACGATGATGCTTGCCAAGTTGACAGGCATCACAGTTGATAGGAGAAGCATGCTGAGGTAGGTGGGGTAACAGTTGGTGGATGAGACGGGATGGAGGATGCCCAAGATGAAGGTGCCACTGAAGAAGATCTGTAGAAGCGAATGAGAATGCTGAAAGAGCGGATACATCATCAAGGAAGTAAAGGCCGCCTCTCTCAGTCCCAGTAGCAATCGCCCGCTTGGAGTCCGGGTCCTGAAAAGAACAAGAAACAGGAGTAAACGTTACTGAGCACTGAAGTTGCTTGCAAAGGGAAGTAACCGACAATAAATTGCACGGGAACTTGGGCACATAGAGAGTATCCGCTAGGCGAAGGGACGGAGTAACTTGAACCATGCCAGTCCCATGCACCGGAGAGGGAGAGCCATCCGCAACGAGAACCGGGGGCAATCGATCATGTGTTTCTAGGAAAGAAAAACACTGAGGATTGCCCGTCATATGATTAGTGGCGCCAGAGTCGATTAGCCATTTACCTTGAGTCACCACATGGGCGCTACCTGAAGTCGTGGCCACCGAGGCAGATGAGTTGGATGAGTGGGGGGCATCACCAGAGGGACGAAGGTGCGGATGCTTTGTCCAGCATCGGTCAATCAAGTGGCCTGTGCGGCCACAGTGAGAACAGAGATAGCGAGAAGGGCCGCGCCCGCCGGACTGGTGACCACGTCCACCCGAGCCACCACGATGTGCTTGGTGGGCATAGGCATCCGGAGCAGGAGGAGCGGCAAGCAAGGGACGATTGAGCAGAGAGGTAACATCGGCAATGCGGGCAGCTGTAGCATCCAGGGTGGGAGATTCAGCTTCTCCAAGAATTTGCTGCCGGATCATATCATAGGAATCCGGGAGCCTCAGAAGGTAACAAACAACCAGGAGTTCCTGGAAGTGCTTAAGTTGGGTGGCCACGTCCGCAGAGAGGGGACGATGTTGAAGAATCTCCGCTCCAAGGGCTTGGACCTGTTGGTAAGCCGCAGCAGGAGACATGGATTGGCGAGCAAAGAGATCCGCATACAGAGTATAGATGCGAGATGTTTGACCCCCTTTGGAGTAGAGGGCGGCTAAGTGAAGCCAAGCTTGCTTGACCCTCTCATCGTGATGGATGACCGGAAGACATTCATCGGACAAGCTGTTTGCCAGCCACGTACGAACAAGAGCGTCATTCGCATCCTAGTCATTAAACTGGTCAGAGTCCGCAGGAGGAGGGTCATCGGTAAGATGATGATGCTTGCGCTGAGAGCGGAGAAGAAAGGTAAACGAGACACTCCAGTCGGGATAATTGGGGCCGAGAAGCTTAGAAACTGTTCCAAGGTTCCCGGACGCAGCAAGAGGAGGAGGAGGGTGGGTAACGACAGTAGTCGAGGTGGAGACATCAGAAGTAGTCATTCTGGAAGAGAGGTCGCGCAGTTAAGAAAGTAAACCGGGCGAGCAGCAGAAGGAGAAGATCGCAGCGGTCAAAGGAGAGAGCAGCGACTAGAAAAAAAAACACGACCAACTGCGAACAACCAATGGGAAGAAGGTCGTACGACAAGACAGGTCGCACGAGACAAGCAGATCGCACGAACAGATTGTTCGGGCGAGAAGAGGAGATCGCGAGACAAGCAGATCGCACGAGCTGAAGGCAAACGCAAACAGGGGGACTAGAAACCTCCCTCTGATACCATGTGCGAATAGAATCAAAACAGTCTGGAAACTGGAGTAATGGAAATTTTATTATCCAAAAAACTATCTATTACAAAGGTATAGCCTCCCTTATATATGATGGAGGAGATGAGATAGAGTAGAAATACCCAATGTGGGACTAAATACAGAAATACAGCATATACAAAGCTAACCGCCTAACCGCGCGGTTAGTAAGAACACTAACCGCTCGGTTACCACCAGGAGACGAGCCGCCGACCATCGATATCCCAGAGAGTAACCGGCTAACCGCCCGGTTACCAAACCGCCATGCCAACCCGCTATCGTTGCTCAGATATCAGACCGCCAGAGACAACCCGCCAACCCGCGCGGTTACCAAACCGCCCGGTCTTTAACCGCCTGTCCGCCCAGGCCTATACAGCAACAGTTCTCAGTGTTGGGCAGTGAATTATGTACATGAGTAACAATTGGGAGTTGCGGAGATATTAATGCTTTGGTGGATGTGTGGACACACGAGACTGGATAAAATCAGGAATGAATGTATCAAGGATATGACAGGAATGCCACCAATTGCAGAGAATGTTGATGCACGAAATGCGTCCTCCAGTTAACAGGTTGTTCGATCTCACAAGCTAGAAGAATAAGAGGGTTGCGGGGATGGCGACGAGGTTTGAAGCAAGGGAGAAGTTTGCTTGAGCAGAGGAGAAGCTTGCTCGAGCAGAGGAGAAGCTTGCTCGAGCAGAGAAGGAGCTTGCTCGAGCAGAGGAGAGGCTTGCTCGAGCAGAGGAGAGGCTTGCTCGAGCAGAGGAGAGGCTTGCTCGAGCAGAGAAGAAGCTTGCTCAGGAGCAAGAGAGAAGCTTGCTGGAGCAGAGGAGAGGCTTGCTCGAGCAGAGAAGCTTGCTCGAGCAGAAAAGAAACTTGATCAGGAGCTGTCGAGCAGACTTTACTTTGACGGTTGAGTTCTGATGGTTAGACCGAGAGAGGGAAAGAAGAGACGGGGCCGCTTGCAGCGAAAACAACAGACTTCGCCCGCCGCGGCTTGAATGTCACTCTTGCGACGGGCTTTTTCTTTAATCAAGAAGCAATATTACAACACGCTATTGCACCATTACATGTAAAAGCAGTAAAGGGTACAAGGGGAAGCTGGCGGCTGAGAAAAAGAGGTGCCAGAGACTAAGTAAAAGAAACTGGGCGGACTGGAAATCTGAGTCCGCAGGGCTTGCTGACAGAACTATGGAGAGCTCGGCGGACTGGAAATCTGAGTCCGCATGGCTTGCTGGCAGAACTGTGGAGAGCTCGGCGGACTTGAAATCTGAGTCCGCAGGGCTTGCTGGCAGTGACAGTTATCCTCCACTTCCCCACAAATGAGAGGTCTCGGGGCCTATTTATAGGCCCGAGGGGAATCTTCTTGAAGCGGGGCCCAGTGACGTCATCATGGAGGATTGGGCGGACTCGGAAAGCAGGTCGACGACCTCGGCAGACTGACGTTTTGAGTCCGCAGGTCGTCGGGAGAGCTGAGCAGAGGAGGCGGCGCGGCCTGAGGAGCAGGTCGTCGATGACCTCGGCGGACTCGGCGGACTGACGTTTTGAGTCCGCAGGTCGTCGGGAGAGCTGAGCAGAGGAGGCGGCGTGGCCTGAGGAGCAGGTCGTCGATGACCTCGGCGGACTCGGCGGACTGACGTTTTGAGTCCGCAGGTCGTCGGGAGAGCTGAGCAGAGGAGGCGGCGCGGCCTGAGGAGCAGGTCGCGCCAAGGGCAGCAGAGGGCTCGACAGCTTGGAGCAGGCCGCCCCTAAGCGGGCGGCCTAGGAGCCAGGCCGCCCATAGGGCGGCGGCCTGAGAGCCAGACCGCTCCTAGGGCGGCGGCCTGAAGCCAGGCCGCCCCTAGGGAGGAGGCCTGAAGCCAGGCCGCCATTAGGGCGGAGGCCTGAAGCCAGGCCGCCACTAGGGCGGCGGCCTGAAGCCAGGCCGCCCCTAGGGCGGCGGCCTGAGAACCAGGCCACCTCTAGGGCGACGGCCTGAAGCCAGACCGCCCCTAGGGCGGCGCCCTGAGAGCCAGGCCGCCTTTAGGGCGGCGGCCAGAAGCCAGGCCGCCCCTAGGGCGGCGGCCTGAGCACCAGACCGCTTCTAGGACGGCGGCCTGAGCACCAAGCCGCCTCTAGGACGGCGGCCTGAAGCCAGGCCGCCCCTAGGGCGGCGGCCTGAGAGCAAGGCCGCCCCTATGGCGGCGGCCTGAAGCCAGGCCGCCCCTAGGGCGGCGGCCTGAGAGCCAGGCCGCCCCTAGGGCGGCGACCTGAGAGCCAGGCCGCCCCTAGGGCGGCGGCCTGAGAGCCAGGCCTCCCCTAGGGCGGCGGCCTGAGAGCCAGGCCGCCCCTAGGGCGGCGGCCTGAAGCCAGGCCACCCCTAGGAGAGGCGGCCGGAGGAGCGGGCCGCCCCTAGGGCAGGCAGAAACTTGAAGAAGGAGGAGTTGGCCGAATCCGCGACGATTGCGCTGGCCCAGGGTTGACACCGGCGGAACGACCCAGCGGACTGATGTAGGTTGCCTCCTGCAAGGAAGAATGCTGCGCGGTTAGCTGGCCAAACCGCGTGGCCTGCGAGGGTGAGCTATGGAAGCAGCCCGTCGTCCCACAGGGCACGCGATGGCTATGCGACTGGGGCGATTAGACTGGGGAGACCATCCTAGCCGCACAGCCTGAGCGGATAGGAGACCTTATCCGCCTGACTCAAAAAAGGAGGGCTGAGGCAGATCGCGACCCTCGGGGGGAACCCCTGAGCGGGTCGCGATTTGCGAGCTCGAGACCTTGGGAAGGGATTGTCGATTTTGGGGGTTAACATAATCCCCGCACTTTTTCAAGTTCCGAAGTGAACTTCGAAAAAGTAGGTGACCCACGAAAATCGTGATCCTTCTCTCGAGAAAAAAGGAAAAGGAGAGGTGGAACCTGATGTCTCTCCTCCGAGAAAAATTTGTTAATGCCTGTCTTTCCCCTGCGAAGGAGAAAAGTCGAAGTAGGCGAAAATAGGTACACCTTATGCGTACCTGGGTTGCCTTTGCAAAGCGAAGAAGACGTGAATGTCTCCTAGTGGGTTCTGCAAAATAGCAATGAGATGAAAGCATAGGAAAATGACAACTTTCAAGTACCTGAAGGGAGCTTTGTAAGTACTGGTTAACTTCTGCAACAAGAAGGTTAAGAGGCAGATATAAAAAAAAACTAAGCTGCAAATATCTGAATGGAACTTGCCAATATCTGCTAAACTCTGTTAAGAGTGAGCAAGCAGATATGAAGTAGAAAACTAGGCTGCAAGTACCTGGATAGGGCTTGCAAATATCTGCTAGGTTCTGCAAAGGAAGAGTGAGCAAGCAGATATGAAAGAAAACTAAATCGCAAGTATCTGGAGAGAACCTGCGAATGTTGCCTTTTGATATGATAAGATATAATAGAAGAGATATCCGACAAGTTCTGCTATCAACTTAATAGAGATCAGAATGTGATAATGATCGTCTCGCATGATCAGATATAATGTTAACATGAAATCCAGATCAGCAAGATGAAACCATCCTAATTTAGACTTGCAACAACTTGACTCACCGAGCAAGGAGAACCAGATACTTTGACTAAATGATTTGTGTCATTAGTATCTAACAAGAGAGCTTGTTGATAACCATCTGATAGAACTCTATGCAGGTAACACATATAAAATAATCATTAGCCCAAAGGATATTGCAAGTCCTTAGAATAGGTTGAATTTAACCTGTTAACCTGTAAAAAGGCAGAAAGACAAAGGAGGGCTACACCTCGATGATGATCGAAAAAAGACTAGATGCTGCCACAGGTGTTTCCCGTGGGCGTTAGACACCGCTTGCCTTAAGAAGAAATCATCCAGAGGGTAGTCCTACCTAAAGCGGGCTGGCCGCGCTCCCTTTAAAGGGCACAAAAGAAAAACAAGCACGGAAGTTCCTGAGAAGGAATCGACAGATGCACTGCTCTCATGCCTCGGGTTACAAGCATCGCTAATCAATTAAGACTAGTTGCGCCAAGTGGCCTATTGCTTGTCTGCGAATTGATCAGCGGAGTTGTGGGCCCCGCGAAGGTACGGATTGAGAATACCAAAGAGTGTTCGGCCGTCACAATTGTGAGATGATCGAAGAGACAAGGTTACACTTGATCGTCATTGCTTGTCATGCAAAGATCATCGTAACTGTAACGTATCCTTTAGCGAAGCACAACAGAGCTAACACATGGGTCCTCCCTGGAATCGCGCTCTGTGTTAGATGCCGGCTAGGATCCGAAGTCCCGTCATCCTCCGCACGAGAGTTGAACGACCCCCACTGTACATATGCGAAAACTCCCTGCGATATGTGGTCGTTGTGGTCTTACGCCAGAGAACAATCTCGAGGGAGCCCTGAGCAAGACTTGGCGATATCTCAGTGGTTCAGTGATCTCTTTGGCAAAGAGAAAAATATGGAGGAGACGCATTACAAAAAGGGAACTGTGTCAGTATGAGATCTCTGACGTAAGCTTTATTGAATGAAAATGAAAGAACACTTAGAAGTGTTTTAGAGAAAAATGTTTGAAGAGTAAAGTAAAAGCAACCGGTCATGATTGCGAGGGGCTTTGAGGAGCTGCGATTGGTCATAACTGTTGACGCAAGAAATGTGCCCTCTTCGCATTAGAATAGTCTTCCAAGAGCACCTTCGTCAATGACATCGATGCACTCAGATTGATCATCGATAGACCCCAGATGGCCTACATCCCTTATCTCCACACAATTCATCTGAACTTCAGCTACCTCCTTGCCCTTGGAGGTGGAAGGCTTTGAAGCATCAACTTTCTTGACCAGGTCGTTGATCTTGCCCCCTCGGCAAGCAATTTTTCAACTAACCGCCGAAGGGCCTTGCATTCTTCAGTTAAATGACCTTTCTCTCGGTGGAATTTACAGAACGGATCTGAATCTTTTGATCTTATTTGCCGACTGGTAAGGCCTTTTTGAATTTGCCCTATCCTTTATGATCTGGCAGACTTCTAGCATGGCCTCATCGAGTCCAGAGCACGATAAGTCATCATCTTGTGAGTGATGCACAGAAGCTGTTTGCTGAGGTGGGGCTGGTAGCGGTTGCAATCGTTCGTGGGCACGATCCTGGCCTGGGAAGGAGTGCTGATGATGATGAAACCTTTTTGCTTTCCTTGAGTGGGATGGAAAATCTTTCCGAGGAGACCTCGGAGGCTGCTTGTAAGGAGGAGGATTTTTCTCGGCTACAAGCCTGGAGACGAAGCTGGGGTTGCTCTTCTTACCACGGATGTATAAGTTGGCTAAACCAATCAGCTCTTGATAAGTCCTTGGCGCTCGGACGTTAGCCTCGAACTTGAGTGGTCCTTCACGCAGACTGTGAATAAGAGCCACTCGATACATTTCTTGATCGACGATCTCAATGTCTAAGATCTCTCTCTGGAAACGATCCACAAAATGAGACCAAGTCTCGGTCTCTCACTGCTTGATCTTAAAGAGGACTTCCAGACCGCCCTTTCTCTTTGTTGAAGTAGAAAATCTGAGAAGAAACTCTCTTCGCAAATCAGCAAAGGAAGAGATGGACTGAGCACAGAACCCATAGAACCAGTCCCTCACTTGACCATCAAAGGTTGTTACAAGGAGTTTGCATTTGGTTGCATCTGAGAGAGTCTTGAGAGCAACGACAGATTCAAAGCTTGAAGATGTTTGACTGGATCAGTCTCCCCAGTGTAAATGGGCAACCGTGGCTCTCTGAAGTTAGCTGGAGTTGGTTCATACCGAACATTCTCTGTAAACGGTGACTGCTCCTCTTGCTCTCCTACAGCATAAGGAAAAAAGGGAGCACAAGTTGCAGCTGCGCAAGGAGCTGGTGGGTAGGAGGGAAAAGTTGCTGCGGAAGGAGCAAAGGCGGGAGTTGATGAATAGAGGGATAACTTCCCTGGAAGTTTAGAAATCTCGCTGGACTTCCTTGGGCAACTTTTCGGAAGAAGTTTTAACGAGCTACGAATTCCTCATTCTGAGACCGCAAAGGGGCTGCAGGCCCTTGCGGAAAGGTTGGAGTGTAAAGAGGAGGATAGGTCGGTGGATAAACTTGAGGAGTCTCAAAAGCCGGTGCTGGATTGATTGGAGGAGCTGGTGCTGCTGAAGATTGTGCTTCCAATATTTGGGTGATAGCAGCTAGGGTACGGTTGATCGCTTGAAACTGTTGTGCAGTTTCTCTGCGAGATTGCTCTAAGGCCTCCCAAAGAGAATCATCACCTGGACTTGGAGCAAGGCTCTCGGCTGGTTGATGGTCTGTCATGAGTAACCGCTGATTTCACTGTCTGATCGAGATCTGAAGGTCGCGTGTTAACTGTTGATGCATGAAATGCGTCCTCCAGTTAACGGGTTGTTCGATCTCACAAGCTAGAAGAATAAGAGGGTTGCGGGGATGACGGCGAGGTTTGAAGCAAGAGAGAAGCTTGCTCGAGCAGAGAAGAAGCTTGCTCGAGCAGAGAAGAAGCTTGCTCGAGCAGAGAAGGAGCTTGCTCAGGAGCAAGGGAGAAGCTTGCTGGAGCAGAGGAGAGACTTGCTCGAGCAGAGGAGAAGCTTGCTCGAGCAGAGAAGAAGCTTGCTCGAGCAGAGAAGAAGCTTGCTCAGGAGCAAGAGAGAAGCTTGCTCAGGAGCAAGAGAGAAGCTTGTTGGAGCAGAGAAGAGGCTTGCTCGAGCAGAGGAGAAGCTTGCTCGAGCAGAGAAGAAGCTTGATCAGGAGCTGTCGAGCAGACGTTACTTTGACGGTTGAGCTCTGATGGTTAGACCGGGAGAGGGAAAGAAGAGACGGGGTTGCTTGCAGCGAAAACAACAGACTTCGCCCGCCGCGGCTTGAATGCCACTCTTGCGACAGACTTTTCCTTTAATCAAGAAGCAAGATTACAGCACGCTATTGCACCATTACATGTAAAAGCAGTAAAGGGTACAAGGGGAAGCTGGCGGCTGAGAAAAAGAGGTGCCAGAGACTAAGTAAAAGAAACTGGGCGGACTGAAAATCTGAGTCCGCAGGGCTTGCTGACAGAACTGTGGAGTGCTCGGCGGACTGGAAATCTGAGTCCGCAGGGCTTGCTGGCAGAACCGTGGAGAGCTCGGCGGACTGGAAATCTGAGTCCGTAGGGCTTGCTGGCAGTGACAGTTCTCCTCCACTTCCCCACAAATGAGAGGTCTCGGGGCCTATTTATAGGCCCGAGGGGAATCTTCTTGAAGCGGGGCCCAGTGACGTCATCATGGAGGACTGGGCGGACTCGGAAAGCAGGTCGACGACCTCGGCGGACTGACGTTTTGAGTCCGCAGGTCGTCGGGAGAGCTGAGCAGAGGAGGCAGCGCGGCCTGAGGAGCAGTTCGTCGATGACCTCGGCGGACTCGACGGACTGAAGTTTTGAGTCCGCAGGTCGTCGGGAGAGCTGAGCAGAGGAGGCGGCGCGACCTGAGGAGCAGGTTGTCGATGACCTCGGCGGACTCGGCGGACTGACGTTTTGAGTCCGCAGGTCGTCGGGAGAGCTGAGCAGAGGAGGCGGCGCGGCCTGAGGAGCGGGTCGTCGATGACCTCGGCGGACTGTTGAGTCCGCAGGTCGTCGGGAGAGCTGAGCAGAGGAGGCGGCGCGGCTTGAGGAGCAGGTCGTTGATGACCTCGGCGGACTGACGTTTTGAGTCTGCAGGTCGTCGGGAGAACTGAGCAGAGGAGGCGGCGCGGCCTGAGGAGCAGGTCGTCGATGACCTCGGCGGACTGACGTTTTGAGTCCGCAGGTCGTCGGGAGAGCTGAGCAAAGGAGGCGGCACGGCCTGAGGAGTAGGTCGTGCCAAGGGCAGCAGAGGGCTCTGCGGCCTGGAGCAGGCCGCCCCTAAGCGGGCGGCCTGGGAGCCAGGACGCCCCTAGGGCGGCGGCCTGAGAGCTAGACCGCCCCTAGGGCGGCGGCCTGAGAGCCAGGCCGCCCCTAGGGCGGCGGCCTGAGAGCCAGGCCGCCCCTAGGGCGGCGGCCTGAGAGCCAGGCCGCCCCTAGGGCGGCGGCCTGAGAGCCAGGCCCCCCTAGGGCGGCAGCCTGAGAGCCAGGCCGCCCCTAGGGCGGCGGCCTGAAGCCAGGCCGCCCCTAGGGCGGCGGCCTGAGAGCCAGGCCGCCCCTAGGGCGGCGGACTGAGAGCCAGGCCGCCCCTAGGGCGGCGGCCTGAAGCCAGGCCGCCCCTAGGGCGGCGTCCTGAGAGCCAGGCCGCCCCTAGGGCGACGGCCTGAGAGCCAGGCCGCCCCTAGGTCGGCGAGCCAGGCCGCCCCTAGGGCGGCGGCCTGAGAGCCAGGCCGCCCCTAGGGCGGCGACCTGAGAGCCAGGCCGCCCCTAGGGCGGCGGCCTGAGAGCCAGGCCGCCCCTAGGGCGGCGGCCTGAGAGCCAGGCCGCCCCTAGGGCGGCGGCCTGAAGCCAGGCCACCCCTAGGAGAGGCGGCCGGAGGAGCGGGCCGCCCCTAGGGCAGGCGGAAACCTGAAGCAGGAGGAATTGGCCGGGCCCGTGACGGTTGCGCTGGCCGAGGGTTGACACCGGCGGAACGACCCAGCGGACTTATGTAGGTTGCTTCCTGCAAGGAAGAATGCTGCGCGGTTAGCTGGCCAAACCGCGTGGCCTGCGAGGGTGAGCTATGGAAGCAGCCCGTCGTCCCGCAGGGCACGCGATGGCTATGCGACTGGGGCGATTAGACTGGGGAGACCGTCCTAGCCGCACGGCCTGAGCGGATAGTAGACCCTATCCGCCTGACCCAAAAAAGGAGGGCTGAGGCAGATCGCGACCCTCGGGGGGAACTCCTGAGCGGGTCGCGTTTTGCCAGCTCGAGACTTTGGGAAGGGATTGCCGATTTTGGGGGTTAACAGAGAAGATGCGAGAAGATCAACTAAGATGGTTTGGACACGTACAAAGGAGACCAATAGAGGCGTCTGTTAGGCGTTGTGAGAGTTTAGTCACTAGACATGTTAAACGGGGGAGGGGTAGACCAATAAATACTTGGAATAAAACTATAAGAAAAGACATGATGTACTTAGGCATTAGTGAAATTATGACTAGAGATAGGGCACAATGAAGACAAAAATCCATATAGTAGACCCCACTATAGTGGGATAAAGGCTTGAGTGTTGTTGTTGAAGTTGGTCTCTAATATAAAAATGTATTTCTTAAATTGGATGGCCTGGGTGTGCCTTTTGAATCTGTCCTGCACTGATATTAGGCAATATTCCAGACTGCTGCCTATGTTGGTTCCCATTATCTTGTTCTAGCGAGAACTATATTAGTAGTTTGTAGAAATTTGACATGAAGAAAGTTCAGAGCCATGCATAGTGAGAATAATAACGGGAATTAGCACTTGACCAAGGCCCGATATTATTAGAATATAGATTTAAACTAAATCTTAAAATGATAATTAAATTAAGATAATTTCACTTGATTTTGAAACTTATTATCTTGATTTCATGGTCAAAGAAGATACCCTCGTCAATATTTCTATCAAATTTAACTATATGAGATTTGTCATTGTTTAAAATATAATAATTACTTCCAAAAATTTTAAAATATGAAATACTAGGTATTCTTCCTTTCAATAGTTTATAGAGGGTCTTTTCAAGAGTCTTGTGGATTAAGCAGCTGCTCAAGACATAACAGTATTTACAGGCTCAGCTCAGAAGTACATAGATAAATTTTCCTCAACTAGCAAAGCCATGCATGTTTCAATGTGTGTTCTATACTTCTATTCTTTCTCTCAACAACTTTTTTTTTATTGAGTTTTAAGAGCTGGAAAGTTATTTTTGATTCCTTCTTGATAAATTAATTCATTTTATGAGACAAACTATGTCTCATAGTCACTTCTAATCATAACGACGGAGGTATCATTCTCATTTTGAATTTGTTTGATGGAAGTTGTGAGAGTTTTGAAGGTGTTAGACTTAACTTTTAGAAAGAACACTCATGTATACTTTAATTAGTCATTTTCAATGACAAGTAAATATGACTTCCCTCCTAAACTATTGACAGAGATGAGACCAAAAAGATTCATATTTAAGGGATGTAGAATCTTTAGGGAGCTTTCATTAGTTTCTCTTAAAGAAACTTTGATTTGCTTATTAAGTTGGTGATGGGGGATCCATCAAGGGAATTGTTAAAAACAAATCAAATTTGGATATACGCAAACCATTGTTAATGACAAATCATATATTTTGAAAAATACTCAGTGTAAACCAAATTGTTAACCACAAATCAAAATTTTTAACAACAAACTGACACTACAATTACATAATCAAATATTTTAGACAAAAAAATCATTTCATGAGAAGTCTAGCGTAACAGTTCGACAAAATAGCACGTTTATAACATAGAAATACCAAATTTATGACATTTAATATATGGTAACTGTCACATCCACTTCAAGGAAAACATGTAAAAATTTAAAGACTTTTATTACCAAACAACACCTACAAAATTTATAAAGCTGATTAATTTAAATTTTAGAGGTCAACCGTGAAACATACCTATATACAATGAAAATCTTTAGAAGTTTCTGAGCTTGATTTCAGTATTTGAAATTAGGAAAAAAATGGAAATTTGGAAATGAAAAAATTAACAGCAGTTTTTGTAAGGCAAATGAAAGTATGAATAACAAGAATCAACTTCATTTATTACAGCAAGCAATACACTTATGTTTCCCTCTCTTCATAAACTACAATAGGGCATAAGAGGCTAGAAATCAACCATCAAACACCATTATCTAATTACAACACAAAAACTAAAACGAAAAACGAAAAAGTCAACGTGTAGAATCCATATGCAGAATTCAAAATGAAAAATTAGCTTCTCAATATGTTGAAGATGAAAGAAGAAAATATGTATTTAAGAATCCAGATGCAGAATAAAACGTAAATGAAGAGAAGCGGCGACGCACCTTTAAAATCAACAAAAAAAACTGCTGCCCGCGACGGGAGAGGCAACGAAAACAAAGAACCAATGTGTGCACCTTCAAAATCGTCTGGCTGTTGTACGTCGAACCGCTCATCAGAAGCCTCACAACCAACCGACGACGAGAGAGGTAGTGACAGAGAGGTTACGAAATGCGGCGGGAGTTGTGAGAGAGGCGGAAGAAGGGGCGACGAGAGAGACAATGACAGAGAGACCGAGAGATGTAGCGGGAGCGGCGGTGAATTTGGTTGTGTATATCCAAATTGCTTCGCGTAGAAAAAAACCACCGGGAAAAAAAACTGGTTTTAAGATTTTGGTTTGCGCATATCCAAATTGGGTTTGCCTATAACAATTCCCTAGATCTCCGATCCGTCTCCGCGGTTGCGTCTGACACGTCACCGCGAGTCAAAAACATATATTAGTTTATTTTGTTGTTGTTTCATTTTCCTGTATTTTGTGGCAGATCCCACCGGCCAATGATAGCCGTTGATGGGGATGCGCTAATTGCTCTTTTCTTATAAATAGATATGTAGGGGCTGAAAAGAGGCTATTGCAGAATTTGGAGAACTTCATTCCCGGATTCCAGCGATCCCTCCCCGGCGCCGATGCCGTGGAACCCTAGGTGATGAATCCTAGGTGCTCGTTCTTCCTCTCAAGGTACCCCTACCCTTGCCTTCGTTTTCCACCCTTCAAACCCCCATTCCCACCGCTGCAGCCCCCCCAAACAAGCGCCCAAACATAGCCGCTCGGTTGTTTTCTTGCAGGCTGACAACCCACCGCCAGCCCGCCGTCCCCCCCTTACCGTCACCCCTCCTCCTTGCTACAGGAACGCCATCCCCCCTACAACCCTCCAACCACTAGCCGCCCCTCCTATCTTGCCGCACCTCCATCCAAGTCTCCTTTAACCCTAGCCGACAACCACCTCCATCCCCTTCCGTGGATCCACTACAAAACAACCCCTATTCTCAAGATCAATCTAGATCTGAGAATTTCAGCTCCCGATCCGTCGTTTCCCTCCATTCTTATTACCATATTAGCCCGGATCCGCTTTTACACATCGGATCTACCCTTCCCCGGCTCGGATCTACTTATACGTGGCCAGATCCACCATTTTCTTGTCTGATCTCACCGTTTACCGCCAAGGACAGCCACCGCCATCGCTGTCTAGCCGCCGGTTCCACCTCCGATCGTCGATCTACACTTCTGGATCCAAATTCTTCAGTGTCTCGGTTCATCCCTCTACTTTGTGAGTTATTGTGGTATTGGATTATTTGAATTGACATTTTCATTTACTAAATTACTATATTTTGCTGCGATTCTTGCTAGTAGAAATTGTCTTTAGTACGCTAATAATTTGGAAGAGGAGACATTCGCCGTGCGCTTTGCTAGTTATAAATTGCTAAAATTAATTAACTGTTTTCAATTTCAAATATTTGCGTGGAGTTAGAATTCTCATTGCTCAAATTTATTTGTCGAGATATCGACGATTACATTGCATTTAGGTTCAGATTAGGGTGTCACCCTTGCACTATCACCTAGCGTCGTAGGTTTTGTGCACCCATAGCCTACCCCTACATCATTTTGGTATCAGAGGCAAGGTTAGGCCATTTGCATGCTCCGTAGTGGTAGGATCTTTAGAGGAAACATTGTAGAGCCGCAAATCACCGACGACCGAACGACGAGCTCGAATTCAGGCGCCGCTTTTGCTGAGTTTCAGCGCCTTATCCTAGCCCGTTTTGACGTTTTAGGTGCCCAATTCAACGATGTGCGTCATGATCTTGCCGAGGTGAATCTTCTTTTAGACCACTTAGAGAATGTCAAAGACACTCCAACAGCGCGTGACGAGTCACTTGAGGACGACCCTGATGCTCCTCCACGTCATAACCAGCGCCCGAGAGATGGTCAACCTCCAACAGACCGCCACCGTCGTGATATTCCTCATCGAGCCGCAATGCCTCCGGTAAGGCAAAATCCTGACTTTGTGATGGATCATAGGCAAGCTCCTACGCGGGATAGGCTTCCCCATCAGCGTGATGAGTATCGTATGCCACGTCAGCCTCAGCCTGACCCCAGAGATCGTGTGCCCCCGCACGGTCGCCGTGATCATCACCACAATGAATATTATCCCTCGGGTCAGAGAGAGCATGGTCCCCCACCTGCTCGATACGACTACGCTCATGACGAGTACCCCAAGGATTATCCCGACCCACGGAGGGGAGACCACCACCACGACATCACCCGTCGTATTCGACTCGACGCCCCTTCGTTCGACGGTCGCTAGATCCGAAAGTCTTCAGCGATTGGCTCTTAGACATGAACCACTATTTTGAGTGGTATGAGATGAGTGACGAGCGTTGTGTTCGGTTCACAAAAATGAAATTGGTCGGGCAGGCTAAGGTATTTGGATTAGCGTAGAGAGAGCCTTGGAGCGAGATGGTTATTACCCCATCACCAGGTGGGATGAGATGAAGCAAAGGTTAAGCGAGAAGTACCTCCCCGCTTCCTACCGAGACCAGTTATTTGTGCAGTTACAGAACTTACGGCAGGGGTCACTTACTGTCGCTGAGTATATGGCTTGCTTCGATGAGCTAATCGTTAGGAGTGACGTCTCAGAGGACCCTATCGCCACTGCCTCCCGTTTCAAGGCGGGCCTTCGTTATGAGATTCAGAGAGAGTTGATTCGACATCGTTTAGAGACGGGCGATCAGATATTTCAGCTCGCTCTTGAGTACTAGCAGTACCTCTGATCTTCTAGCACGAGGCAGTTCACTTCTCGGACTGAGTCCTCGACTTTTAGGAAGCCCGCTCCGCCCCAGAACCCCACGGCTGCACCCTCACGTATCCCCGCAGATGCGAAGGGCAAAGCCATAGACACCGATGGACCGCGATCTGGGGGTATTGTGTGCTATTGATGTTCTGGAAGGGGACACGTGGCGGCGCAGTGCCCCACGCGGAACCTTAGAGTTGAAGGTGAGGAGCAGGATTTGGAGGAAGATGAGGAGGGTACGGAAGAAGTTAAAGCCACTGTCGAGGAAGGCTGGGAGAGTGACACCGAAAGATCTTTAGAGGTGGGAGTGATTAGACGCCTCATACACACCTCTCGTATAGATGAGGATTGGCGACGCACCATCATCTTTTACACATAGTTTCCTAGTGCAGGCGGTCCCTGCAAGTTGGTCATCAATAGCTTGAGTTGCGTGAACATCGTGGCCCAGAAGGGGCTTGACCATATGCAGGTGAAGGCAGAGCCTTACCCCCACCCATATCGCGTCGTCTGGGTAGATAAGACGGCGATTCAGGTCACCCCGCGCTGCCTTGTCCCTATCACCATTGCCTCATTTCAGGACAAGATCTGGTGCGATGTCATTCCCATGGACGTCGCTCATGTGCTTCTTGGTCGCCCCTGGCTGTTTGATCGTGACGTCACGTGTTTTGACAGCTCGAACACGTGTGTCTTTTACAACAAGGGGCGGAAGATCACATTGACGCCCACCCAGCCCCGAGATAGATCCAAGGGTGTGGTCGAGCCATCTGTTAGTACGAGTGTCTCGAGGCCCTTGCATATTTTGAGGCGAGGCGAGTTTCTGCGAGATAGTGCTGATTCGAATATCATCTACGTTGTGGCTGCCACCTAGGCATCTGAGGATACCCCAGTTGACCACCCACTAGCGGTGCGTCCCCTTTTAGATGAGTTTGCGGATATTATGCCGGACGAGCTCCCCGATGAGTTTGCCCCCTCCACGGGACATTCATCATGCTATTGACTTGGTCCCGGGGGCTTCCCTCCCGAACTTGCCCCATTATCGTATGCATCCAGATGAGCACGCTGATCTCAAGAGGCACGTCGGCGAGCTTCTTCGGAAGCAGTTCGTTCGTGAGAGTATGAGTCCATGTGCGGTTCCTGCCCTTCTGACCCCTAAGAAGGACGGTAGTTGGCGTATGTGCATTGACAGCCGCGCCATTAACAAGATCACGGTCAAGTATCGTTTCCCGATCCCACGACTCGACAATTTACTGGATACTATGTTCGGTGCCCAGATCTTTTCCAAGATCGATCTCCGTAGTGGGTACCATCAGATATGAGTTCGTGAGGGTGATGAGTGGAAGACCGCATTCAAAACCAAAGGCGGTCTTTATGAGTGGTTAGTCATGCCATTTGGGTTATTCAACGCCCCGAGCACGTTCATGAGAGTTATGACACAAGTGTTGGACCCTACATGGGCAAGTTTCTGGTCGTGTATTTCGATGACATACTGATTTATAGTCAGACTCAGGCTACCCATCTCGATCACTTGAGGCTTCTCTTTGGCACCCTCCGCCAAGAGAAACTGCATGTCAATCTGAAGAAATGCTCATTCCTCTCTGAGTCCGTCCATTTCTTTGGATTTATTATATCCTCGACTGGAGTATCTGTTGACCCTGAGAAGGTCAAATCCATTCGCGACTGGCCCGTGCCAGCAAACATCCACGAGGCGCGCAGTTTTCACGGACTTGCCACCTTCTATAGGAGGTTTGTCCAGGGGTTTAGTACGATCATGACTCCCTTCACGAGCTATCTCAAGAAGGGAGAGTTTCAGTGGACCCCCGCAGCCACCAGAGCCTTCAAGGAGATTAAGGAGAGACTGACGACGACTCCTGTTCTGAGATTGTCAGACTTTATCCGTGCTTTTGAGGTCGCGTGTGATGCATCTGGTGTAGGTATCGGTGGCGTTTTGAGCCAGGAGGGACACCTAGTTTCGTACTTTAGTGAGAAGCTGAACAAGGCCAAGCAAAAATACTCGAACTATGATCGAGAATTTTATGTTATTGTCCAGTCTCTGTGCTAATGGAGGCACTATCTCCTTCCCCGGGAGTTTGTGTTGTATTTCGACCACCAGGCCTTACGTTATCTCGATTCACAACGCAAGTTAGGGCATCGACATGCCAAATGGGTCGAGTATTTGCAGGACTTCCATTATGTTCTCAAGCACCGAGCTAGTGTTGAGAACAAATCGGCGGATGCGTTGAGTCGCCGCGTTTCCCTATTGCAGACGATGACCACTAGCGTAGATGGGCTTGAGAGATTGATTCTGGATTATCCGACATGCCCAGACTTTGGTTAGATTTATACCGCCCTGTCCCGAGACCCTCCAGACCCTGTTGAGGGATATCAGATCTTTGAGGGATATCTGTACCGGGGCTCCCGCCTGTGCATTCCCCAGACATCCTACTGCGACTATTTGATTTGGGAATTGCACGCGGGCGGAACCGCAAGGCACTTTGGGCGAGATAAGTCTATCGTCATTGTTGAGCACCGTCTTTATTGGCTCAGCCTTAAGAAGGACGTGACCCGCGTTGTCCGCCACTGCCGTATCTGCTAAACGGCGAAGGGTACCAAACAGAATACGGGTCTGTACACCCCTTTATCTGTTCTCCACCGCCCTTGAGAGGACATTAACATGGATTTTGTTTTCGGACTTCCCCGCACTCTACGAAAACACGACTCCATCTTCGTGGTGGTCGATCGTTTTTCGAAGATGACACACTTTATCGCTTGCCGTAAGACGGCAGATGCGACCCACGTTGCATCTATCTTCATGAGGGATGTTTTTTCGTTTGCATGGCCTACCCAAGTCGATCGTGTCAGACCGCGATGTGAGGTTTATGAGTTACTTCTGGAAGACCATGTGGCTTAAGACTGACACCCTTCTTAGGTTCTCCTCAGCATATCATCCCCAGACGGACGGGCAGACTGAAGTAGTGAACAGGAGCTTAGGAAATATTTTGCAGTGTCTAGTCGGCGAGCATGTGGGTAGCTGGGACTTAGATCTTCCGATTGCAGAGTTCGCCTATAATAGCTCAGTCAATAGGTCCACCGAGTTGAGTCCATTTCATGTAGTATCAGGATACGACCCTAGGAAGCCCATCGAGCTCGTCCCGAGTCCTTTAGAGTCGCGCTCTAGTGAGTTTGCTGAGTTATTTGCACAGCATTTGCATGAATTGCATAAGTCGGTTCGTCGATGAATAATAATGAGCAATGAAAATTATAAAACCCATGTGGATAAACGAAGGCGAGAACAATCATTTAATTAAGGAGAGAAAGTAATGGTGCGAGTCCGCCCAGAGAGGCTCCCATCGGGGCCTGCCAAAAAGTTAAGCGCCAGGCGAATGGGTCTGTACTCTGTTATTAGCACTGTTGTAGATATCGGCCGACATGTCGGATATGTCGGCCGACATAAAGGTTTTGGGGTTAAACCGCAACGAAATCGATATGTTTGAGCAAAATAACGGTTTGTAAAATATCGGATATATATCGGCGATATATCGGGATATATCGGCTCCTGGCGATATATCGGCCGACCTGTTTTTTTGGTTTTATTTTATAAAAAAAACGGAGTTTTAAAAAGGATTTCACGGGTCGGGTCGAGCATCGCATTTTCTGCCCTAACCCTTCTCTCTCGCGGGTGATGTTTAATACTTCATTATAATCATATTGTTACATGTAATGCAAAGTGTATAACCATATATTGTCTGTACATTTTTACTTATTTTCAAAAAAGTGTTATAAACATTGTTATCTTTATTTAAATATTAAATTCTGATATTGTAAAATATCCCCGATATATCCCCCGCAATCCGACATACGACATTTCAAACCCAAACCGACATGAACCCGATATCCGATATCTACAACCTTGGTTATTAGTCCTATTAGGACAAATGCCTACCGACTCGATATCCCGGCTAGTATGAGAATTCACCTGGTGTTTAATGTCGAGTATCTGACGCCGTATTATGAGCCTCACGATTATGGACCCGAGCAGTGGAGATGCCCTGCCGCCCCCACCCCCACTTTCATTGCCTTACCACTCTCTGACCCCACCTACGTCTGTTGGCCACCACAACCCACCCCGTACTACCACCCACCCACCTGGGGACTCGTCTTCTCTGGTTTCACCACCGGCACCTCCGATCACACCGGGATACACCTTTAGAGAGATGAGAGATGAGTTCATCACAGAGATCAAATCCCATCAGTTTGTTCCCACCACGGACGGGCCGCGATGCCTCTACTTGGTACATTGGCAGGGTTGCCCCGACGCAGAAGACACTTGGATATTACCGGCAGAGCTTGACCGACTCGCCCCTGGACTTCGACCTCAGTACGATCATCTCCATTCATCAGAGATGAAAGATTTTCAGTCGGGGGGAGTTGATGGGGATCCATCAAATCATGCACCTGGAGGGGTTCGCCGCAAGGCGGGACCCACGTTCATTTATTCGCGCAGGAGGGCTTGATCGGATCGCCGATCCGACTCCGCGGTTGCGTCCGACACGTCGCCGCGAGTCAAAAACATATATTAGTATATTTTGTTGTTGTTTTATTTTCATGTATTTTGTGGCCGATCCCACCGGCCAATCATAGTCGTTGATGGGGATGCCCTAGTTGCTCTTTTCTTATAAATAGATGTGTAGGAGCTGAAAAGAGGTTATTGCAGAATTTGGAGAACTTCATTCCCGGATTCCAGCGATCCCTCCCCGGTGCCGACGCCGTGGAACCCTAGGTGACGACTCCTAGGTGCTCGTTCTTCCCCCTAGGTACCCCCTACCTTTACCTTCATTTTCCACCCTTCAAACCCCCATTCCCACCACTGCAGGCCCACCGAACCAGTGCCCAAACACAGCCGGTCGGTTGTTTTCCTGCAGGCCGACACTCGCCCACCGCCAACCCGCCGTCCCCCCCTTACCGCCGCCCCTCCTCCTTGCTACAGGAACGCCACCCCCCTACAACCCTCCAACCACCAGCCGCCCCCTCCTCTCTTTCCGCACCTCCATCCAAGTCTCCTTTAACCCTAGCCGACAACCACCTCCATCCCCTTCCGTGGATCCACTACCAAACAACTCTTATTCTCAAGATCAATCTAGATCTGAGAATTTCAGCCACCGATCCGTCGTTTCCCTCCACTCTTATTACCATATCAGCCCGGATCCGCTCTTACACATCGGATCTATTCTTCCCCGACCCGGATCTACTTATACGTGGTCGGATCCTCCATTTTCTTGTCCGATCTCACCGTTTACCGCCAAGGACAACCACCGTCATCGTTGTCTCGCCGCCGATTTCACCTCCGATCGTCGATCTACACTTCCGGATCCAAATTCTTCAGTGCCTCGGTTCATCCCTATACTTTGTGAGTTATTGTGGTATTGGATTATTTGAATTGATATTTTCATTTAGTGAATTACTATATTTTGTTGCGATTCTTACTAGTAGAAATTGTCTTTAGTATGCTAATAATTTGTAGGAGACATTCGCTGCGCGCTTTGCTTTGGCCCTCCGAGCGGAGGAAGCCATTATAAATTGCCAAAATTAATTAACTGTTTTCAATTTCAAATATTTGTGTGGAGTTAGAATTCTCATTGCTCGAATTTATTTGTCGAGATATCGACGATTACATTGCATTTATGTTCAGATTAGCGTGTCACCCTTTCTCTACCACCTAGCGTCGTAGGTTTTGTGCACCCTTAGCCTACCCCTACATCAGTTGGTAGGCTCTATAAGGTTTCTCTTTAACATATCTAATACTTGACAATCCAATTACTAAATTATTTTTAGCTAGCTTAGAAAAAAGTTTACATCATGTTTGCTAGTCTTCTACTTCAAAGTTTAGAAGTAGAGATAGATGAATTAAATAAGTACACTAGAGAAAGAAAGAAAACCAACTAGATAGATGTTACCTTTTCTTATTCTTGAGAGGACAATGATTCAGTCCAACTCTAGTCTTGAGTGAATATTACTTTATATCCCTTGTCACAAACTGACTTATGTTTGTATGGTTGTGTTTCAACTCTTTCACATGAGCAATTTGTTTGAAGGTACTTGTTCTTAATCTTATATATATCTTGTCCTTCTCTTTTGGTCTAACCACAACCAGAGTCACCAATATAACCTTAGGTCCTTCTTTTGACTTGTTGTCAGCTAGTAATCTCTTATCTCCAATCTTGTGCTTAAATCATCCATTATCCACGTACCACTATTAAGTCCTAGTGGTTCTGAAGCTTTACTGCACAAAAGCTTACACATTATTGTGAACCCAGTGTGACTTGGGTCCACATATATCAAAAGTTTTGTTAATCCAAATCTTTGACTTCGTAGGATGGTAAACATCATTGGTATTGATTTTTGGATTGTACCAGCAATCCTTTATGACTACCTTGTTACAACAAAAGCATTTATATACACCGTATATGCTTTTTCTCTTAGGGGCAATGGGATGAGAAATGTTCTTAGGCTTATCCCTTTGGTATTGTAAAGAAAGACCTCAAAGCTTGTATATACTTCTTGAATGAATAGTTACAAGTTTGAATACACTTATATAGGAGAAGAATGAGAAGAGAAATCCTAAATACAAGATGTGAGACTAATACATGGAGAGAGAAAAGAGAGAAAACATGGGCCCTTAATTGGGCTTTTCTAACACTCCCCCGCAAGCTGGAGCGTACAAGTCGTAGGCACCAAGCTTGGATAAAAACTGATAGTATAGAGGCCTGGAGAGAGCTTTTGTCAGGATATCCGCAACTTGGTCTTTAGCAGGAACATGCTCCAAATCTATATTCTTTGACTGTACCTTTTCTCGGATAAAGTGACAATCAACTTCGATATGCTTTGTGCGTTCGTGAAACACCAGATTCTTGGCAATATGTATTGTTGTCTGACTGTCACAAAATAAGGTAGCCGGTGATGAGAGACAAACACCCAAGTCTCCCAGAAGGCTCTCAAGCCAGGTAGCTCGGAAGCAACCGCAGCCATAGCTCGGTACTCGACTTCAGCAGAAGAGCGTGCAACCACAGATTGTTTCTTGCTACGCCATGTTATGAGATGACAACCAAAGTAAGTGCAGAACCCCGTTGTGGAGCGCCTATCATCGATAGATCCTGCGTAGTCAGCGTCAGAGTAAGCGACGAGTGATAGAGATGTGGATGGCTTATACACAAGTCCTTGTCCGGGGGTGATCTTGAGATATCGAAGGATGCGCTCGACCGCTTGAAGATGAGATGTTCGAGGAGCGTGCATGAACCGACTCACAACTCCTACAGCAAACGAGATGTCTGGTCGAGTCACCGTAAGGTAGATCAGCTTCCCAACCAAGCGTCTGTAATATTCCGGATTTGTAAGCAGCTTGTCAGAGTCAAAACTATGGGCCGAGAGCTTGTGATTGGCGTCTATAGGAGTCTCCGCAAGTTTGCACCCAGAATAACCTGCATCATGAAGGAGGTCCATACAGTACTTCCTTTGAGATAACACAAGACCATCAGAGCGTCGTGCGACCTCGAGCCCAAGAAAGTACCGAAGGTTGCCCAGATCTTTGGTCTGAAAGGCGAAATTTAACTGTTCCTTGATCTGTTGTATTCCTGCCGTGTCGTTGCCAGTAATCAGGATATCGTTAACGTAGACCAGAAGAATCACAGTTCCGGTTGACCGGTGGCGGGTGAAGAGAGAAAAATCAGCCGAGCTTCGAGTGAAGCCACTAACACAGACCACCTTACTGAATTTTTCAAACCACGCACGCGGGGACTGTTTGAGACCATAAATGGATTTCCGAAGGTGACATACCAAAGACTCCCCCGTGGTCCAAACCCGGGAGGTTGCTGCATATAAACTGTCTCCTGCAGATCGCCGTTGAGGAAGACATTCTTAATATCCAACTGATAAAGCGGCCAGTGACGATGAACTGCCAAGGAAAGAAGAACGCGGACCGTGTTCAATTTGACCACTGGAGAGAAAGTTCCCTCATAATCAAGGCCATATTGCTGAGTAAAGCCCCGGACCACGAGGCGTGCCTTCAGACGGTCAACAATGTCATCCGCCACATGCTTTACAACAAATACCCATTTGCAGCTCACAGAGGTATGGCCAGTAGGAAGAGGGACCAGATCCCAGGTTTGATTCTCCCAAAGAGTCCGCATTTCATCTTCCATGGCTGCCCGCCATCCTGGATGTGTAAGCGCATCCTGCACAGAGTTAGGAATAAAAATAGAGGAAAGAGAGGTTGCAAAGGCATAGAGAGGTGGCAAAGGCATAGAGAGGTGGTGTCAGCCGATGGAGAGAGACGTAGTTGGCCAAGGGATGAGCTGTAGAGACGGGAGCCGGATCTGCCGTAGCCGAGGTATCGCTGGTAGCGGGGAGCTGGTTCACGGGAGTATCCTTGGATGGACGTCGAGAGTAGACCCGGATAAGTGGTGGAGGAACCCGAGGAAGAACTGGTTGAGAGGAGGAAGAAGAGGGTAGAGACGATGGCGTGACTGGTACGGCAGGCCGGGGAAGAGGTGGAGCAGAAGACGAGGTGGGGCAAGGTAAGTGGAAGGGCTGGTGTTCGCAGAAGGTGACATCTGCATAAACAACCAGCCGACCATCAGAAGGAGAGTAGCAGACATATCCCTTTTGAGTCCGGGAGTAGCCAACAAACATATACTTGGCAGCCCGAGGAGCAAGCTTGTCGGAAGGAGGGCCAAGATGGTGGACATAACACACACCCGAAGACCCGTGGTGTGAGAGAGGTGGGGTTGGTGGAGGGATAGAGAAGTTGGAGCGGTGAGGCAAAATTTAGCACAGATGAGGGGAGACGGTTAATAAGATGACAGGCTTTGGAGACGGCAAAATTTCAATATTCGACCGGAACCTGCATTTGGAACATAAGGGAGCGGGCAACATCGAGAAGATGACGATTTTTCCGTTCGGCGACCCCGTTTTGCTGAGGGGTATCGGCACATGAAGTTTGATGGATGATACCGAACTCGGTGCAAAGAGTAGAGAAGGCACGCCCGGTATATTCGTGAGCATTATCAGTGCGGATGACTTGGAGGGGGGTGGCGAATTGCGTACGCATATCAGTCAAAAAAGCACGAAACACAGAAGTAAGTTCAGTACGATCATGTAGTAAATAAAGCCATGTAGTACGCGAGTAGTCATCAATAAATGTGACAAAATAACGATAACCAAAAATACTAGGGACACGATAAGGACCTCATACATCAGAGTGTACTAAAGAGAGAGGAGTACTACTCCTGGTACAAGCAGGGGAAAGGAAGAGCGATTTTGTTTGCCGTAAATACATGATTCACAAGAGAACTTCTGCAGAGGTACATCAGGAAGAGCCCGCTTGAGAATCGGTAGGGGGGCATGCCCAAGGCGGTGATGCCAATCAACCGTGGAGATAGCAGATAGAGTAGTAGGTGGCCTTCCCAAGGCTCGCGGAGCAGAGGTAGCAGCAGAAGTATCGGAAGCCATGCGCGGCCAGCAGAAGAGGACGTGCGGTTAGAAGAGGATGGCCGCGCGGGTAGTAGAGAAAGGCCGGGGGGCAAGAAAAAGGTAGTCTCACGGTCTCGGCGGACACGCCAGCGACCAGGAGATCGCGACCAAAATGCGACTAGCAGAGGGAGATCGCAAGCGACAAGGAAGGCCGCAGGCGAGTAGCGAGTCGGAAGGACAGCAGCGGATAGGCGAGGCCGCAACGATAAGCGAGAAGCAGGTCGCGGCGAGCAGAAGAGACAAGTTGCTGCGAGCCGCGATCAACGAGCAGGGAAGATCGCAGCGGATAGAAGGAGGTCGCGCGGCGAGCAGGGGAGGCAGGTCGCTGCGGGCAGCGAGCAGGGAGAAGCCGCAGCGGAGAGAGAGAGACCGCGCGGCGAGCAGGAGAGACAGGTCGCTGTGAGTAGCAATCAGCGAGTAGGGAGAGACCACAGCGGATAGAGAGACCGCGCGGTGAGCAGGAGAGGCAGGTCGCCACGATCAGCGATCAGTAAGCAGGGAGAGGCCGCAACAGATAGAAAGAGTCCGCGCGGGAAGAGAAGGGGAGAGAAAGGTGGACCCACGTGAGAGAGGAGTATAAGAAGGAGGAGAGGGAGGGAGGAGGTGGAGGCCACGAAAGAAACAGAGGGGTGGGGGGAAGCGGATAGAAAAGAACAAGCCGCAGGAGTCCGTGCGGACAGCCGGTTAGGAGAAGAGACTGGTTGCGGTTAGGAGAAGAAACCGGGTAGGCTGGATACCAAAGGAGGAGACCGGTTGCCCTCTGATACCATGTAAAGAAAGGTCTTAAAGCTTGTATATACTTCTTGAATGAATAGTTACAAGTATGAATACACTTATATAGGAGAAGAATGAGAAGAGAAATCCTAAATACAAGATGTGGGACTAATACATGGAGAGAGAAAAGAGAGAAAACATGGGCCCTTAATTGGGCTTTTCTAACAGGTATAACACATTTTACCTGACGGGAATTCGTCGACTGCTATTCGACAATTCGGTATGAGTTCATCGACGGAAATTTGAAGAGTTCATCGCGTATTATTCTATACAAAATGAAACATGGAATTACTTCTTGGCAAAGGAGGGTTTTCAATTATTCATTCCCTGGCGGTTGTGGGTATCATAGTTTTGGGCTTGACAACTTTTGGGATAACACTGCTCCTTACATTGGAGCTTCTTTTTTTTATTACAGAAATATGACAACATTTAATTATTTCAGGGATGTATATTTCCTTTTCTTCTATGAATAGATCAACACCAAGTCTTAATCTCTTAAATCTGTTGGATAAATTTTTAGTGATTGACTTTGTTTGATTTCATTTAGGGCATCCTCAATTTTTTTGCCTTAATGAGCTCATTAACGAGCTTACTGTTTGGAAGAAGGGCATCATTAAGACTATTCAGGAATTTAGTTTTCTCTTCTTGCAGCTGCAGAACCTCTTCACTAGAAAAAGCTTAACTGTTTTAAGTTTCCCTTTCAGTTCTTGGTTTTCAGTTGTGAAGATAAAATTCTCTTGCATACACACTTTAATTTTCCTTTCAGCAGAAAGATAACATGGGCAAAAGCCCATAAAGGCTTCCTTAAAATCAGGAGCAGAAAAATCTATTTAGTTACCGATATATTACCTCATCAATGTCAGTGGGCAATTCCAGAGCCATAAGACAATTGCTTTCTCGAGCTTCTTTATCACTGTCAGACTTGGAGGAACTTTTAGATTCAGTCTCTTTCCATGTGTCAGCAACAATAGTCATGTTTTTGTCCTTTTCTCCTCTTCTTTTATAATCTGATCTGCTCTTTGACTCCTTACTCTTCTCATCTTTTTCAGATCTTTTATGTTTGTCCTTCTTGCCTTCAGGACACTCTTAGGCAATATGACATGGTTTATTGCAAGTGTAACAAATTATTTCAACAAAGGATGATATCTCATACTTTGATTTACGTCTTGTTCTTCCATCTCCTTTTCTAAAGTCTCTTGCTTTGATTCATTTCTGGAATCTTCTTTCAACTGATTTCTCTTTTGGTGTGGTCATGACTTACTTTTGTTCAGTGTCTCCTGTTTTGAGAAGGAACTCATAAGATCACAACTTCCCTAGAAGAGTGTCAATTGTTATTTCTTTGAAGCATCTTGATTCCATGATAGCCAATAGCCCGGATTTCCATGATCTAGGAAAGCACTTGAGTCGTTTGTCATTTATCTCAGTGGTAGAAATTTTCTCGTCTAGCCCTCTGAGTTTACTGTCCATTGTACTGAATCTCTGGTACATTTCAGAGACTCTTTCTTCAAGACCTTTCTTGAAATATTCATATTTTGTGATGATGAGAGATCTCTTGTCCTTCCTTTCATCATTACTCTCTTTTTCTATTCTCAGAAGGGGCTTTCAAGTCTATTTTTTCAGATTTGTAGTCTACATTTCATTGGTAGATGCCATTTGACAGTTGATACTGGGATATTCTTAGCATTTGCAATTTTGCATCACATGATCTAGCTCTCCGTCACCCTCACTTCACGCATCCTTAAGCTTGGAAATCTCCCTTTCTGTGGTGAAATCCACTTTGGTAGGAATGCATAGACTTATTATAATAGAATTAAGAATATCTTCATCAATAAAGTTCATGTATAATCTGATCATAAACTTCCGAAGTGCAAACTTATCAAGATTACACATTAGTGGCCTAGATGTAGAAGCATAGTCTGTGATCTGAGAAGTGTTCATGCTTGAGTGGTTTTAGATTAATATTTTCAAGACTAAGAGATCTTTGTTTATTAAGGTATTAACTCTTAAAGATAAAATTGGCCATATTAATTCATTGAAAGTGCGGAAATCAAGAGGATATCAATGTAATACACTCTAGAGGGCAGTGAATAGAGTAATAAAATTTTCACCCTTTAATCAGATAACACAAGCATAGAAGAATCACTGATTATACAAAAAATAAAGCTAAGGTACGGCAAATGAACACAAGAAATTATAGAGATTCCCTCAAAATTAATCACATCCTCTCTTCTACCGTAGTGGAAAATCCTTTGCCTTCATAAGACATAAGTCTTTTGATCACGAGACTCTTAGAACCACAATCTTTTAGAGAGGTTTTCAGAACTTGTGCTACAACAATTGTTTAGGAAGCAGTGAACTTTTCCACAATCAAAGTAATCTCAGTAGAACATTGAAATCACTTTTGAGATGCTTCTAATGTGAATTCAATCAAGAGATCTCTCTAGACACTCTTCAAGAAGAGAGAATGACATTGTGATTTAGAAGGCTTCTCTTGGAAAAGACATGAACAAGAGAGTTTAAGAGTGTATTTTGAAGAGCGAATAAAAGTCTATATATACTTTCATTCAAAATTCTTATCAAGAAGTACAAATAAGTTGTTTCCTTATTTTTGATTCCTTAAAAAAGAAAAGATACGCAGCAACACTCAAGCCTTTATCCGATGCAAGCTCAGAAATTGGGCACCACATGAGTCGGCTGCTCTGTTTGAATGAACCACGTGGGCCAATAATCATTGGCTTGAATCGGCTAGACCAATATCCTTATATCGCCTAGGTTGGTACCTATGAGGTTCTAAGGAGCCTCGGCTTGGTTGTTGAGGTTAATAAGCTAATTTTGAAGTTAAAGGAAATCAAAGACGTAAATGAGAACCTGTTGGATGAACTTTCCCCATGTCACCCCCCTCAAACTCTCTAGCAGATCAGAATGCTTCATTCCCGTGGAACTTGGGAAGTGAAATGTACCTACATTGCAGCATGAACTAGGAGTGGTGGAAATACATCATTGGATAGAGGAGAATGAGGATGAAAAACTAGCTAGGAGCTCCAAGTAAAATGTGTCTGTTTGAAAGCTAGAGTGGTGGAACCATTAGTGACGTAAGGTGACCCTAATGGTAAGACTCATCAGGCTGATGCTGGGACAAAGTGGGAGGAAATAAATGAGGTTGTGGCTCATACATGGGAAAGAAAAAGGGGTCCACATACACACTCTCGTCATAGTAAGGAATCAAGTCTTCTACATTGAATACTCAGTTCATCCCTATATTCTGAGGGATATCAAACTCATACATTCGTGCCGATCCATCGCGTGACTGTATAGGGACCCATTCGACGAGCGCTTAAGTTTTTTTGTTGTTCCTTGTGGGAACCTCTCAAATCTTATGTGGATCGTCATCTTCTTCCTAATTTCAAAAATCTGATCCCTCTTGTGTTGGTATGTTTGGTTTTTATAATAGTTATTATTTATTGTAATTTCACATCAGATAAATTCATGTAGCTCATGCAAATGATACAAAACATACAATTGACATGAATCATGCAATATAGAAGAGTCGTGCATTATATGTGAATGACCATGCAACAAAGGTAAAAGATAAACAAAAGACATAACCAACTCCCTGCAATGAAGTTCTATGATGCTACAGGGAACTCCTAAGATGATTACATGGTCAGGAGGCTCGGTAGGTGGAGTATAGAAAAATTTATCGAATGTGCGACAAACATCCAAATGACAACATGAGACATCGACACTCAAATACGAGCTCATAAAGTGCCAAATCTCTCTCGGGAACATGACACATCAAGGGGCTTACTAAAAGGTATGTATGAAAATTCATCGCGAATGCAACGATTACCCAAGTGAAAAGCATAGACATCGAGAATAGGATGTGAATCTAGAGTATGGCGAGTGCTCCTCACAAGAAAAAGCTTATTTGGTAGGCTAGCAGACAGTGTGTCCCAAAACTCATCAAGAGTGCGAGTGATCAGATGTTGAGCTCTAAAAACATCAGAATTATGCTCATGTGTTTTTAAGGAAAACCCTACATACTTGAAGCTACGCTCAAAATCCACTCTTTGGAGCAATATCAAGGGCTATAATTGGAGAGATGTCAATGACTTACTGATGCAGGGTAGGCCGGTAACTTGGGTGAATGTGGAGTGTGAACTCGTGCACGTTTTACCTAAATGATGCAGAAAATTTTAAAACCTTCCGGAAATAAATATTAGCAATAAAATTATATAATCTGGGCAAGCTACACACAGTTTACTAGCTTTTCAAATAAACAAACAACTACACTTTCTTCATCACATGAATCACAATCAACAACAACCAACACAAATTAGTTTTACAGAATAAAAAAAACTGAGAACAAATAAACAGACGAACCAGTAGTCCCAACAAAGACTCACCAAAATACTCGATATAGAAAATTAAACTAACACAGTGAATGAAATACTCACGAAATAGGGATCCAACGGTGGCGGAAGGCGGTGTTTATGGTAGAACGGACAAAGGTGGCTCCACCAAAAGAATAAGAGGGATGAATGAGGGTGGTTCCACGACAAAATGAATAACGATGGAATAGGTGAAACTGGATGTATTAACAGTAAGGAGAACTCGACCAACGAATGGAGTGATAAAGAAGGGATTAACGGGAGATTAGGGTTGACAACAAGGAAATTATAGGCGGTTAACAGTGGTTCTATAGGGAAGAAAATGTAAACAGGGTTACTTCACGCCGAGGTGACGGCTGCTTCACGCTGAGGCTGCCTGACGTGTTGAAAGGGGACTGTTTGGTATTGCTGGGAAGAGTGGGATGGGTAATCAGCGGTGGCAGGCTGGCGGGTAGGAGTTAGGTAAACGTCAGCGTGGGAAGTAGACGACCTGGAGCTCAGCTGTTGACAAAGGTGGGGGTCGGGGAGGAGTCGAGCGAGGATGTCGTGGATAGTCGTCGGTGGATGGGAGGAAGCCAGTGATAGGCAGAGACGGGGATAGAGAGGCGGACGGGCGAGAGAAGGACGATGTATTGGAGGTGTAATTGAGCAATTTTCGGTCAGGCGGCTGATTAGACTTGACATGGGAGAGGAGAGGACCACAAGAAAAGGAAACATGGAACAGTAAAAGGTAAATGAATTTCGAAGCTTCGCACCCCGAATTCCGTGGCGTCGCACCACGAATTTATTGTGGATCCTGGAATCTCTCACAAAAATACACAATGAATAAAAAAGGACATCCGCCCCTATTTATAATGACCTAGACAGTTGGGCGCCGGGCGTGAACAACTAAGACCGTTCGTTACGCCCGACGTCCTAAAATAAAAAGTACAACTCAGAAAAATAAAAATAAAATATGTAAAAATTATCCGGACGACGCTCCCGACGCATCTACGGTTTCAGATCGTTAATTCGATCAGCGCCTCCTGCGCGTGTACACGTGCGCGAGTCTTGCCGCGTCACGACCTGCGCGCCAATGTCGATCCCCATTAGCTCTCCCCGACTAAAAAACATTCATCTCTGATGAAGTAAGATGATTGTACTGAAGTTGAAGACCGAGGGCAACTCTATCGAGCTTTTAGGCATCATCAAAGGTGGGGCGACCCCTCCAATGCACTAAGTAACGACAAGAAACACCACCTAGGGTAGTGGTACACTCATGAGTCACAATGTCACTGATGCTCTCACCTCTCATCTCACATGCTGGTGGATCCTGAAGAGCCGGCTGAATCACGGGGGATGCGGGTAAGTCTGCGGGTATGCAGTCAAAAAGGTCAGGCTGAGGCTGGAGAGGAACTGGATGTGACTCAACATATGGGTCCCTATACTCGTGAGGTTCAAAATAGGGTGTTAGATCTTCCGTATTAAATAATGGGTGAATACCCATATTCGTGGGGAGATCGATCTCGTATGCATTCGTCCCAATTTTCCATTTGGGTATCAGGACTCCGCTTAGGAGCCTAATAAAGGAGGTCCCGGGATCAAGCCCCGGGCCTCAACAACCTGCCCGGGATTCCCCCCAATTGTGGGCCCCGTCGCACATTTGGGTATCAGGACTCAGCTTAGGAGTCTGATAAACGAGGTCCTGGAAGCAAGCCCCGAGCCTCAACAACCTACCCAGGATTCACCCAATTACGGGCCCCGGGAGATTTGGTTGAGGATATTTTTGCCATTCGTCTGCAGTCGGTCCCCTCAGTCTTTGGTAATCCGGCTTTGCCCAGTTGTGCTCCGGCCCCACCAGTTTGGGTTTCTAACATCAACAATTACGGACCCCGGGAGATTTGGTTGGGTATGTTTTCGCCATTCGACTGCAGTCGGTCCTCTCGGTCTTTGGTAATCCGGCTTTGCCCAGTTGTGCTCTGGCTGCACCAGTTTGGGTTTCTAACATCATATTAGAAACCCGAACTGGTGGGGCCGGAGCACAACTGGGCAAAGCCGGATTACCCAAGATCGGGGGACCGATTGCAGTCAAATGGCAGAAACATCCTCAACTAAATCTCTCGGGGCCCACAATTGGGGGGAATCCCAGGTAGACTGTTGAGGCCCGGGGCTTGATCCCGGGAGCTCCTTTATCATGCTCCTAAGCAGAGTCATGCTACCCAGTTGTGCTGCATCACACTTGGGTATGAGTGGTGTTGTTAGTCCCCTCTTATAAAGGAGGTCCCGGGATCAAGCACTAGGCCTCAACAATCTACCCGGGATTTCCCCCAATTGTGGGCCCCGGGAGATTTCGTTGGGGATGTTTCCGCTATTCGACTGCAGTCGGCCCCCCGATCTTGGGTAATCAGATTCCGTCATATGGCGCCCGACCCCACCGACTTGGGTTTCTAACAAAAGATGACCATCTTTTGTTAGAAACACAAACCAGTGGGGCCAGAGCACAACTGGGCGAAGCCGGTTTACCCAAGACCGGGGGGACCGGTTGCAGTCGAATGGAGGAAACATCCCCAACCAAATCTCCCGTGGCCCACAATTGGGGGCGATCCCGGATAGGTTGTTGAGGCCCGGGGCTTGATCCCGAGACCTCCTTTATAAGAAGGGAATAACACCACCTCTCATACCCAATTGTGTTGCAGCACACTTGGGTATGAGAGGTGGTGTTAGTCCCCTATTATAAAGGAGGTCTCGGAATGAAGCCCCGGGCCTCAACAACCTACCCGGGATTCTCCCCCCTCCCCCCCCCCCCCCCCCCCAATTGTGGGCCCCGGTAGATTTGGTTGGGGATGTTTCCGCCAGTCGGCTGTAGTCGGCCCCCAGGTCTTGGGTGATTGGATTCCGCCACGTGACGCCCGACCCCACGGGCTTGGGTTTCTATCAAAAGATGATCATCTTTTGTTAGAAACCCAAATCGGTGGGGCCGGAGCACAACTGGGCGAAGCCGGATTACCCAAGACTGGGGGACTGACTGCAGTCGAATGGCAGAAACATCCGCCACCAAATCTTCTGGGGCCCACAATTGGGGGGAATCCCGGGTAGGTTGTCTAGGCCCGGGGCTTGATCCCAAGACCTCCTTTATCAGGCTCCTAAGCAGAGTCCTGATACCCAAGTGTGTTCCAGCGCACTTGGGCATCAGGACGCTGCTTATGAGCCTTATAAAGGAGGTCCCGGGATCAAGCCCCGGGCCTCAACAACCTACCTTGGATTCCACTCTATTGTGGACTCCTTGGAGATTTGGTTGGGGATGTTTCCGACATTCAACTGCAACCGCACCCCCCCGGTCTTGGGTAATCCGGCTTCGCCCAATTGTGCTTTGGCCCCACTGGTTTGGGTTTCTAACAACTGCGTATCAAAAGAGTGCTTGTAATCTTACTAGATAACATTTCACGCAGGACGAATCTATAATTGACGGAAGAGCGATGCCCTAACCATAAATGCAGTGCAAGCGGGCATACAACATACGCAAATGAAGCAACGACCAACTTTGGAGTGATATGAATGCCTAAGGCAATCCAAATAAATGCCACTATAAATGCAGTTGCACATGCAATTGGCCGTTCGATGTATTTAATAATAAACAATTAACCAAAATAAAATTTAAGCATATGCATTTTGGTTGGCAGAAATTTTATTTGGATAAACTAAGTGAAAATTCACAAATAATTGAGATGCAATTAATTTAAGCACCTGCCGAACAAACCCTGCAAGTCAATTGATCTTATGGAGATAAAATCATATGATATTACATCCCACAAAAATGACAAAACTTAGTCTGAACACAAAATAGAGAGCAAGAAACATCAAACTACGACTCACATATGTAGGTGCATGACGGCTAAGCATGGAGATGGCGGCGATCAGAAAGCTGCTGGAGGGGAATCAAGCTGCTGGAATTAAAGGACAGCGGGCTAGTGGGCTGGTTTCAGATTTGGTGAGACTCTGGTGGAGGATTTCGAGCGGTGGAAATGTAGAAACAGTGGAATCTGGGATTTGGAGCTGTAATGGAGAGCTGTATTTGTGGTTTTCTGGGAGGTGATGGGGGTTTTGGTGGAGTTTGGTATGAGTGGAAAGTACTGAGAAGATGGGGCTTAAATTGGAGTTTTTCTGGGTGGGATAAATGTGAGCTTTTGGTGGATGTAAAATGTAAACAGGGGAGGCGTGTCTTCAGAAATGGGGGCTGAAGGGGCGAATCAGGCTCAGCCCAGGAAGAGAAAATGGTGTGGTGGTATTTGGAAAATAAAGTTTAGGGGGTAACGGTAGGAAACTGGGAATATGGGAGGATTGGCAGTTAAACAGAGAAGTGGGGTTCACGATAGGACTAATAGGGGAGGGGACCGGGCATCAGTGTTTGGAGGAAAACAACTGCCAAAGCAAGGGCTTAAACTGGCTGTTCTTGGCTTACGGGAGAAACAAAATGAGAATTTAACGGTGGGTTTTAGCAGGGTAGTTTCCGGTTGCAGTTGGGCTTTTTTCCTTACGAGAGAGCCTGAAGGCTTACGATGGGGAAGATTATGATGCTTGCAAGAATAGATGACGGAGGGAGTTAGGGCGGGGAAGAAGCACTTGGAGCGACCATCCGAACGTATCCGCGGATTCGAATCGTTCGAGCGGGAAGCGGAACGCCGTGATCTCCATCAAGCACTAGCTCTACATGTTGCTCATTGCACACATCTGAGTCAAACAAACAGTTGCCACACCACCCTCCTTCGCCAAACATGTGCACTTATACAATTACTAAATCTGAATGCACCTAAAGTATTTCCATCGATTTCGATGCAGAACCGCTTTCCTAAATACCTTCAAGCATGCACATATAGTAATAAAAAGATCTGAGCCGCCCAAAGCAGATCCAAAAAATATATATACATCCAAACTCTCATCTGATGTCCGATTGGTTCTCCATCGAACCGACCCGGAGCATTACCGCACTCATAGCCCGGGAACCAACCCAACAAGAGATTCATAAGCATATCAAGTCCAATAAATGAAGTTTCACATCTTAATTATCCTTTTTTTTTGTTGATTTAAGGAACAGAAGGCAGCCCACCCCCAAAGCTCATGGCCAATTTTCTTTGAACAGCGATATACTCTTGCGAATTACATACATGCTTACCTTGGCCTACTAAATCCAGTTGCTTTGTTGTAGTAATCTCGGCCGGGAAAGGGTTCTCATTGATCATCACCTCCTGCAAACTCATCTTGATCTGTAAATCATGCACATATTTACTTCCTGTCAAACTGAACATATAGAAGTAAAATCAAACAGCAGTTTCAGACAAGCTTACTGCTTGCTTCTTAGAGAGAGAGAGAGAGAGAGGAGGGGGGAGGGGGAGAGAAAAAGAGGGAGAATGAGGGAGAGAGATGAAGTGGAAGGGGAGAGGTGAAAAGAGTATGATGGTCCACAGAGTTATTTAATGAGCAAATGGCTGGGAAATTAAAGTTAGTTGGGATGCACACGTAAATACAGCTTCACTTGTCCCGACAATTGCAACGTGTAATTGAGCGCTGTTGTTTGAACTCCAGTGACGCCCCATTTTTCTTAATTCTCTATCAAAATATCACACACTGCAGTAGGCTCGCATTGAACTCCAGTGATCTTTTTTGAGATTGCAATTACCTCTCTCCACCTGCCACCGCTTTCATTCTCACTGCGCAAACCGACATGTCTTTTGTCTTAGGCTCCGTTTGGGAAGACTTATTTTCACCGGTCAAACGGTTACAATCGCATGAATCAGACCTTAATTATGGTTCGATTCATACGGTCGTAACCGCTTGACTTGTGAAAATAAGTCCCCCCAAACGGAGCCTTAGGCTCTTGTTTATTTGGGCAGTTGTTCTTCGTTAACGCAAAAGTTTTTTTTAAGCTGGAACCATCAATCTCTTGAAATAGTGTTTTATACTTTTATGTTCGATTTCAACCTCAGGGAGAAGAATGTTTTTTGGGTATGTATACGTACCGTGCGCGAGAAAATCTGATCGTCCGATCTGTCAATATACGATCGTAAATACATATACGGTCGTAATAGTATGTTGACAGATCGGACGGTCAGATTTTCTCGCGCACGGTATATATACGTACCCAAAAATTTTCGCAGGGAGAGTTGTTTTATCTCTAAATCAATTTTGCCAGATTATGGAGTGGCTGAATCGTATTTACCATTGCTGCGATTTTGTAGCTCTCTATATAGCAGGTGCTGTGGCGGTCTTTATGGGAAAATTTTTGTAAACGGGTCTCGTTCCCAGAAGTAGGAACGGGTGTAAAAATACAACTGTATTTCAGATAGATATATATTGAAATACAGTTGTAAAAATACAGTTGGATTTCAGAACATGAAATACAGTTGGATTTGAAGTACCGGATGGTGGGACCCACGATCACATTTAGTTACACCCGTTCCTACTTCTGGGACGAGACCCGTTCACAAAATTTTTTCGTCTTTATGAGTCCACCGATTCTGTTTTGATTCAGTGGCCAATCTTGGAACACGTGGATAGCTGTCGTCGGCGCAGCATTAATGACTCAGTTAAGGTTTTGTCGCACGAGATTAAAGAAATGCCTCCAAAATAGCGTGGGCTGGTAAGGTTTAGCGGCTTAAAGCCTTGAACATAATACCTAATATATTAATGTAGCGTAATTTTGGCTCAGGATTGTAGTTTTAGGTCTTAAATCGATTTGTAGGTGTGTTAATGTATTCCATCCACACCGACCTCGCAATTGAGAGAAGATATACACGCGAACACCCCCACACCCATTCATAAGTGACAGACATGGTGTTCCACCCATATGGCCAACCGCGACAGTACTCTGTCCCGACAAGTCGAGAGGGCTATGTCCCTTTCAATTAATTAATATAGTTTAAAATAAGGGGAAATTTTATATGCGGTACCTCCCGTGATCTTTTTTGGTATAACTAAAAATACAAAATTCTCCTATGATTTTTGTTTTTTCACCAAAAAAGTCACAAAATATTGATCTATGTATTTTTACGCCCATTTTAAGTACTCATGTCTATATTTTGGGATGAAAATACAACTGTAAAAAGGTTCCTCTTTTGAACAAAAAATTCAGTTCATTTTTAAAACTAAAATCCAGTTTATTTTTACAATCAATGAAAATTCAGTTGTATTTTCACCCCTAAAATTCAATTCATTTTTGAGCTAAAAATTCATTTTTGCAATACAACGTATTTCCAATTGTACTTTTGAATTAGAAAAAGGTCTCTCCACGATTCTCTCGTGGGGGTACCGCACGGAAAATTTTTTCTTAAAATAAACGGTCTATCAAATAATTAATACAAAAAATTATTATAAACAACTTTTTAATTTTTGTTAAAAAAATTTCATCCCGATGCTTCCCAAGGTTCGGCGGCGGCTATGCAGACGAACTCAGGGCGGCCGGTGGCCGACGAGTCCGCTGCTGCTGTGTATCACAAATAAAAAATGAAGTTTAAGTAAACTTAACCAAACCGAATGCAGTGCACTGATCAAAGGGACGGTTTTTCTAATAAAATTATAAGAAAGAATGAGATATCAATTCAAATATTTGACAGCAAACAAAATTTATCATATTCTAAGAGAAAATGAGTTATCAATTCAAATAATTGTTAAAGGTTTTCATAAAATGATGATCCACATGAATCTTTGTGGGCTTATTTTAAGTGATGTAAGTAAAATCATAGTCCAACAATGCTTCTTTAAAATAGACAAAAAAAAGCGCACATACATAATGGAGAAATGAATATTTTTTGGGCAATGTTAATAACACCTCCTGAAGTTGCTATTAATAGTCAATGGAGGGATGCTATTAACATGGCACTATCTTTTTATGGTGCAAAAATGAGTTATCATGTGTTATTTTGGTCTTTTTTTGAGGTGTCATTAGCCAATGGAGGGATGCTATTAACATGACACTATCTTTTTAGGGTCTCCTTATCATTCTTTAATGTTTTAGCTTTCACATAGAGAATGAGCCATTCAAGTATGAGGGTATGCCCCTACTTTCATCATTAACAATTATTATAAGTTAAAAATCTTAACTAATGTAAAATGTAATACACACATAAGGACTAGTCAAAACAAAGCGTCAAACGTATAACTGCACAGCACCTGCTAAAAGGATGAAGATAAGAAAATCAAGAGGAAAAAATAAACAAAATATCCCACAATTGAGAGCTCAGTTTGGTTCAATGTGGATTTCCGTGACATTCTCCTTCAAGCGGGTTGCTTACACCTATGCTCAATTATGAAATTTCCCATATATTCACATTTTGAGGCTACAACAATAAATAAAATTGCAGCATTTAGCTGGAGAAAAAATAGCCAAAAATATAATGAGGGGACCTTCTAAAGGAACTTCATACTTGAGAACTTAGGCATACTAAGAAGTGTAATCCCATTCTAAAACATTATAGAAAAAAATGAGAGTAAGTTGGAGCAATGCTTGCGAGATGAAAGCTGAACATGTATAGAATGATGCATGTCCTAAAACAAAGAGGTGAATGAAAAGAAAGCTAACATGAAGCACTTCTCTTCCTCGAAAGTGAAGGATGTAGAAAGGCTCCTGGCTTGATTCCTTGGATGTCCATCAGGGTCTTTGAAGTTGTTCACTACCTCTTGCTAGTGTTCTCGGTGGGTTTGTAGCGATCATGTTGAAATCCACAAGATCGCCTTCAAAAGAGCTTGGATCCCATGAAGAAATCTTGATCCTTGAAGCTTGTGTGATGGGGAAGAGCTTAGGGTCAATCCCTAGCTTGGAGGGGCGAAAGTACAAAGAATAACACTCCTTAATGACATGATTTAAATATATATTGTTAAAATTTGATATAGCGGAAAACGGGAACCAGACGCAGGAACGTTCCAACCACAATCAAGCTTAATGAATTAGATGCAAGGAAAGTAACAAACAGTTCCATGTATTAACAGTCTTCCTTCTAGCAAGAGGTATACATGGCGAGACATGATTTCGCCAAGTACAAATAAGGAAGCAGAGAACAACAAAAAATAAAAGTCGGACGGACAGAGGTCGAGACCGCCGCCCTTGCAGAACTGAACAGCGAAGTCCGCTGAGACCGCGAGGTCGCGCGGACTACCCGTTATTCAAGCTGAAGAAGAGCTGTCCGCAAACTGCAAATCGCCTGACCGCTGAGGTCGCCTAGCCGCCAGTTAGACCGCGAACAAGCCGCTGCCGAACTGAAGAACAGATCGCCCAGACCGCCCAGATCGGCGGACAAGTTATTGAACTGGAATTGCTGAAGGAGAGAAAACCGGTTGGCCGCAACTGCGACCTGCTGCTAACCGCTGATTGTAAACTGCAAGCTTTACTGATCCCTGACCGCAGTCAGCACCAAAGTCTTGGCTCCTCAGTGCTAGCCGCACAACCTGCAAACAGCAAACCGGTTAACCTTCTCAAACCGCGCGGACAGAAAATCCGAGGTCGTAGCAATTAACCCACGCTCAACTTACTGTTCATTCAGATAATTATGATGTGACAGAGGGGTCCTATTTATAGGCACGGAGAGGAGTGTGGTCACCGTCCTAGTGGATAGAAACACCACCCCAGCTCGCAGCTAGCACCAAGCAGTCCGCCCAGTCCGCACGGACAAGGCCGGACACTAGCCTATCCGCCTGCTACAAAGGAGGCTGGATAGGTAGCCAGTCCACACACCTGCGGACACCGCTCCATCCCGCATCAATAAGTCCACGACCAAAATCCCAGACTGCCCGATCAACCAGCGAACATACGGACACTGCGATCAACCCGGGCTTGTCACAGATCGTGACCAAGTCCAGCAACCAAAGACCCTCTGGCGCGAGCTCCGCAGACATAGACTCTCAGTTCGCTCAGACCGCCAGAACCAAACCAGTTCGCCTATCCGCGAACTCCGCGGTTACCTCCTAACCACACCAACTGAGATCAAGAGCACAGACCAATGCCGATCTCGCGAGCACCAAGAGCAGTCCACATAAAGCGAACTCCGCGGACTCCAAACCAGACCTCTTAAGCCGCGGATAAACAACCTATCCGCACGGCTACCTCCAAGGACAAACCAACCAGGCCGCAAATACAGACCGCACAGGCCACACCACCAGTCCGCCAGACTGTCCACACAAGTCGCGCGGTCTGCATGATCAACCTCCCACTTTCACTTCAATAATTTCAACACTCACCCTTGAAGTGAGAAGTGGTGATCAAACCCAGCAGTCCTCGTAGCCAAACAAATGGGTCCTTCGACAGCGGTTTAGTGAAGATATCCACGATGTTGTCCTCGCTCCGCACATGCTCAACCATAAAAGATCCCTCCAACACCTTCTCCCGAATGAAGTGGTGCTCAATCTCTATATGTTTGGTCCGCGCGTGACAAACTGGATTATTAACCAGTTTCAGGGCGCTCTCCAAGAAGATAGCTTTCCATGCACGACCTCCACTTCTTAAAGTTGGTCGGCATTAAAAGCTCAATACTCATATCTCTTGCAAACCCACTATCCATTGCACTATCACTGATTTAAAAAACTTCCAGAGAAGATCAAACTTGGTGGCTGATCACTGCTCAAGCCTCTGTTCGCTCTGATACCATGTTAAAATTTCTCAAGATGACCAGGAAATAGCTCTGATATCAAGTAAAATTTTCAGAGCTATCAAGATGACAACTTAATCAAGCAAAAAACGCGAACCAGGCTCAGGAACACTCCAACCACAACCAAGCTTAATAAATTAGATGTAAGGAAAGTAACAAGCAGGTCATGTATTAACAGTCTTCTTTATAGCAATATGTATACATGGCGAGACATGATTTCGCCAAGTACAAATAAGGAAGCAGAGAACAACAAAAAACAGAAGCCGGACGGATAGAGGCCGAGACCGCCGAGACCTCCTCCCTTGCCGAACTGAACAGCGAAGTCTGCTGAGACCGCGAGGTCGTGCGTACTACCCGTTATTCAAGTTGAAGAAGAGTTGTCCACAAACTGCAAACCCCCTGACCGCTGAGGTCGCCTAGCCACCAGTTAGACCGCGAACAAGCAGCTGCCGAACTAAAGAACAGACTACCCAGACCGCCCAGACCGTCCAGACCGGCGGACAGGTTATTGAACTGGAATTGCTGAAGGAGAGAAGACCGTCTAGCCGCAACTGCGACCTACTGCTAATCGCTGATTTTAAACTGCAAGCTTCACTGATCCCTGGTCGCTGTCAGCACCAAAGTCCTGGCTTCTCAGTGCTAGCCGCACAACCTGCAAACAACAAATCGGTTAACCTTCTCAAACCGCGCGGACAAAAAATCTGAGGCCACAACAATTAACTCACGCTCAACTTACTGTTCATTCAGATAATTATGATGTGATAGGGGGGTCCTATTTATAGGCACGGAGAGGAGTGTGGTCACCGCCCTAGTGGATAAAAACACCACCCCAGCTCGCAGCTAGCACCAAGAAGTCCGCCCAATCCGCACGAACAAGGCCGGACACTAGCCTATCTGCATGCTACAAAGGAGTCCGGACAGGCAGCCAATCCGCACACTTGCGGACACTGCTCCAGCCCGCATCAATAAGTCCACGACCAAAGGCCCAGACTGCCCGGTCAACCAGCGGACATGCGGACACTGCGATCAACCCGAACTTGCCACAGATCGTGACCAAGTCCAGCAACCAGAGACCCTCTACCGCGAGCTCCGCAGACATAAACTCTCAGTCCGCTCAGACTGCCAGAACCAAACATGTTCGCCTATCCGCGAACTCCGCGGTTACCTCCTAACCGCACCAACGAAGATCAATGTCGCATGCCAATGCCGATCTCGCGAGCACTAAGAGCAGTCTGCATAGAGCGAACTCTGCGGACTCCAAACCAGACCGCTCAAGCCGCGGATAAACAACTTATCCGCACGGCTACCTCCAAGGACAAACCAACCAGGCTGCAAATACGGACCGCACAGGCCGCACCACCAGTCCGCCAGACTGTCTGCCAAGGCCGTGCGGTCTGC
Organism: Platanthera zijinensis; assembly: GCA_039513925.1. Lineage (NCBI taxonomy): Eukaryota > Viridiplantae > Streptophyta > Magnoliopsida > Asparagales > Orchidaceae > Platanthera > Platanthera zijinensis. The sequence continues at coordinate 34,569,923 of CM077093.1, read as the reverse complement.
ATGATCAACCTCCCACTTTCACTTCAATAATTTCAACACTCCCTCTTGAAGTGAGAAGTGGTGACCAAACCCAACAGTCCTCGTAGTCGAACAAATGGGCTCTTCGACAACGGTTTAGTGAAGATATCCACGATGTTGTCCTCGCTCCGCACATGCTCAACCATAAGAGACCCCTCCAACACCTTCTCCCGAATGAAGTGGTGCTCAATCTCTATATGTTTTGTTCGCATGTTACAAACTGGATTATAACCAGTTTCAGGGCGCTCTCCAAAAAGATAGCTTTCTATGCACGACCTCCACTTCTTAAAGTTGGTCGGCGTTAAAAGCTCAATACCCAGACCTCTTGCAAACCCACTATCCATTGCACTATCACTGATTAAACAAACTTCCATAGAAGAGCAAACTTAGTGGCTGATCACTACTCAAGCCTCTGTTCGCTCTGATACCATGTTAAAATTTCTCAAGATGATCAGGAGATAGCTCTGATACCAAGTAAAACTTTCAGAGCTATCAAGATGGCAACTTGATCAAGCGAAAAACGCGAACCAGGCTCAGGAACACTCCAACCACAACAAAGCTTAAAATCAGATGTAAGAAAAGTAACAAGCAGGTCATGTATTAACAGTCTTCTTTACAGCAATAGGTATACATGGCGAGACATGATTTTGCCAAGTACAAATAAGGAAGCAGAGAACAACAAAAAACAGAAGCCGGGCGGACAGAGGCCGAGACCGCAGAGACCGCCGCCCTTGCCGAACTGAACAGCGAAGTCCGCTGAGACCGCGAGGTCGCGCAGACTACCCGCTATTAAAGCTAAAGAAGTGATGTCCGCAAACTGCAAACCGCCTGACCACTGAGGTTTTGCCTAGCCGCCAGTTAGATCGCGAACAAGCCGCTGTCGAACTAAAGAACAGACCGCCCAAACCGGCCAGACCGGCGGACAGGTTATTGAACTGGAATTGCTGAAGGAGAGAAGACCGGCTAGCCGCAACTGCGACCTGTTGTTAACCGCTGATTGTAAACCACAAGCTTTACTGATCCCTGATCGCAGTCAGCACCAAAGTCCTGACTTCTCAGTGCTAGCCGCACAACCTGTAAACAACAAATCGGTTAACCTTCTCAAACCACGCGGACAGAAAATCCGAGGCCGCAGCAATTAACCCACGCTCAACTTACTGTTAATTCAGATAATTATGATGTGACAGGGGGTTTCTATTTATAGACACGGAGAGGAGTGTGGTCACCGCCCTAGTGGATAGAAACACCACCCCAGCTCGCAGCTAGCACCAAGCAATCCGCCCAGTCCGCACGGACAAGGCCGGACACTAGCCTATCCGGCTTCTACAAAGGAGGCCGGACAGACAGCCAGTCCGCACACCTGCGGACACCGCTCCAGCCCGCATCAACAAGTCCACGACCAAAGGCTCTGACCGCCCGGTCAACCAGCGGACATGCGGACACTGCGATCAACTCGGACTTGCCACAGATCGTGACCAAGTCCAATAACCAGAGACCCTCTGGCGCGAGCTCCGCGGACATAAATTCTCAGTCAGCTCAGACCTCCAGAACCAAACCAGTTCGCCTATCCGCGAACTCCGCGGTTACCTCATAACCGCACCAACTGAGATCAAGGGCACAGGCCAATGCCGATCTCGCGAGCACCAAGAGCAGTCCACATAGAGCAAACTCCACGGACTCCAAACCAGATCGCTCAAGCCGCGAATAAACAACCTATCCACGCGACTACCTCCAAAGACAAACCAACCAGGCCGCAAATACTGACCGCACAGGCCGCACCACCGGTCCGCCAGACTGTCCGCTCAGGCCGCGCGGTCTGCCTGATCAACCTCCCACTTTCACTTCAATAATTTCAATATATATATATTGTATATATATTTACTATATTATAAGGGGAAAGTTGGGTTTGGTGAAACATTCAAAAATTGCCAAATATATTCTTAATCTTTGACTCTAATTATTTAACATATATTAAAAAATATTTCAAAAAAATAAAATACAATATTCATTTATGTAATTACAACATATTCTTAAATTTAAAATAACGATGGAAAATAATAAAATCAAATAAATTTTTAGTAGAGCTCCTAGTAGACCTATTATGGTAGACTATCATTAGACATGTCAGCAGTCAAATTTTTTTGAGAAAGACTGCCATTACACATGCCAACGATATTTTCTAGGAGCTACCATTAAACTCATCGACTTTATTAAAGTTGATTTAACATGCATGATAATTTATATAATAAGGTAAAATTTTGTAATAAAAATTGAAAAGTAATGTATAATGAGTTTTTGCATCAATTAATTGATCGTGTGTTTATTTGAAGTTGCATTAATTAATTGATAAAGGCGGAGCCCTGTACATGTCGGAGTCGAGGTACTGTTACGATTGGCTATAGGGGAGGAGCCCCGTGTGTAACACCTCTACCCGTCACGTGCAATATAATAGAGGGTTCGGCCGGGTCCCACACCATATTTTACAAACAGGCTGAGCAGTTACTCAATAATATCACAGACCAACGAACCTTAACACAGAGTATTCTAGCGGAAGCTTCATGGTTGAAAACTTGAACTCAAGAATCACAAAGAGTGTCCACTATACAGGCAAATAGGAATGTATACAACATCGTTTGGCCTTAAGGCCTTATAGATTTCTCTTAACAAAAGGTGTGGTTTACAAACATCGACGCGCAGGCCGGCCACACATGAATAAGAGTAAACAAAACAAGCTTTCAAGGGCAGCAGTGCAACATGGGCTTCAACCCGCAATTTCCTGCTCGGGCCAGCACCACCTGCAAAGAAGCAATCCACCAAACGGTGGACAACAGGGCAACAGTCAGCATTCAGCTGACCAATTATAACGACCCTGCCCCTGGCATGGGGCATCAGAATTCCTTCCCTGCAAAGCATTTCACACAGCATTCACATAACATATATGTGTCACTATCCACTAAGGACGTGCACAACCGTACAAGTCAATACATATCACAACCGCGGGCACGACGGCCCGACGATCCGTGCACTCAGGGCACATTGTTGGTGTACCGAATACAAGGTCACACCACCGTTCAGAGGTCCCAGACATAACGGTTCATTATGAGCATTCCTAGTCTTTATGGCGCGCAGACCAAAGACTCTCGCTATGTGATCCTAACACGGCCTTAAGAACTCATGGTTAGACAACCATAATGCGGGTACAGATCCGCTTTGCCCGTAGCTCATCATCGTCAGTCGTCACACCGGACTGACACGGGTATATCTTCACCTTGCCCGTTCGCCACCAAGTCCTTTCTAGTTGCAGCCTAATGGCTCAACTTCGTACATACTGGCACTCACGGCCAAAGGGATTGAGCACCAAGCACCAACCCTCAATAATTTTCCTAGACTTCTTCCAGTACTCTTTGCTGCACCAAGCTGCATGTATCCACTAAGTAATCCATACAAACAACCAATGTACACGGAGTCTCCTCCGATTTGCAAACAAAGCATCACCAATCCAGACCAACATGTCCGGATGAGCTTCACACAACATGCCTAACCGTACTACTCACTTCCGGTTCTAATGCAAATAAACAAGGGATGAATCACCAATCCCAAGGGAATCACTTCGCCATCCACCTTTTGGTGGAGGATTCCTATGCAGATGCAGGAATTAAGGACTTCACATGTCCGAGTGGAAGATCGTTATCCTAGGAAGATGTTTCGGTGCCATGGAGAAAACTACACGGGTGGAAAGCTCCGCAACTCTCTAGCCTCCGCAGAACCGAACTCAGCTCGCGATTTGGCCCACCGTAGCACCATCGGCGACCAGATTCCTCTTCTTCTTCCTCCTCTTGCTCTCCCCTCTCTCTTATTCTTAGAAAGATATGTTAAGGCTTATGTTGAGAAAGAACTCCTCATTTCCATTCTTATCTAGCCAGGAAAACACCCAGGTCCGTTGGATCCCCATCAAAGAAAACGAGCGGCTCAGAACCGTTCTGAAAATCCAATATTTGGGCTGACATGGCCTGTGACACGCCCGTGTCACAGGCCGTGTACTGTAAGCGGTACACAAACCGACCCAACCCAGAGAAGAACACGGCATGTGACACGCCCGTGTGTTCTGACTCGGCTTCAACACGCCCGTGTCCAGCCCGTGTTCTCCAGGTTGTACAACCTTGGCCAAAGCCCGAGGAGGACACGCCCTCTGACACACCCGTATCACTGGGCGTGTACTTACTCAACGCCCTCTCATGGCGTTGAGTGCTCACAGAGAGGGACACGGCTTGGGACACGCCCGTGTCCCAGGCCGTGTGCCTCACTCAACGCCACTCAACGCCTTCTCATGGCGTTGAGTGCTTGAGACAACACCCCGAGTTGGACACGGCTTGGGACACGCCCGTGTCCTAGGCCGTGTTCCTCTCTCAACGCTTTTTCGAGACCAAAAACACATTCGATAAACCTGAGCAGGACACGCCCGTGTCCCAGGCCATGTTATCCAGTCTGAAGTCCAAACTTGGGATTTTTGGGGTGTTACAATCCCCTCCTCCTTACAATAAATTTCGTCCCGAAATTTGCACACAGTAAGGATATCCATCAACCATAAACTTATAATTCCAAAGGTTCGTCACAACAAAAGACGCACGACACAACAGTTCAAACAAAAAACTCGGGAAACTCTGCTCGCATGTTCTGCTCCCGCTCCCATGTTAGCTCTTCACGGCCACAATTGTCCCACCGGACTTTGACCATCCCAATTGTCTTGTTCTGCAACTATTTGTCCGCTCTATCTTCGATCCGAATGGGTCTAACCTTCGTCGTTAGCCCACTATCGACTGATACTTGATCGGCAACAACCACTTGTGATGGCTCCTTCATCGCTTTTCGCAACACCGAGACATGAAACACATCATGTAAGTCTATCAGCTCCAACGACAGTGCTAGTCGATAGGCAGCTTCACCAATACGCTCTACCATTTCAAACGGTCCCAGATACCTCGGGCTCAATTTTTTTTTTCAGCCGCCGTATCCTGGACACACCTTTAAAAGGTTTAATTTTCAAGTATACCCAATCGCCCACGGCAAACTCCACGTTTCGGTGCTTGGCATCATCCACCTCCTTTCTCTTGTACAACTTTGTTTCTCCAGTCTCCGCCCAAGCCAACAGCATACGACACTTCCTACCGTATAAAGCCTCAAAGGGCGCCATCTGAATACTAGCCTGGTAGCTATTGTTGTAGGCAAATTCAATCATAAAGAGATTGTCTTACCAACTCTTCCCGAAATCCAACGCACACATTCGAAGCATATCTTCCAACGTCCTGTTGGTCCTTTCGGTCTGACCATCCGTTTGAGGATGAAAGGCCGTGCTGAAATGTAATTTCGTACCCAACAGTTGGTGGACTAACCTCCAATCACCCGAAGTGAAACGCCCATCTCGATCACTGACGATGCTACGAGGCACTCCGTGCAGTCGTACAATCGTATCCACATACATCTTGGCCAACTTTTCAACGGGATCGTCCTTCCGGTTAGGGATGAAGTGTGACACCTTAGTTAATCGGTCCACAATCACCCAAACTGCATCATTCCCACGTTGTGATCTCTGCAGTCCATGCATGAAATCCATGGAAATATCTTCAAACTTCCATACAGGGATAGGCAATGACTTCAGAAAATCTCCTGGTTTTTGGCATTCAGCCTTTACCAAGGCACAGGTTTGACACTTCGCAACGTAGTGCGCTATGTACTTCTTCATCCCAGGCCACCAGAAAAGTTTCTTCAGATCCTTATACATTTTTCGTGCTCCCGGGGTGAATCGAATATCTTGTGAAGTGGGCTTCATACATTACTTCTTCACGAAGTTTACCCCTATCTGGGACACACAAGTGGCCGTCCTTCTGAAAAAGGCCGTCACTAAACGAAAAATGGGCATCTGCACTTTCCGCTTCATAGCGTTGAAGGCTATCATCAAGTGTCGTTGCCTGCCGAACCCGATCCGTCAGGTCACATTGTACCTCTGTCCAGTTTAAGCACGCATTTGCAATGACATTCCTTTCAACACAAGAAATATCCAATGCTTCCAGTTCTCGTATTAAGCTTTCATCATGCCGTAGCAACCAATTTGCCCTTGTCGGAGTCCTACGACTCAGGGCATCTGCGACTACATTCCCTTTACCGGGAGTGTAATGAATCTGGAAGGTGTAGTCACCAAGAAATTCCATCCACCTTCTCTGTCGCATATTAAGCTCTTTCTGGTCCAACAAATACTTCAGGCTCTTATGGTCTGTGAAGATATCCACTTTCACGTCATATAAGTAATGACGCCACAGTTTCAGTGCAAATATTACCGCTGCTAACTCCAAATCATGGACGGGGTAATTCCGTTTGTGCACCTTTAACTAGCGTGAGCCGTACGCTATCACCTTCCCAAACTGTAGAAGAACGCAGCCTAAGCCGCTCCCTAAAGCATCACTATAAATCTCATAACCGTCTGATCCACATGGTGTGGTCAACACAGGCGCCGTGGTCAAACGACTCTTTAGCTCTTCAAAAGCTCGTGCGCACTCGGGCGACCAAATGAACTTCTGATCCTTCCTCGTCAGTGTGGTGAGAGGCAAGGCTATCCGTGAGAAGTTCTCTACGAAGCGTCTATAGTATCCCGCAAGCCCAAGAAAGCTCCTGACTTCTGCTACTATAGAGAGAACATGCCACTCATGTATCGCAACGATCTTAGACGGATCCACCGCAATGCCCTCTCCGCTAACCACATGGCCAAGGAAAGCCACCGACGAGAGCCAAAACTCACACTTAGAGAATTTGGCGTAGAGCTTGTTCTTTCTCAGGGTGTGCAACACCATCCGCAAATGATTTGCATGATCTTCTTCAGATTGGGAATATACAAGGATATCATCAATAAAGACGATCACAAAAAGATCCAAGTATTCCCTAAATGTTCGATGCATTAAGTCCATAAATACCGATGACGAATTAGACAGCCCAAACAGCATTACCGTGAACTCATAGTGACCATAGCGTATGCCAAACGCTGTTTTAGGGATATCACTTTCACGAACTCTCAACTGATAGTACCCTGATTTCAAATCCAGCTTGGAGTATACAGTCGTGCCAACTAACTGATCAAACAAGTCATCAATCCATGGAATCAGATACTTGTTCTTTTCGTTAGTTTATTCAGTTCTCGATAGTCAATGCATAGACGCAAGCTACCGTCCTTCTTTTTCATAAAGAGAACCAGCGCGCACCAAGGGGATTGACTTGGGCGTATAAAGCCTTGCTCTAACAATTCTTGTAACTGAACCTTCAACTCCGCCATTTCTTTTGGCGCTACCTGATAAGGCGAGCGAGCCACAGGTTTCGCACCTGGCACCAGCTCGATAGCGAAGTCAATTTCCCTTTGGGGAGGTAACTCCGGAACGTCTTTTGGAGATACGTCAGCATACTCTGATACAATCGGCACCTCACTTACACTGGCCTTAGGTTTCACTGCCACTACGAGTGTGAAGTATAACTCTGCACCCTTCCTAACGGCCTTAATGACTTGGAGAGCGGATATCAAGATCCTACTCATCCCTTGCATTCCATTAAACTTGGTCTCGTGTTCGGTATTCTGCCCCAGTGTAACTCCCTTTGAAGTGCAATCTATATAGGCATGCTGCTCTGAAAGCCAGTCCATACCAAAGATTACATCAAACTCCGATATCGGCAATACTAACGTTTCCACCTTGAAATCCCGACTTCCTATCTTTACCTCAATACAATAAGATTTATCCGCACACATCAAACACTCGTTAGGTAGTAACACCTTCATACTATCTGTCGTGGTCCGGATAGGCACCCCGATCCGTAAGAGGAAATCTTCAGGCAGGAACGAATGTGAAGCACCTGTATCAAACAGAGCTCGTGTCGGATTGTCCCGTATAAGGACAAAACCTATAACACCAAGGTTATAACAAGTATAGTCCAAAGCACAAAGCACACGTACAAGTATAGCACAAAGCACATAGTAAAACTATAAATCACTCGCATAACGTCCCAAATGCGTAAACTCCCGAAGATAGTCGTCAACACTATGCTCTCCTTGAGTTAACCGTTGGAACTCCATTTCCATAGCAATTCTCTGCTGCATCGGTAGATGTTTTGCTAGAAACAACCGAGAGAACTCTTCCATCGAGACTCCCGTCAACTGTCTGCCTACCAAGTAGTGTAGTTCCACCTCATCCCACCATAGCCGAGCCTCTCCCTCGAGTAGGAAATTGGCTAACATGAATTTCTGTTCCTTCTCAACTCTGATCGCTATCAAAACTCGCTTAATCCTTGCGAGCCAATCCTCCGCTTTGGCTAGAGAACCTGCCCCAGTAAACGTGGGAGGATTGAAGCTCATGAACTTCTTCAATTGTTGATTTGCTGTTCGCGGATCAACCACAACTGCCACCAGTTCTTGCCTTAACTCAGCATGCGCTGGCTCCACTGCAAGCCGAGCTTGCCCAGCTTGCTGCACATTCATCACAGCGAGTACTGTCTCCGTAATAATCAGTACAGTTTCCACTGATGGAGGAGGTGTGGGCACCTCAAATGGTGCCGCACTTTCAACATAATTGTGAGGTTTTGGCTGACCAGCAACACTTCTGGTCACCTATATGTGTAGAAACACACTCTAGCGACCAATCAAACGTCAAACAATACAAAAGAAACACACAGGTTCAGCAAACAAGTGCATTTTCATTCCTAAGTGGACATTCTTGAGTTCATGGTAGGCGTTAAAATGGCAGCACTGACACGTGTCCGCCGCCCCTCAAAAGAATTCGACCACGAATTCGGAAGAGAAAGACCAACATATTGATACCAAATTGTAACACCTCTACCCGTCACGTGCAATATAATAGAGGGTCCGACCGGGTCCCACACCATATTTTACAAATAGGCTGAGAAGTTACTCAATAATATCACAGACCAACGAACCTTAATACAGAGCATTCTAGCGGAAGCTTCATGGTTGAAAACTTGAACTCAAGAATCACAAAGAGTGTCCACTATACAGGCAAATAGGAATGTATACAACATCATTTGGCCTTAAGGCCTTACAGATTTCTCTTAACAAAAGGTGTGATTTACAAACATCGGCGCACAGGCCGGCCACACATGAACAAGAGTAAACAAAACAAGCCTTCAAGGGCAGCAGTGCAACATGAGCTTCAATCTGCTATTTCCCGCTCTGGCCAGCACCACCTTCAAAGAAGCAATCCACCAAGCGGTGGCAAACAGGGCAATGATTAACATTCAGCTGACCAATTATAACGACCTTGCCCTTGACATGGGGTAGGGAATTCCTTCCCTGCAAAGCATTTCACACAACATTCACATAACATATATGTAACACTATCCACCAAGGACATGCACAACCGCACAAGTCAATACATATCACAACCTCCGACACGACGACCCGACGATCCGTGCACTCAGGGCACATTGTTGGTGTACCGAATACCAGGTCACACCACCGTTCAGAGGTCCCAGACATAACGGTTCATTATGAGCATTCCTAGTCTTTATGGCGCGCAGGCCAAAGACTCTCGCTATGTGATTCTAATAGGGCCTTAAGCACCCAAGGTTAGACAACCATAACGCGGGTACAGATCCGCTTTGCCCGTAGCTCATCATTGTCAGTCGTCACACCGGACCGACGAGGGTACAACTTCACGTTGACCGTTCACCACCAAGGCCTTTCTAGTTCCAGCCTAATGGCTCAACTTCGTATATAATGGCACTCACGGCCAAAGGGATTGAGCACCAAGCACCAACCCTCAAAAATTTTTCTAGACTTCCTCCAATACTTCCTGATGCACCAAGCTGCAGGTATCCACTAAGGACTCCATACAAACAACTAATGTACACTGAGTCTCCTCCGATTTGCAAACAAAGCATCACCAATTCAGACCAACATGTCTGGATGAGCTTCACACAACATGCCTAACTGTACTACTCACTTCCGGTTCTAATGCAAATAAACAAGGGATGAATCACCAATCCCAAGGGAATCACTTCGCTATCCACCTTTTGGTGGAGGATTCCTATGCAGATGCAGGAATTAAGGACTTCACATGTCCGAGTGGAAGATCGTTACCCTAGGAAGACGTTTCGGTGCCATGGAGAAAACTACACGGGTGAAAAGCTCCGCAACGCTCTAGCCTCCGCAGAACCAAACTCAGCTTGCGATTTGGCCCACCGTAGCACCACCGGCGACCGGATTCCTCTTCTTCTTCCTCCTCTTGCTCTCCCCTCTCTCTTATTCTTAGAAAGAGATGTTAAGGCTTATGATGAGAAAGAACTCCTCATTTCCATTCTTATTTAGCCAGGAAAACACCAAGGTCCATTGGATCCCCATCAAAGAAATTGAGCGGCTCAGAACCGTTCTGAAAATCCAATATTTGGGCTAACACGGCCTGAGAGGACTTAGCACAACCAACTCGACCAAAAGCCCGGACTGATGGAGGACGGCGCAACTAATCTTTATATCAAAGATTTCAACCGGGGACGGGGCAGCCAGTTAAGCCATTACCGCATAGCACCGCAGCGCGGGGGCGATTCTGGACCGCAGCCCCAACAATCCCCCCCGAAAACGACCCCGGGGTTTCGAACCCGTACCCCGCATCTCCACCACTTGAGAGTACTTAGCGCAACCAACTCGACCAAAAGCCTGGACTGATGGAGGACGGCGCAACTAATCTTTATATCAAAGATTTCAACCAGGGACGGGGCAACCAGTTAAGCCATTACGGCATAGCATCGCAGCGCGGGGGCGATTCCGGACCGCAGCCACAACACGGCCTGTGACACGCCCGTGTCACAGGCCGTGTAATGTAAGTGGTACACGAACTGACTCAACCCAGATAAGAACACTGCATGTGACACGCCCGTGTCACAGACCGTGTGTTCTGACACGGCTTCAAACACGCCCGTGTCCAGCCCGTGTTCTCCAGGTCGCACAGCCTTGGCCAAAGCCCGAGGAGGACACGCCCTCTGACACGCCCGTGTCACTGGGTGTGTACTTACTCAACGCTACTCAACGCCCACTCATGGCGTTGAGTGCTCACAGAGAGGGACACGACTTGGGACACGCCCGTGTCCCAGGCCGTGTGCCGCACTCAACGACACTCAACGCCTTCTCATGGCGTTGAGTGCTTGAGACAACACCCTGAGTAGGACACGGCTTGGGACACGCCCGTGTCCCAGGCCGTGTTCCTCTCTCAACGCTTTTTCGAGACCAAAAACATATTCGAGAAACCTGAGCAGGACACGCCCTGGGACACGCCCTGGGACACGCCCGTGTCTCAGGCCGTGTTATCCAGTCTGAAGTCCAAACTTGGGATTTTTGGGGTGTTACACCGTGTCTGTCACTCGTAATATTACATCTACCATGGTTTATTGTCATTAGGCATGTCATCAGTCTTTTTGAGGATGGTTGTCATTAGATATGTCAGCGATATTTCGACGAGCTATCCTCAAACCAATCATCTTTATTAAAGTTGATTTGATATGCATGCTGCTTAGAATTTTCTTAACAAAAATTGAAAATGAGTGTATAATTATTTTTCTCATTAATTAATTTTGTGTTTATTTTAAGATGCATTAAATAAGGATGATGTTATATGTAAATCAAATATTGTTATATACAAACTTTTAATATATACAAACAAATGCAAATATTATTTTATCATACACAAACCTAATGATTATATACAAATCAATACAAAAATAATAATAATTTTTTTTTTAATCAGATAGAAATTAAAATTAAAGGAGACTCATTGATACCATATTATCAAAAACAAGTTCTTATCAAAACAAAAAGTATACGATATCAATTATATTGACATTTGAAAACATTCTAACTACGCACTGAGTGACATGGAATCGGATTCATGCTACAATCAAAACATTCTGGATATTAAGTTTTCTTCATGCTTTAAAATCAGAAAAATATCTGTTTAATGAAAATTAGAGAGTCGATCAGCAGCTTAAATGATCATTTATAAATATTTTTTTCACCATTCTCACCTTTTGATCTAATAAGAGAGTATTTTTTCATCATTTTTACATTTGTTTCACCCAAAAATTGTTAGATCATACACAAAAAGTTAGATACGTACAAAGATAAAAATTATTTTTGTTTACCTTTCAAGTTAGAAGATGTTCACATTTACTATCTCACTTGATGTGTGAATTTGTTGATTTGAAATTGGTAATCGGGATTTGTATATATCCTTCCATTTGCTTGCTATTGGATTATGATTTTGTCTCAAATAAAAGACAATATGTGGTAGGGGACACCTTTCCTACATCACCAACTGTATGAAATGATTTTCATCTATATAACTCATTGCAACTAACTTGTGAAGCTGGTGGTGGAGAATTCATTAGAAGAAAGATGAGACTTCGAAATTAAGAAATTTGGACAAAAACTATATTTTAGTATGAAGTCACCACAAGTCTCATGTCCGACATTGACATCCATTTATGGAGGGCGGGGGGGGGGGGGGGGGGGGGTAGCGTCTTAATACAATGAAGAGAAGATAATAATTCTTGCCACCTCTTCTTACCGAAAAGATTAATATACATGCTCTCTTTAACCTTTAATTCATTGGAAAGATCTAACCGTACTTATGCCCAATTTTCACCCATCTCTAATACGCGGCCAACAACATGAAATCCGCAATTACCATCCCCAATGACATTAATTACCTCTTTGATGTGCTCCTCTAAATGTGGTAGCATTTGCTTACAAACTTCAATGTAGAAACGCTGACTTTAAGTTGGTGTTGGTGTCCTCATATGGTAGACGATCCTTTTTTTTGCTAATGCTTTCTTTGGATTTTTTTTGTGTTTGTATGTTTTCTTTCTCCATAACATATTCAAATAAAGAGGGATCACAGTATGTAGATTTAGGATCATCTTTCAACCTTTTGTAGCTTCCCTTTGGCCTTCCCTTTAAACTCAATAAAACTTTTGGCTTGATTATGCACGGCTCTATCGCATCCCAAAAGAACACGTGATCGTGGTCTACCAGTTACTTTATCAGAACCTAATATTGTCACAACATAACACAGATTTCTACCAACTTTACGTATCAAATCAATCAATTCTTTTTTAGACGCAAAAATTGATTTTATTTGAAAGAACGATGACACATCTATAAATTGAAAGACCACCAAAAAGAACTAATATATCGTACACAATCTACGCAACTAACATACACAAAATTTGGGTATATTTGAGAATACCATATTTCGGGGTAGGGTAAGGAATTTTCATATAGACCGACTCCATTACTCCAATTGATAATAATTTTTCCCAAGTGTTGGGGATGAACCCTATTTTATAGGTAAAGGGTGTGCTAATAGCCACCCCCATGATCTCCACTAAAATTAGTGGGATCATGGGTTTGACCGCGCGCGCGATCATCGCGCCCGATCCCCCGCGTGCCGATCCCTCTCTGCATGAGGGGGAAACCACCACACCTCGCCAGCGGCGGGCGGGCGGCTTCCTCCCCGGATGTCAGCCGCCCGCCCTCGCTCATGCGGCCAAGGGGGCGGCCGCTTGGGCCGTCCCCTCCTGAGCCACCCGAACGGCCAAGGGGGCGGCCGCCCGGGCCGCCCCTTGCTCGGCCGCCAGTGCGGCCAAGGGGGGAGGCCGACCGGGCCGCCTCCCTCCTTGGCCGCCGGCGGCCAAGGGGGTGGCCGTCCCGCCGACTCCTTTGGTTTGGGATGTCTTACGTGATCATTTCGGCTCGCTCGGCCACCCGTGCGGCCGAGAGGGGCGACCAACCGACGTATCAATGAAACTTTTGGCTTGATTATGCACGACTCTATCGCTTCCCAAAAGAACACGTGGTCATTGTCTACCAGTTATTTTATCAGAACCTAATACTGTCATAACATAACACAGATTTCTACCAACTTTACGTATCCAATCAATCAATTCTTTTTTAGACGCAAAAATTGATTTGTTTGGAAGAACGATGTCACATCTACAAATTGAAAGACCACCAAAGAGAACTAACTCAATCTACGCAACTAACATACACAAAATTTGGGTATATTTGACAATACCATATTCCGCGGTAGGGTAAGGAATTTTCATATAGATCGACTCCATTACTCCAATTGATAATAATTTTTCCTAAGTGTTGGGGATGAACCCCATTATATAGGTAAAGGGTGTGCCAATAGCCACCCCATGATCTCCACTAAAATTAGTGGGATCATGGGTTTGACCGTGCATGCGATCACCGCGCCCGATCTCCCGCGCGCTGATTCCACTCTGCATGAGGGGGAAACCGGCATGCCACGCCGGCGACCGGCTTCCTCCCCGGACGCCGCCCGCCCGCCCTTGCTTATGCGGCCAAGGGGGACGGCCGCTTGGGCCGCCCCCGCCTCGGCCACCCGAATAGACAAGGGGGAGGCCGCCCGTGCCTCCCCCTTCTCGGTCGCCGGTGCAGCCAAGGGGGGAGGCCAACCGGGCCGCCCCCCCTCCTTGGCCGCCAGCAGCAAAGGGGGCGGCCGTCCCGGCCGCCCCACTCGCCCGGCCACCAGTGCGGCTGAGAGGGGCGGCCAACTGGCGTATCAATGAAACTTTTGGCTTGATTATTCACGACTATATCGCATCCCAAAAGAACACGTGGTCGTGATCTACCGGTTACTTTATCAGAGCCTAATATTGTCACAACATAACACAGATTTCTACCAACTTTATGCATCCAATCAATCTATTCTTTTTTATATACAAAAATTGATTTTGTTTGGAAGAACGATGTCACATCTTCAAATTGAAAGACCACAAAAAAGAACTAACTATATCGTACACAATCTACGCAACTAACATACACAAAATTTGGGCATATTTGACAATACCATATTCCAGGGTAGGGTAAGGAATTTTCATATAGACCGACTCCATTACTCCAATTGATAATAATTTTCCTAAGTGTTGGGGATGAACCCCATATTATAGGTAAAGGGTGTGTCAATAGCCACCCCATGATCTCCACTAAAATTAGTGGGATCATGGGTTTGACCGTTGGCGGCGGCCCTCCCTTGCTAGCGAACTTGACGGCAAGTTCGCCGGCCGCCCGTGGAGGTCCGCTCCCGCTGTCCGATCAGGGGGGGGGGGGGGGGCGTACTCGGCCGTTCGATTCGCGCGTAACCACCCACTAACCGCCAGGTTAATGGGGGAATTTAATTAATATTTTAATATTTTATTAATAGCGGTCTCCAAATAGCGGGATACACATATAAAAAATTATCGTAAAAATATTTATGATGGTGGTTACGATGTGCGGATAGCCACGTAATCACCGTAACCACCTCCCAGAGCCTATAAATGGAGTCTCAGGCCTCCTCATTTCTCATCTTCTTCTGATCTTTCTCTTCAGAGTCTTCTTCTTCCTCAGGTCGATGCTCTGTCAATTTCCTCTTACGAGCCACCTCTGAGCCACCTACGAGCCACCTTCGAGCCACACCCGAGCCACAAGCGGGTCAAGTCGCAACCACCCGGCGAAGCCTAATCACCTAAGTTCCAAGCGGCCCTAGCAACTGCAAGACCAAGTGTGTCGCCTCCCGTACAGAATCAGCAAGTCGCTATCCGAAGACCACCGACGCAAAGCGCAATCTGTAACAACTCCCGGCGCGACGACATGTTGTCCGCTATGTGCAAAGTGCTCTCTCATCCCATAATTGTAACGAGAGGTGGTCTGTCACCCTCGACTTCACAAACCAGCTGTAACCCCCAAGAAATAGTGGATTTTGACCGACACAAATCCGGTCACGTGAGTTTTTACACAGTTGAGGGGTTTTTCCACGTTAAAACTGCTTGTGTACAATCAACCTACTCTTTTGGCTGTGTGCGCTCGAGCGTCCCGAGAGCTAAGACGGTCCAAGAATTCCGGCCCGACCGGGACGTCGAGTTGTTCCGCAACACTAAGGCTCTGTTTGGGACAGCGGCTGCGGATCAGAAATCTGCTCTCTGATCCGCAGCCGCTATTATTACTGTTTGTTTTGGTAGCGTTTTAGGAATGGCGGTTCATTAAAAAACAACGGACTGTATTTTGCCCAGCCGCTATCTCCCCCCCCGCGTTTTGGCATCTGCAAAATCGCGTAATACATTGCCCCAGCCCGTCGCTCCTCATTCCTTCCCGATCCCGATCCCATCGCCCCCTCTTCCACGCGATTTCCGGCGGTTCTTCTCCTCCGATCGCGATTTCTCCTCCGATCCAGGCGATTTCTCCTCCTCCAAGCTATTTCTCCTCCTCCAAGCGATTTCTCTCCTCCTCCAGGCAATTTCTCTCCATCCGGACGATCGCCTTCCAGGCGATTTCAGCCGATCCGCCTCTTCCAGGCGACTTCCAGCAGCAGGGTCGGCCCCTACTTCCAGCATCCGGACGATCCGCCTCTTCCAGTCTCCACCCGCAGCCGCAGGATCTCCTCCTCCCGATCTGCCCTAGCCGGTTATCTCCATCTGAAGGTATATTTCCTCCAATAGAATTTTTTTTTGGTGTATCTCATGATGTGTCTCATAATGTGTGTGTGTATGTGTGATTTTTTTGGGGGGTCTGTGGTGTGTGTATGTGTGTACGAATGTGTGTGTGTATGTGTTATTTTTTTTGGTGAATGGTTTTATGTGTGTGTGCGTGTGTGAATAAGGGTGTGTGTGTATGTGTATATGTGAATGTGTGTGTATGTATGTGATGGTGTGTGTATGTGTATGAATGTGTGTGTGTGTGTGTGTTATTTTTTTGTGTATGAATGTGTGTGTGTGTGTGTTGTTTATTTTTTTGTGTGTGTATGTTTTATGTGTGTGTGTGTATGTGTGAATGAGGGTGTGTGTGTATGTTTTATGTGTGTGTGTGTATGTTTTATTTTTTTTTGTGCATGAATGTGTGTGTGTGTGTTGTTTATTTATTTGTGTGTGTATGCTTTATGTGTGTGTGTGTATGTGTGAATGAGGGTGTGCTTGTGCTAATGTGTGTGTGTGTATGTGTTATTTCTTTTTGGTGAATGGTTTAATGTCTGTGTGTGTGCTAATGTGTGTGTGTAGGTGTTATTTTTTTTTTGGTGAATGGTTTTATGTGTGTGTGTGTATGAATGTGTGTGTGTGTGTTATGTGTGTGTATGATTTGTGTGTGTGTGTGTGTTGTTTATTTGAATCTCACCATTTATACTGTTTATTTTAATTACGGTTTAGGGTATACCATAATGGTAAAGGATGGAGGAATCGTAGCAAGTTGGGAGTCAGTTGAAGTCATGTTGTTTTGTGATCTCTGCATAGAGGAGATTGGTTTAGGGAATCGGCCAACCACCCACTTTAGCAAAGAAGGGTGGAAAAATTTGATTGTCGGGTTCAAAGAACGAACCGGGAAAAGCTACGATCGATCACAAATGAAAAA
Organism: Platanthera zijinensis; assembly: GCA_039513925.1. Lineage (NCBI taxonomy): Eukaryota > Viridiplantae > Streptophyta > Magnoliopsida > Asparagales > Orchidaceae > Platanthera > Platanthera zijinensis. Next base: position 34,552,462 of record CM077093.1, on the reverse strand, counting down.
TAAATGGGATCACTTGAAGAAGGATTGGAAATTATGGAAGGAGCTGAAACATGGCGAGACTGGTTTAGGTTGGGATCCGGAGAAGAGAACTATTGCGGCATCAGAAGAATGGTGGGCAGATAAGATTAAGGTCAGCCCAATTTCATCTTTACGCTCTAATGCTGTCTTTTTACCTTTGATTGATTTTAATATTTATTTTTTTACGCTAACAGGTTGTTCCAGCCGCGAAAAAATTTCGAAGCGGAGGTATTTCACCTGATTTGGAGGAGAAACTGGACAGTATGTTCAGTCAAGTGGTCGCAACTGGAGAAGCTTCATGGGCTCCCTCAATTGGGAGTTTGCCACCAGATGTGGGAGGGATCATGTTAGCTGAAGATGATGTCGCAGACAACTTGGAGAACAAAGAAATGGCTCCTGAAGAGATGGGATTAGCTTCAACACCTCCTGGGAATGCATCTTCTTCGGTAAATAAAAGAAGAAAGCTCGGAAAAAACAGGGGAATGGCATTTTCTTTGATGTCAGAGTTACATCACTCCACTTTAGCTGTGAAGCCTCCACCCGTTGTCACAGTTAAAGAGGTGGTGGAGTTGCTTTCTAGTTATTCAGAGCTAATGGCAAACTTGGAACTATATTACTTTGCACTCGAGCACATCAGGGACAAGACCACTAGGGAGATCTTTATGAGTATTCCAGAGCATATGCGGGTTTGGTGGATTATGAAAGCGTACGAGAAGAGGGATCAGTGAGAAGATGATTTGATGCTCTACCTCGGTGGATGTTGTTGTCGCACATGATGTATCTGCTTATTATTTTGATGTTGTCGCGCATGATGTATCTGCTTACTGTTTTTTGTGTTGTTGCTTTATATATCGACATGACAATATGTTTTTATGTTTCTGCTTACTGTTTTCTATGTACCTTTTAGATATTGTATATCATGATAGATGATTTGACGTGTAATTATTCATTAAATGCAGTGACTAGTAATGGAAGATCATGACTCATCTGAAGATTCTGGTGATTCAACTAGTCTTTCACCGGAGCGGACACAATATATAGAGTATTGTCGTGTGGTCATGTCATCGATCGAGAGGCTGAATTATCATGTCCGAGACAGACGCCCATGCATGACATCTAATCAAACGGGGGCAAAATGGATCAGTGAATTACTAGAAGGACATCCTGACAGAATTCATGATGCATTTCGAATGTCTAAACGGATTTTCACAGATTTACTTCACAAGCTGGAGGTAGATCACGAGCTTCAAGGATCAAGGCGGACGTCCTCAAGCGAAATACTAGGGATCACCTTGTATATCTTAGCACAACGAGGTTCTTTTAGATTAACGAAAGAACGGTTCCAGCACTCAACTGAAACAATAAGTAGATATTTTTCAAAAGGGATTAGATCGCTTCTGTTACTCTCGATTGATGTTATAAAGCCTATTGACCGTCAGTTCAGAGATATTCCCGCTGAGATACGATATGATTCTCGTTACATGCCATTTTTCAAGGATCGTGTTGGTGCCATTGACGGTACACATGTTGATGCGAGGATACCCGTTGAAGATCAATTACGATACATAGGACGTCATGGCACGACGACACAAAATGTAATGGCAGTATGTGATTTTAACATGTGTTTTACATTTGCTCTTGCTAGATGGGAGGGAACTGCTCATGATAGTCGCATCTTCGCGCGTGCTTTGTCGGACGATAGATTACAGTTTCCGCATCCCCCACAAGGTATACTAATCAATATGTTTACATTCAGTCAATTAGCCCTTATTTGATAATGTTTACCGGTTTAACAGAGCAAATAATTGCAGGTAAATATTATTTGGTGGATGCTGGATACCCGTTAAAGACGAGTTATTTGAAGCCGTATCCAGAAACAAGGTATCACTTATCAGACTTTGTCCGTGGGAGTCGGCCTGTTCAAGGCAGGCACGAACATTTCAATAAGGCGCACTCATCTCTTCGTGGAGTTATCGAGCGAACATTTGGAGTGTGGAAAAAAAAGTTGCACATTTTAAGCAAAATGCCGCAGTACACCTTCAAGAAACAACGCTCCATTGTCCTTGCAACAATGAACTTACATAACTTCATTCGGAGACATCCATCTCGCTAGGACCCTGAGTTTAATGCTTGTGATGCTGATGAGTCTTCTTTCATTCCCTCAGAGGATGGACAAACTGCGACAGAGAATGATATTGAAGGCGATATGTATGATGCTGTTGGAGCAGAACATATGTCTACAGTACGAGATATCATTGCCGAAGAAATATACAATGCGCGCAGGTGATCGGAAGGCGAAATATATGATGCTACTGGATTGGATGTTCTCAAGAGTCGCTGCATGTTGGAAGAATATTTATCCTACTTTCTAGAACTATGTAATAAAAGACTAATGGTATGTGTTATTTTGAAATTTTTAGTTTTTAAAAAAACAGCTTCCAAAAGTTGTTTCTCCAAACAGCCAAAATTTGCGCATCCAAACAGTCTGCAGCTTTTCAAAGAGCAGTTCTGCAAATAACAACCAAACAGACTGCAGCTTTTCAAAACAGCTCCCCAGAGATCTATTTTAAAACAGCTCTATCTGGACAGCAGCTTTTCAATCCGCCAGAGCTAACCCAAACAGACTCTAAGTACAAAAAATCATAATTAAACAACCAAAATCCAACTCCTATATAGCAATGAAGAAATTGAAATCAAGTAATGAACATCTCACCTCTTGCAACTCAATGTTGCTAGAACCAACAAAATCTGACGATAAATCCACCGGTTGAAGGTAAATTGGATCATGCAACTCAACGTAATGCAGCAAAATCGGGTCTCCAGATGAGGGAAATTTGGAACTCACCTAAATGGAAGACAAAAAATACTTCACTAAGATGTAGGGTAGATCTAGTATTTCCAAGAGAAAAAACGGGAGATTTCAATAGAGAGGTTGCGTCCATGGCTTAGGGTTAGGAAAATACCTTGTTTCCATGACCAAAAGAGGAAACGATGGAAGGGGAGAGGTCGCTGGCCATGGCTTCACCGTTGGCCATGAATATGAGAGGCGGCGGAGGCTTCATTTTTGCCGGCGAGGAAGTTGAAGATCTACCGGTTCGCTTTCGTTCGGGTATCACACAAGAGCGGCAGACCTCGGGACGAAGCACAAGAGAGACAAAAATGAAAAAAAGGGAGAATTTTAGGGTTATTATTTGATTTGTGTATAATGTTTAAAATTGACCTTAACTTTGTTAAAAATTGGTTTGTATATAGCCATTTCACAACAAGAAAAACCTTGAATAGCAAGGAGCAAAATTCGTTGCTAATTAGATAAATTCGTTGCTAATTTTAATTAGGAAGGAATTTAGAAACGAAAAAAATTTGTAGCTAATATGCTCCTAGCTAAATTTAGCAAGGAATTTATTTCTTTCTAATTAGCAAGGATTTTTTAGGAAGGAATTCTTTTGATGCTAATGTTTTGTATTTTATATAATTATTTGGTTAAATTTAAATAATATTTATATATATATATAATATTTTTTAATATGCACTTGTTGAGAATCGAACCGGAGACCTATCATAAATAATTTTCTTACCCAACCAACTCTCCTAATTAGTTAATTCATTTATAAGTTGCGGGAATATATATATCTACCATATATAAAGAAATATGGTAGGGCATGAAATATAAATTCATTGAGATCATCAGGACCGTCCGATTTGATTACATAAATCATCAGCCATCTGATCTTAATCGCTCCCTCTCTACATTTTTTCGTAGCTCTCCTAAACCTACTAGGGTATCCTTAACCTATAATAAATAAATATTTATTTATTTATATATATATTTTTATTTATAGTTTATTATATATAATTATTTATATATATCTTTATTTCTATATATTAATTTTATATTTGTTTATTTATTTATATATTTTATATGTATATATTTATTTATTTCTCGTTGGAACAAGGCGGGGAGATCACACGGGAGTGTGACGAGCTCGGCGGGGAGATAATGCGGGAGAGTGACGATCTTGGCAGGGGAGCAGTATCGGGATGAGAATGAGGATATATATATATGGCTTCTTTAATTTGTTTACGAACTTATAATATATATTTTTTATTAAAAGTGAGATGAAAATTTTTGGAGGGAATTGAATCTTTCCCTCCATAAATATTTAATTTAAAATAATTAGTATAGAAATTTTGAAAGGAAATATTTTGTTTCTATTTAGCAACAAATATTTTGCAATAAAATAATTCGTTGCTATTTTTGCAACGAATTTTTTCGTTGCTATTTTTGTAAGTAAAAGCAAATATCATATACGTAGCTAAATTCGATGCTAATTAGCAACAAATTATTTAGCCTTTCTAATTTTCATTGCTAAATGAAGTTTTTCTTGTAGTGTTTGTGGTTCACATATAACACTACCCTTAAATAATTAATATGGGTGGAGCGCCAAGCCTATCGCGGTCGGGATACTTTTGCGTAGGGGCGGAGTCCTGTACCTATCACTTGTGTGTGCGTGTGTGTATTAATTCCCTTAATTAGTAATTTTTGGAATAATTCAGAAAACTAATCAAAGAGAAAATTCACGATGTAATACCTCGGCATTTCACTGTGGCACCCGACCAGTTGGACCCCAAAAAGTGTCATTAAACCATGCAGATTGCTAGAGAAAGGATTACATCGGGATGACAATTCCAACCTCAAAATCAAATACTAATTCGATTCTAAACATATTTTTTTTAAAATGAGGAAGCTAGCACAATAGAGAAGGGGATGGGAAAAGGCCCTTCTTTGGCTGCTAAGTACTTAGGAATGTCGGCGAGGTACACTGGAGCGCCGGCGCGCTTGACGTACTTACCAGCCTTGAGAAAGTGGGCAATACGTTCGACAAGGAACTGGAGACCGGCCTTGCCGCTCCTCGAGGTCGACTTCTTTGAAGTCGCAGATCCAATCTTGTCTTGCTTTTTCCGTCCATGACAAACCAGGTTCTAAGGTTTTAAGAGTACTGGAAAATTATTTTTATAAGACTTTTACTCATAATGTAGGAAATGAGGATTGTATTTAAGGGGTGCCATATTCTAGCGAACAAATCCGAGGACAGCACACTAGTATTTATTTCTAACCATTCATTTGGATTGAGTGGGCAATTGGGAGAAGAAGTGTGTTACTAGCTTGGCTGCTTTGTATTTATGTTGGACGATGTTATTCCCCTTAGTCAGCAATCAACTTCTCGATGTCTTAGGCCCATAATGAGGTTGAACCCATCCACGGCGAATATGGGTTGCACGATTATTTTGCGTCCATGATTCTCGAGAATTGTAACCAGAAAATATACAATTCATGGCAATAAGATTGATGTTGGAACAAGCAACCTAACACGTGTGAAACTTAACATGCTACAAATTTCCTACCAAAGAGCATGAAACTTCACATCTTCACTTGAATCATATTTCTGAGGCAATGTGTTCTTAAACATAAATTGAAAACATTGTTGTACTTATTTCATAACACACATCAATGCCCAAGTCTTTTATTCCACATCAGCACGAACAAGCTCCAATGCCTTTTTTGCTCTCCATACTACTCATTTAGGGCAAGATTGTTGTGATGTTCCCCAAAAGAACCACTCTCACAAACTTAATTGTTGCATTTCTTCAATTTTGGAAAGTCTTTGCACCATACATTTACTTGAAAGAAGTTTGAGTCTATGGAAATTTAAGTGTCCAATCCTCATATGCCACAACCATGAATCATCGACAACTTGAGCTTTCATTGTAACATTTCCTACATACTTGAAAGTGATTCAATAACATCAAATTTTCTCCATTTTTATCTTTGTCAAAATCTGTTTTGGCTCTTTTCTAAAATACATTATGCAATTGTCTTCTTCAAAATGAACAACATACCCATTTTGTATAAGTTGTCCAACACTCAACAATTTTTTTGTAAATCTTGAGCTAGCAAAACATCATGTATGTACTTGTTTCCTTTCTTTGTTACATCACAAATTGTTCATTTTCTTTGTGCCATGACAAGAGCCACATTCCCCATTTTAACTTGAGAATTTACATTAGAATCAATGTTCAAGAAGATTGACTTCTTTCCGATCATGCGATTACTACAACCGATATCAAGATACCATACATCATTTTTGCGTTGAGGGTAACATGACAATCATAAAATAGATTTTCTTCACTCTCATGCTCTTCTAAAAAGTTTGCATGTTGCTGATTTTGTGACTTGTTATGATAACAATAGCTTTTGAGATGTCTGAACTTCCTGCATTGATGACACTTTTGTTTGTCTTTGTGCTAAAAAACTTTGTATTCATGGTTGTTTCATTCATAATGTGCGTACTTTTTTCATTGACATTTCTATTTGAGTTTCTTTCATAAGTAGAACCTCTCAATTCCATCCACCAAAAGTTCTTCCTCTACTAATATATATCATTTAGGACTCGGAAATCCCCTTCATTGTTATCACCGCCGCATACTTGAGAAATTTTGAGATAGGGAACTAAAGACGTATCAACACATCATGGCAATCAGTAGCATGAATATTGGGCTCGGCCTGGCATGGCTAAACTGTAAAGGTATATTCGGACATATAACGGGTTAGTGGGCTTTGCGCTTGGGAACCCTAGGTTTGCTCTATATATACCTAGCTGGGGGCAACGGGGAGAGGGTTCCACTTTGACCCTCCTCCGGATGTTTCAAGCACCTATTCCTACATTCTCGAAAATCCTTTTCCCGTCGTCTGCGCTCGTTTTTCGTTCCCGATTCTAGGTCGAGCCCGAAGTTCGTCGCCATCGTCGTTCGCGACATTAGGGCTTGACGATCGCGTCTCGCCGTCGCCGTTTGCGTCCAGCCCTAGCCTTTCGCTCCCGAAGGATCTGGTCTGCGATCGACGCACGTTCTCCCGATCGACGATCAACGACTTCCTTGTTCGCCGTTTTCCTGGTAGCCGATCCAGGGTTTTGACTCCGTTGCTGCCTCTACCCTGCTGCCTCAGCCGATCCAAGCCTCTGTTCCTGTGTTAGGGTTTGCAGCAAGAGGAGATATGAGGAACTCAAGCCTCTCCTCTCCTGTGCCCATGAACAAGTTGGAAAAGTTCACGGCCTCCGAGTTCAACGATTGGAAGTTGAACACTCAGTTCGGGATGAAATACCTGAATGTCTTCTACACCATCAAGACTGCTCGTGCTGACGTTGCTGGGACTGAAGATGAGGCTCAGTGGGTTGAAGATGAGGATTTCTGCAGGGATTACCTGTTGAACTACCTTTTCTCCAGCCTGGCCAAGAACTACATCAAGTTGCAGTCTGCCAAGGAGATCTGGGATGCTTTGGAGGAGCATTTCAAGCAGGAGGAGGACCTCTCCAAGGCTCATCTGGTGGATAAATTCCACTCTTTCAGCTTCGACGAAGAGAAAGCCATTCTCCCTCAGGTATCAGTTTTTGAAAATTTGGTTGCTTCTCTGCATAGTGAGTCCATTAGCCTGCCCGAAAGTTTTGTTGTCGGCACAATTGTGTATAAGTTGCCCTCCTCGTGGTACAATTTCAAAACGAAAATGTATCGCAAGAAGATGCAAGTTGGTCTGAACGACCTCAAGCGCTTCATACGTATTGAGGACGAGAACCGGACGAAGCACGCTTTGGAAGCTGTTGGCAAGCAGAAGGCTGCTGCCAACATGATTGCAAGCTCCAAGCGCGCTCCTCCCCCTCATAAGACCAAAACGTCTCGCAGTAGCCCTCAGGTTGCAGGACCAAGTAGACCCTCTAAAAAGTTTAAGGGTAAATGTTTTAACTACAACAAGTGGGGACACTGTGCATCTGACTGCAAGGTACTGAGGAAAGAAAGAACTAGAGCACCGTAAGAAGGCAACCAGGCTCATCTGGTTAGCCACGCTGAGCCATCCGACTTTGTTGCCATGGTCGGACACGCGCAGGCCAGCACGGAGTGGTTCCTAGATTCTGGGGCAACGTGTCATGTTTTCAACAACGCTAATCTTCTGACAGAGCTGAAGGACACAAAGGAATCAGTAACTGTAGCAGATGGCGGCACAGTTGACGTACTGAAGGTGGGGAATGCAACTCTGATGCTCTTCTCAGGTAAGTCTTTAATTTTAAAGAACGTAAAATTCATTCCTTCTTTATCTGCTAACTTAGTGTCTATTAGTTTATTGTGTGATGATGGTATGTCCATTAACTTCTATAGCGGTAGAGTGACTCTGTCAGTCAACTCACATTACTTTGGATATTCTTACGTCCAGAATAGGATGTACCGTTTGAGTCTAGCAAATGAGGTAGTGAAACAAGTTCAATTGAACTTAGCTAGCCCTAGGACTCTACATGAGAGACTAGGACACGTAAACTATAGGAAGGCGTTCCAAATAGCTAGAACTCATAAGATCACACTAGACACTAAGTCTCCTCTTGGAAAATGTGAAGTGTGTGCTCAGACTAAGATCACTAGGAAGCCTTTTGGCACGGTTACTAGGAACACAACACCCCTTGAGCTTATACATTCCGATATTTATGACTTTAAAAGTTTTGTCACAAGAGGTGGGAGGAAGTATATGATCACGTTCATAGATGACTGCATGAGATTTTGTCACATTTCGTTGCTTAAAACTAAAGATGAAGCATTTGAAAAGTTTTGCCTTTTCAAAACCAGGGTAGAAAACCAGTTAAGCATCAAAATTAAGAGGTTTAGAAGTGATAGAGGAGGAGAATATATGTCCAGTGAGTTCAGATGCTTCCTTTCTTCACAGGGCATCATAGCAGAAACCACTGCTCCTTACTCCCCCCAATCTAACGGCATAGCCGAGCACAAGAATAGAACGTTAACAGAGATGTTGAACTCTATGCTGCTCACTGCAGGCATGCCTTCCGCTTATTGGGGAGAAGCAGTCTTGACTGCAAATCACATTCTGAACAGAGTTCCCCATGCTAAGTTAGAGGTTACACCCTACGAGCTTTGGTTTAAGCGACCCCCATCTTTAACTAGACTTAAGACCTGTGGTTGTATAGCCTATGTCAGGGTTCCTGACCCTAGACGGTCTAAGGTTGGATTTAGGACCAATACGTGTGTCTACTTAGGTTGTGCTGAAGATAGTGCTGCAGATAGGTTCCTTGATATTTCTAATAATATCATAATAGAATCTAGGGATGTGGTATTCTTCGAGGACAAGTTCCTCAAAGATAAGAACTTAACTATCCCAGGTATGCAAGCAACTATTACTGAGGAAGATCCTGAATCAGTACCGAGCACCTCCTATTCCGTTCCGATAGACAACTTTGGCCTAGAGTCTAGGAGGACTTCAGTAAGAGAGCGAATCCCTAGAACCTTCGGTAGTGATTTTGTCACTTACCACGTCGAGGCCGATCCATCTAATTTTAAGGAAGCGATGAGATCAAGGGATTCTCTACTCTGGAAAAAAGCAATTGAGTATGAGATGAACTCTCTCCTTCAGAACGACACCTGGACGTTAGTTGAAAAGCCAATAGGGGCTAAAATTGTAGGGTGCAAGTGGGTTCTGAAAATGAAGTTAAATCCCGATGGTAGCGTAGCTAAGTATAAAGCACGCCTGGTGCCTAAAGGTTTCACACAAGTAAGCGGAGTAAACTATTTTGACGTATACTCACCCGTGTGTCACTTAGCAACCATTAGGGTTCTTCTTGCTATTTCGGCCATTGAGAACTTTACTGTTCATCAAATGGATGTTAAGAATGCGTTCTTGAACGGAGATCTGACCGAAGAGATCTACATATGTCAACCTGAAGGTTTTATTGTAGACGGTCACGAAAACAAGGTCTGTAAGCTTTTAAAGTCGCTATACGGCCGGATTGAAGCAAGCGCCGAAATTATGGCATGAGAAGTTTGACTATACTGTAAAGAACATGGGATTCATGTCGAGTCTCTCAGATAAATGTCTTTACATACGTCATAGATCAGACAATGTCGCTATAATATGCTTGTATGTGGATGATATGCTTATTCTTGGATCTGATCAATCCGAAGTGGATGACGTAAAGTCAGGTCTAATTAAAGAATTTAGCGTGATGGACCTAGGTATAGCTGACACTATACTAGGTATGCAAGTGAGCTTTGGGAAACATGGCATTTCCCTAAGTCAAAGCCACTACATCCAGTCCTTATTGGACACGTGGGGATACAGTGAACGGAAAGCGGCTGAGACACCATACGACTATTCTAACCGCTTAAAGCCCAATGAAGGGGCTACGGTTCGACAGTTAGATTATTCTAAACTGCTTGGTAGCCTCATGTACGCTATGGTCTGTACGAGACCTGACATAGCTTTTACGATAGGCATGTTAAGTAGGTTCACTAGCAATCCAGGCCAAGACCATTGGGATGCCCTCGATAGGCCGATGCGTTACTTAAAACACACCCGAAAGTATGCTTTATGTTATAGTGGTCATCCTCCAGTTCTGTAAGGATATTCTGATGCATCATGGTGCTCAGAAATAAACAACAGCAAGTCCACTAGTGGATTTCTCTTTACACTAGGAGGAGCAGCTGTAGCTTGGAAGTCCAAGAGACAGTCGTGCATTACACTCTCATCTATGGAATCCGAACTCTATGCTCTAGCTTTGGCTGGTGAAAAAGCAGAGTGGTTAAGAGATTTGGTGATGGACATTCCATTGTCGGGTCTGAAATTGAGTTCTATTGCAGTTTATTGCAATAATCAGGCTACTAAAACGGTTGTCACGAACACTTTGTTCAATGGCAAAAGAAAGCAACTTAGGATGAAACAGGCCTGGTTGACCTCTCTCACAAGTCAAGGGATTTTGACCCTTGTTGATGTGAGATCGAAAGATAATATTGCAGACGCCCTTACTAAAGGATTAAATAGAGCTCTCACAATCAAAACATCGGGAGAAATAGGATTAAAGTTCATAGAAATATGAAACTTTCCTCCAACGTTTATGTTTTGATATGCACGAGCCTATAACTGTCAACATTCAAGCATCTAATAAGTGACAAACTGAAAACCCCAAATAATTTCTTGATGAAAACCCAAGATGGTTGGATGCGGGTTATTCCACATTTGATGACCTAACGTCCTCTCATTATAAGTTGAATCAAGAGTTATTCAACTGGGAAAATTGAAAGACGTTGTAAATGTTAATCTAAACATTATTGGTCACAGCACATTATTTCACATTTGATAATGTTGCACGTGATGTGTGCCCACATGTGTTGGTGAGGCACATAGTGATCCGTAGTGAGTAAGGTAACGTGACTAGTCCTAGTTAGACTGGATGAGATGCTGACAGAGTTACTTCACCATTGCTAGAAGTGCTAAGCTCATTTAGTAAGAGTTAGTTTACTTTAAATGTTACTGCATATGTTTATAAATTCATTGAGTTTGACTCATGAAATTCCTTGCAGGCTACGATGGAGATTTTGGAGGAGCTGTAGACCTGGACATGGATGACGATGATCTACTAGATGAGTAGAATCATTAAACGTTTGATTCATATTTTGCTTTGTGTTGTAATAATTATTCAGACTATGTTTATTTTGGGATAGTATCTGTGTTGTGGTTTGCCGTTCAGGCAAAACCTTGTTATTTTTGTTATTTAGTATGATCTGTCCTGAATTCTCTGTTTAGTCTGGGTTATTATTCTGTCTACACTCTAACACCCCGAAACGTTACCGTTATTTGTCACGAATATAGGAAGAGATTGTAAAGGTATATTCGAACATATAACGGGCTAGAGGGCTTTGCGCTTGGGAACCCTAGGTTTGCTCTATATATACCTAGCTGGGGGCAACAGGGAGAGGGTTCCACTTTGACCCTCCTCTGGATGTTTCAAGCACCTATTCCTACATAAACAAGGGCGGATAGTGCCGAAATATTATTCTTGGGGAGGTGCCCCACTATAAATGTTGGGTGCCTGCCCAGCTATAAAGCTTGACAAGCGTCTAGTGGGCACCAAAAAAGCCTGATTCTCATGCGGGGCTAGGCTCGATCGACCCAGGCTGAGCCCATGCAAAAGGGTGTCATGTGAGGCCTCCTAGGCTCGGACCTATTCGGACTGACCCGGGTCACGCTACCGGGCACGGAATTTATTTGCACCTTTAGCTACTAGGAACCTGAATCTAACTTAAATTAGTCCGGGAGATTACCATTAGGAGCATGATGTCTGCATACTTAGAATATGATGCGATGAAAAATAAGATAATGGAAAAATTGAAAGCTGTGATGGGAAATCAGTGTTGAGATTAAGGCTCCGCTTGGCACGGTTGTGGCGGTCGTAAACGCATGGGTTAAACCGTCATTTGTCAAGGATCACCTAACAAACATCATTCGTTTGAATATAAAAGTGAATGAAGTACCTTAGGTGGGCGTTAATGAATGAAAATTTAACCCCTTGGTCATGACCGCCACCACCGTGCCAAACAGAGCCTAAGAAAAGCAATGGTAGGAAAAACAGTTGAAGGAGAATGAGAATGTTGATCTACGGGAAGAGGCATGAAAACGCAGAAAGCTCAAATCAGCTTTCCAAAAAGTACGTTGGTTCATTGTTTTCAAAAAGTTCCGAAAACATCTTTTGGCATAAGTGTTTTTCCCACTATGGTGAGACCAAACAATTCCAAACAACGATGTGTTGAGCTCAATGAGAGCCTAAGAAAGAAAATCAGGGTTTCTCACAGTCAGTGACGGATCCAAAAAATTAATAATGGGGGTGCACAATTTTTTTTTAATGCGCCGTTGGGTTCTTAAAATTTTAACATGGGGGATCAGACATCAACTTCCTTAAAAAAATGAACGTTTTCATCTTATCAGAGTTGTTTCTACCTCATCTGGCCACCGTTTTTGACGTATAAATAGTCAAAATTCATTACCTCAACAAGAGGAATCCAAATACACTAACAATTTTAAATAATGGGGGGGGGGGGGGGGGTCAGTGTCCCTCGGGCCCCCCTCTGAATCTGCCCCTGCTCACAGTTGAGTTCCAGCCAGCTGGTTTGCATGCTAATATAGATTATTAAATACATTGGTAATGGGCCTGCTGTTTCTGGCCTGGGCTTCGATTACGTATTAGAGTGGGCCTATTCCTAGAGCGGGCTAGCATTTGAGATCTAAAAAAATGAGTAGACTGATGTGTTGCGGTCGTTTCAAAGACCGTAACGCACTGCGGAATGAGTTTTTTTCCTGCACTATCCGTAGCAGGTGAGCCGTCGGATCTTGCTTTCAATTTCGTGTTTGTTTTTTTTTGCTAGTTTTCGGCTGACGTTGGATGTAAGAATGACTGGCCTTGATTTTACCCGCTCCAAAAATAGGAAACGCTACCCGTACATAATTATTGTTCGTGCAGAACACCTCCTGCTCAGATCATAGCCTCAAATCAAAGAAGCGTACCAACTAATAACTTCTGTTTTAATCCGAATATAAATATGTTAAATTCCAACATTAAAATTGGCTAATAATTCATCCTGTTTAACTGTAAATAACTCCGCCACATTTAATTTTAGCAAAATGGGGCAAGTGCACATGGGACTGTAAAATTGCCCTCTGCATGGTTGTTTCTGGCTCGCCGACACTGCAAGCACAGGAACTTGACCCGTCGGCGCATTCGGTCCATAAGAAACACGAAGTTTACTGGTACTTTTGGAACTTCATCTCATGGTATGTCCTTGAGTGATAGTGCATGTGGGCAGTGGCAGAACTAGAATTTAAATACGACCCGAACACCATACAAATAATATTAATTTATGATAACTTTTTATTCAAAATTTTGAGAAAATGTTGCAACTGGCTGCAAGCAAAAATGAAAATAAAAAAGGTACTTAACATTTTAAAAAAAATCAAAACATTACATAAATGAGAAATTTGAAACTACCAAAATATATATTATAGTATAACAAAATATTACATAATGAAATTTTTTTATTGCAAAGTGTTCAAAAAAGAACTTACAAATAAAAAAGCCACTTTTCTCGGACACATTTAGAAAACGTTGAATATTTTTTCGTTTGTAATATTGTCTGCAATATCTTTTTCAATATATGCTATCAAACAATAATTCATCAATTCATCCTCTATTCTATTTCTCAGACGTCTCTTTATAATTTTCATAGCAGAGAATATTTTTTCCACAGTAGCAGTTGCCACCGATACAACACAAGACAATTTCAAAAGGCGATAGATTAACTGGTAATGATCATGTTTTTTGCAGCTCCACTAATTTTGCAGTAAGTCCACTTATGTCATTAAATTGTGAGAATTTCTCATTAGAGCGAATATCAAAAATATATATATCTAGTTGACCATCTAGTAACTGCATGTCTAATTGAGTAAAATCATATGGATAATATTCCGCAAGGCGAAACAACGTATCTTTATCAAAAGAAATGAAATTATCGCTTGCATCAAGACTTATACAGAGAATTAATTTGGTGATTACTTCTTTAAATCAATCATTTAACTTGTTTAACATCCAATCAATCACAATATTGAAGATCTCAACCCGAAAATGATGATAATTTATAATATTTCTCGCATTTCGTCTTGATCTTCCTCGTTGAATAAATTTTTCCTCTGTGTTTGAAACATCGATGTCATGTTTACCACAAAAATTTGAAACTTTCTTCATGAAAGCTTCCTACTGTAGATCAACATTTCTCATGTTAAATAATAACTGTTTGGACAAATTTACAAAATTCATCGCATTGAAGATGTCTCGTTCCTTTTTTGTAGTGCCTGTGATTACTCTTATGTTCTCGACAATATATTTTTTCATCAAATGAAGAAGAAAGATGAAATCGAAAGTTTTTATACTTTTTAAAAGACTGGTTGCAGTACCTCTTTAATTTGCATCCATTCCATCAACTCTAATAATTTCAAGAACATTAACTATAGATGAAAACATAATAATGAAATTTAAAACAACATCATAATGTGAACTCCATTGTATTTTTCCTGCTTTCTTAATTTCAAGTGGTTGATTTAACCCTCTACCACTCTCCAATTCTTCACAACCAATTTTTTGAGCGAATCTTTCGACTTCTAGTGCTCTAAGACAATCATGTCATTTGCAAGATCCTCCAACAACATTCAACACAAGATTAATATAAAAAAGAAGCATAACAACTTCAAAATTACCTAATGCAACTACTACTAATATAAACTGTAGTTGATGAACAAAATAATGAATGTAAAATGCAGAACTGTTTTCTTTCGATATCAAAGTTATTAAACCCTTTAATTCATCTTACATATTGTTGGCTCCATCGTAACTCTGCCCCCGTAATTTTGAAATACTTAGATTGTATTTCACAAATAACTTATCAATAACAATCTTCAGTGATAAATCGGTGGTGGTATTAGATACATGCACAAAACCAAGCAGTCTTTCAACAATTAATCTTTTTTATCAACATAACGCAAAACAATAGCCATCTGCTATTTGGTTGCTATATCATGATATTCACCCACTAAAATTGAGAAACAATCATGTTCAATATCCTTAATGATTGTGAAATGTCTGAAATCTCTTCCTTGCTCTATCACCGATTCTCCGTGAAATATGTAATTTCTCCGCTCAAGATAGTCCACTAAGGTTCATCAAATGTGGAATGACCTTATATAGTATCTACAGCATAGAGCCGTTACACCCTAGTGACATAAAACCCAATGGATCGTTCTGAGTCGGTCTCGACACGCGCAGACATATATTAAATACCCTAACAATCTCCTCCTATGTCCGCCGTAAATCCGACGTCGGAAAATGGTGGTGTGTGTAGTGTTCAATCGAACATGAAGCACTCACAACCGTGTCCATCACACTTGTTAGAACATATTGGACGTTAAGTAAAGCAGTTGTATGCATGCATAAGAATAAACAGAAAATCTTAGCAGCATCATAACAAAGTCAAAAGTATAATCACAGCACAGGTATTAGAACACCCAGTGTCTCATGACCAACTAAAGAGCAAGAAAGTCCAAACAAAACAAGTGAAAGAAATAAGAGCTAAACAGTGCTCTAAGCAGAAGAAAAACCAATTTATACTCTAGAAATCAACGTCCAACAGGTCATCCTCCTCTGGATCCCAACCTGCAAGTGCTCCTCCATCGGCAACAACCCCTGTAATTTCCAACAGAGAAGTTCATTCAAAATGAATTCAACCTTGGAAAATGTATAAGTATCTAGTTCTACTTATATAAATGTAGTACAATATGAGGAAGTATGTGTAAAGTATTTAGGTTCTACCTCAGAATCCTTTATCTATTTTCAAAGAAACGATATTATGGACTTCTGGACACCACAACTGTATCTGTGTTCCTATGTGGAATGCCACGGTTACTATTCTTCTAAAGTTAATTGGAACTCATCAAATGTGGAATGGAACCAATAAACAGAAGAAGAGCCAAACCTAGTCAGATTGTGTTATCAAATGTGGAATAACACTCTCCTCCTAGATAAGAAAGACGAAACCAGTTGAAGTTATTAACATCAAATGTGGAATGAAACAACTCACCAGATTCGTACTCAGCAACCCCGAACATTAGTAGAGCACAACACGCTTGCTTTGACAAAGGAAAGTGGAAAAATCAAAACATTTGGATTAAGGCGGAACTGAATCGCCTAACCTTGAACTAAGGCCGAACTTAAATCGCCTTGAGTCTCATTTCCCCCACCATTTTGATTGCTCGGTCTTTAGTATTCCTTTCGTCAGTGGATCAGCTAGATTATCCTTCGATCGCACATTGATCAAAGTGATAATGTTTTGTTCTTTCAGATAATTCAGTAGAGCGTGTCTCAGTCGTACATGTCATCTCTTAGTATTAAAAAGGACATTATTCATGACTTGGACTGCTGCTTGATTATCACAGTACATGCTCAATGAATTGACTTGAAGTCTAGACAAGGGAATGTCTAGAATCAAATTTCGGATCCAATCTATCTCTTCACCAGCTGAAGCTAAGACAAACAACTCGGCTTCCATAGATAACAAAGCTATACAAGTCTGTCTTTTGGATTTCCAATTGACTGCAGCGCCACCCAAAGTGAAAATAAATCCACTGGTGGACTTGCTGTTCCCAACTTCTGAACACCAGGAGGCATCAAAGTATCCTTCCAACATAGGAGGGTTACCAGTATAGCACATAGTGTGATCTTTAGTACCTTTCAGGTACCTCATAAGCCGATCTAAGACATCTCAATGCTATTTGTCTGGACTACTGGTAAAGCGACACAGCATGCCAACAGAGAAAGCAATGTCTGGTCTTGTACAACTTGTGACATACATGAGACTACCAATGATCTTCGCGTACTTTACTTAATCAACGCTGGTCCCTTCATTCAGACTCAACTTGACATTTGGATCAATTGGTGTTTCAACAGACCTACAGTCTTTATAACCCCAGGTAGTGAGGATCTGCTCAATATAATGAGCTTGACTTAGAGTGACACATCCATTATCCTCAAATTTTCATACCTAATAGGGTATCTACAGGCCAAGGTCCTTCATGTCAAATGCTTTCGCGAGAACAGATTTAGTATCCGAACTGCGGCAAGGTCTGACCCCAGAATTAACGTGTCATCCACATATAGGCATATGATGACTGTTTGATTTGACATCGAGCAGTAATAGAGGGCACTTGTCTGAGAGACTAGACTGAAATCCAACGCTCTTTACCACTTGATAAAATTTAATGTGCCACATCTTAGGTGCTTGTTTAAGCCCATAGATCGATTTATCCAGCTTTCACACTTTATCTTTTAGATCCTTATGTACATAACCTTAAAGTTGTGCCATGTAGATCTCTTCATCAAGCTCTCCATTCAAGAAGGCTGTCTTCACATCCATCTGATGAACTTTAAAGTTCTCGATAGAAGCTAAGCCAAGAAGAATCCTAATAGTGGATAGGTGACAAACAGGTGAATAGACGTCAAAATAGTCAATTCCCCCTGTTGTTTATAACCCTTAGCTACTAGACGTGCTTTATATCTGGCTATAGACCCATCACTGTGCAATTTCTTCTTTAGTACCCACTTACATCCTAGGACTTTAGCTCCTTTCGGTAGGTTAACTAGATGCCAAGTGTTTTTTTGTAGCAGCGAGTTCATCTCATCATCGATGGCTTCTACCCATATTAACACATCTCTAGATCGCATTGCTTCCTAATAGGAGAATGTATCATCCTCTAAGTGATAGGTGACGAAATTCTCACCAAAATCCTTAGGGATTCTATCTCTTGTATATATTCTAAGAGGAATAGATTCCACCTCTAGAGGTTGGGGAGCAGTGTTAGAGGGGCCATCATCAGGTTCTACAGTAGATTCTGAAATCATGTTAGTAGACCCGGAGACGGTGAAGCCATGATCTTTGATAAATTTATGTTCAAAGAAAATAGCATCTCTAGACTCTATCATTGTATTAGTGGATAGATCTAGAAACCTGTCAGCTGTACTATCTTCTGCACTACCTAGATAAACACAGGTTGTTGTTCTAGGTCCCATCTTCGGTCTCTTAAGGTCTTGTTTCCTTACATAAGTGATACAGTCCCAAGTCTATAGAGAGTCATATCTACAAGGATGGCCATGCCACAACTCATACGGAGTAGAGTTGAGTTTTGAGTGAGGCACTCTATTTAGAATGTGATTTACAGTTAGGACTGCTTCCCCCCAAAAAGAATTAGGCATGCCAACTGTGAGGAGCATAGAATTCAACATTTCTGTTAAAGTTCTATTCTTACGCTCAACAATACCATTCGACTGGGGTGAGTAAGGAGCTGTAGTTTCTAGGATTATACCCTCAAAAGCACAAAAGTCCTTAAACCCAGTTGTAGTGTACTCTCCTCCTCGATCACTTCTAAGTCTCTTAATCTTTAGATTTAATTAATTTTTTACCCGAGATTTGAAGATCTTAAATGTCTCGAATGTCTCATCTTTCGATTTCAATAAGTAAACATGACAATATCTAGAAATATCGTCGATGAATGTAATTAGATATTTCCTTCCCCCTCTAGTGGCATGACTACGAAAATCACAAAGGTCGGAATGTATCAACTCCAGAAGTTGTGCTCCTAGAAATGGTCTTGAAAGGGTTTCTAGTGATCTTAGTCTGGGCACAAACCTCACACCTATCAAATTGAATAGAAAGATCTAATGGGATGTTTTGACTTTTAGCTAGATCTCGCATTTTCTTATAGTGAATATGTCCAAGTCTATTGTGTAATAACTTCAGATCAATCAGAGTTGAGCTCACTTGGTTTATGCACTCGTTATCTAGGCTAAGTCTATACATACAATTGATCAGGTAAGCACAACCAAAATAGTGAGAATTAACAGTTAACATCATTCTACTATTCATGGTTGTGAAAGATATTCCAACTTTATCAAGCAAACTCATAGAAATCAAATTTTTGGTTAAATTAGGAACTACTTTAACATGTTGTAAAATTAAAGTTTTACCTGGAGAGAGGACTAGCTCTGCAGTCCCAGCATGAGTAACATCTATCGCTCCTCCATTGCAGTTTTCGACTCTATCCTTAACCGCTGAGACCTTTGAGAGAAGACCCTTGTCATTTGTGACGTGATAGGTAGCACCACTGTCCATCCACCACTCAGACGATGCACTGCGGTGACTACTCTCAATCATAGCCACAAAGGACTTGGGATCAGAGTTGTCGACCACCATGTTTGCCACATTTTGTGGGGCTTCCTCCTTTTGTCTTTTCGGACCATTGCATTCAGCGGCCCAGTGATCCCATTTGCCGCAGTTGTGGCACTTGCCCTTCTTCCTTTTGAGAGAAGGCTTTTTGACCGTCAACGGTGCGTGAGTATCACCCTTAGGTGTTGGGGGCTTTCGAGAAGTCTTACTAGGATGTGAAACGAAGTTGACAGCCTGTGAGGGGTGCGCAACCTGCTCTATGCTTTTCCCAGCGATGTTTTGGTCCTCAATATGGATGAACCTTTTGAGTTCATCCAAACTGATCTTCTCTTTCAGTCTGTGCATCTCGGTCTTGAAAAAGAGCTACTCAGAAGGCAGCTTACTCAGAATCATGTACATAAAGAGGCTGTCGTCCATCTTCGAATGATCATCATCCAGCTTCTGACGCAGGTTGACCAGCTTCAAGAGTTGAGAAGTAATAGGCACATTCGCTTTGAATCTGAAGTTAAAAAACTTCTCTCCAATGAGCGACTTTGACAGTCCTTCCTCCTTCTGGAAATGTGCGTTCAACCGATCCCATATTTCTTTTGCAGTCTTGTAAGCATGGTAGGTCAACGCGAGACAGGGATTCAAGGAATTCAACAGGTAATCCCTGCAGAAATCATCATCCTTGTTCCACTGGTACTCGTCCACGTCTTCGACGGTAGAAGCGAAATCGCTCTGAACAGTATAAAAAATCTCGCGTTCTTTCATTCCTAGTTGGACTTGAATTTTCCAACGAGGCGTCGAACGATTGCAGCTTTATGGTGTCGAGCACGCTTTTCTTCGACATATTTCTAGATTTAAACAGAAATAAAATGCTAGAACGAGGTCACCTGAGCCGTGTGAAGACGTCAGAAAAATCTTCGGATCCAATCCAGAAAATAATTTGCTTCTCTTCCTCGGCTGAATGCAGTCGCCGAAGACAGATCCGGTTAGCAACCCAAACAGAAAGCAGACTTTAAATTATTTGTTAGTCCTCTCTGCAGCGACAAGAAATCCACTGATATAGAGAGAAGCTGATTGCTCCTCCAAGTGGCACAACTCAACTTGATCCAGCAAGAGGCAATGTTGAGAAGGTTAAATCTCTTCAAATCTGAATCAACAGCAGATTTGATCTCCTACGGTAAACCGAAGAACTAGATCTGACTGTAATAGTATTAAATCCTTCTTTGTCTGATCTGACTGTAAAAGTATTAGATCTGACTGTAATAATATCAGAGGGAAGCAGCAGTTTATTCCTCCTATCTGCAACGAAACACCGTGCCTTCTATGATGGCAGAAGCAGAACAGGGACGGTCTCCCTTTCCAGATCTATGAAGGCAGCAACAGATCTGCCTTCTTCTCCAACAGAGCAGCAAAACTCGAGCGACGTCAGATCTGGAGCAGGAAACAGGCGATGTCCTCGGCCAGATCTAGAGCGGGATCTTAACAGTAGGCGCACAAACCATCTACTATGACGCAAGATCTGGATCTGGATCACCAGCGACCCGAATCTCCGGCGATCTGAAGACGGCAGCCCTGGATCCAAGAAGTCACGACGGAAATCAGCCGGGATGAGCCAAATCCAACGATCGGTAAGAGTTGCGGCAAAAAAGACGATCTCCTTCCTGATCGGGAGCACAAGAGTGGCGCTGAGAACGAAGAACGAAACCAGATCTGGTTCTCCCTTTGCAACCAGCGACGGGGATGAAGAACGGGGAGCGGCGACCGGGAAAATCCCGATCGAGATGTCCTCTTCCTTGTCGTGAGCACAGGAGCAGCGCAGATAACGAAGAACGAGAAACTCCGGCAGGGATGGGACTTACAGAATGGCAGATCTAGATCACAAACCGAGAGCGGCGATGCAGAAGAAATCTCGCGAAAGATGAGCGCTGGCGGAATCGTTTTGGGAGCGGACGAAGAAACCGAGAGCAAAACCTAATTTCCTCTATCTTGAGAATGTAATTGCTCCGCTCAAGATAGTCCACTAAGGCTCATCAAATGTGGAATGACCTTATATAGTATCTCCAGCGTAGAGCCGTTACACCCTAGTGACACGAAACCCAATGGATCGTTCCGAGTCTGTCTCGACACGCGCGGACATATATTAAATACCCTAACAAAATATAATATTTTTTCTTGAAAATAAGAGAGAGATTCCAATATTGGATCTGCCTTGTGAAATAGAAATTGAAATTAGGGGATAAACTAAAGCATTAAACATGCCACATATTATACAAGAGCTCAATCCCTACAGCCAGAAATCTTCCTACATACAACTATACAAAAGCTCAGTCGGCTGGAGAAATCTTCCTGCATACAATATGATAAGTTTAAAGGGCCACTTAATGCAGATAAAGCCATAATGCCAAATAGACCTAAAATCATCACATTGAACTCATCCGCAAATTCCAACAATGAGGAATCTAATTCAAAATTTTCGGAAGAAAAAAAAATCAAACAATCGCTTGCCACTTAAAACAGATAAAGCCAATTCTACATACAAGAGCCTAGTTGGGAGTCGGCTAGGGAGATTGCCACAATTTGCCAGATTGGAGTCTGTTTGGAGACTTGAGAACAAAAGTAAAGATGATAAGTTGAAAGGGAAATAGGCGAATAGCCGAATAGACCTAAACTCATCGCATTCAACTCATCCGCCGATCCAAAAATCGCTTACAATTTAGCAGGAATCAAACACAGAAGCTTGATCGATCTCCACCAGTTCGTCGTCGGTGCCTCCGACCTCTTTCTAAGACTTCGTTTCTCCGCCGCGGCGTCGCTCCGTATTTCGCCGCTCAGGGTTGCACTGAAATGAGGGGGGATAACCTAGCAGCGATATACCACGCGATTGTAGAAAAATTCGCGAAAACACACTCGGGCACGTGCCCGGGTGTGTCTAGACATGGGTCCGCCCCTGAAATGTGGGTACCTCCTGTGCGAGAGAATACTCGCATAGGTCGCGATGAGTTTGGCTGCATAGGTCGCGATGAGTTTGGCTCCAACTGCGATCAGAAGAGCTCTGCCCTTCTTCGGGAGGGCTCTGCTAATTTTCACGCACGGGAAGTACTCCTTCCGTGCTAAATGGACAGTACTTCTTCGTTGCAGGTATACAAAACTATATCATAGGTATTTTTTTCATGGATAAAAAACTTTAAGCATTGTAAATTTTCCCCACACCAAATACATCATCATCTTAGTTTGACTAGCACGACTATGTTTACATCAAGAAGTCTTCTATTTCATTACACTAAGTGTATTATACTTCTATCAAAATATAACTCACTATATGTACAATTCCGTGTTCGTCGAAGAGACTCAGGCAAGCAGGCGGGTCGACCCCGGCCCGCACCTCCTAGGGTCGCCCAAGCGGACCACCTTGGCCCGCGCCATCCCAGGCGGGTCAGCCTCCGACCAGCGCCTATTCGGCGGGTCGGCCCTGCCCGCCTCTCCTAGGCAGGTCGGCCCGCGCCCTCCCAGACGGGCCACCCCCCGACCTGTGCTCTCCCAGACCGGACACCCTCCGACCCGCGCCTTTTAGGCGGGTCAGCCCTGCCCGCCTCTCCTAGGCGGGTCGGACCGCGCCTTCCCAGGCGGGCCGTCTCTAACCCGCGTCCCCCTAGGCGAGCCAGCTCCGGTCCGCGCCTCCCGCCGAGTAGAGGCATTGAAGGGCTACTCGCCCAGTCCCCAGTGGGTGGGATTCCTTACCATTTTGCCCCGCTGGCCTTCCCTTAGCCAGTCAAAACAGCGGAGTCCCGCTGTTGGCAGACCCAGGTGGGCTGCACATAGCTGTTCGGAACAGCGAAGTTTGGTTGTTGGCAGGCTAGCCCAAGGAGTTTTCAGTAATTTCAGGACAGCAGAGGTCAGTTATTTGCAAATCACCTTCAGAATCCTATAAATAGGACCCAAGGGGTACCTCAGAAGGCAGACTTACTTGTTTCCCAGTTTTTTAGCGGCTTCTGAGTTACCTTAGCTCGGCATTTGGCTAAAGAGGGGAAGCGTTCAGTGATCTTCCGGGTGTGTGGTGGGACCTCCGCGCCGGGCCCTTGGTCTAGTCCTTTGCTCTTTTCCTTAGTTGTTTTTCTTGCAGGAACAAAGTATGTGTGCGACCACCCATTCCCCAAGGGTGAACTCTACAAGAGACCGGTTCTCGGTTTCAACATTTTTGGTGCGGTGAGCGTGGATAGTGGCCAGCACAGAAAACCTTCAACGAGCTCAATGACTGGAGGAGAAGGGCAAGGATCGGACAGGACCGACTCGCCACCCCCTCCCCCTCTCGCCACCATGGGGATGCTCGAGGAGTTCAAGCAGGAAGTGCTCGGCATGGTCTGATTCGCACTCGGCGTGCGGGCCGAGAGCTCGATTATGGTGATTCCGGTTCTCGCGGATCCGACACTTGGAGAGGTCGCTCCCGCCAGGAGAGCAGGGAAGGATGTGGCCGAGGAGGGTCGGGGTGCCGAGCTCCCCGGGCGAGTACTCTTCCCAAGTTCGGGGAGCGGCGACAGATTCGGCGAGTTGGGGGCGCGAGACCCTCCCGCTCGCCCAATAGGGGGGAGAGCCCCTTCAGCGAGCTGGTCTCCTCTGCACCAGTCCTAGATGGGTTCAGGGAGCCCGAGATGTCCTACTACACCGGGAAGGGAGACCCGGTGTAACACCCCTACCCGTTACGTGCAATATAGTAGAAGGTCCCGCCGGGGCCCCACACCATGTCTTACAAACAGGCGGAGACGTTACTAATACCAAATACGCATCCTATCACAGAGCATTCTAGCGGAAGTTTAAAGGGTTGCAAGAATGAACTCAAACATCAACACAGAAGTCCACAGCTAAACCAAACATGCCATAATATAAAACCACAAGTACGGCCTTATGACCTATTACAAGTATTACTCTTTATACAAGAAGGTATCTTCCATACTTCGGCACGCAGGCCGGTCACACATGAGTTCTTACACAAGGTACAAAAATAGCCTTCAAGCGCTAGCACTCAGCAGCAGCAGCTTAGGGTCTTCCGCCCTCATTCCTGCTTGGCCCTTCTTGACCTGCACGCAAAAGATCCACCAAGCAGTGGCAAACAAAGCAACGGTCAGCATTTGGCTGACCATTTATAACGACCCTGTCCCTGGCACGGGACAGCGGAATTCCTTCCCTGCATAGCACTTATATACAATCAAAAGGGTATGCTTTAACACATCACACTTGTACGCCCGTACAAGTCATCATCCATCACAAACGTCGGCACGACGGCCCGACGTTCCGTGCTCTCAAGGCACATTATCGGTGTACCGAAAAACTAGGGTCCCACCACCGTTCAGAGGTCCCAGACATGACGGCAATTTGTGAGCATTCCAATCCTCCATGGCTCAAATAGCCGGAGCGATTCTCATTCTGTGATCCTAACAGGGCCTTAAGCACCCCACGGTTAGACAACCAGAACGCGGGTACAGATCAGCCTTTCCCGTAGCTCACATACGTTAGGCGTCGATCCGAACTGACACGGGTACAGCTTCACCTTGCCCGTTCGCCATACAGGCTTTTCCACAGTTGCAGCCCCACCGGCTCAACAAGTAGCATTCACAACTACAAGGGTTGAGATCACACAGCATCAACCCATCCATATACCATCCTGCTGCACCAAGCTGCAGGTGTCCACCAAGAACATCACACGCATCACAATAATACAGAGTCTTGCTCTGATATGCATACAATCATCACCACTCCGGACCAATCCTGTCCAGATGGCTTCACACAGCATGCCTACCCGTACTTCTCGCTTCCGGGACTACTCCAAATAGAATCAAGGGATGGAGGTCAACATCCCAAGAGAATTCAACTCTACCTTTGTAGAGGATTCATGCATATGCAAAAAGGAAGGATTTCACAAATCCAAGGAGGAAATCGTTACCCTTGGAGGACGCTTTGGAGCCATGGCAAGCACTGCTTGGAGCTCTGCCTTCCCGAATATGGCCTCCGATCGCGAATCCGAGCTTGGACTAGCTGGATCTCCCTTTCCTTCCTCCTTCTTCTTCTTCCTTCCTTCTTCCTCTTTCCTTCTCTCACTTAAGAAGATAAAGTGAGGAAAAGCTTGCTGGTTCGGGGTCTTAAAGGGCCTGGAAAAACTGAAGACCACCAGATCTGGAAAGAGGGAAACAAACGGCCGAGATCTGCAGAAAAAGTCAATTTCGGCCCTGACACGCCCTGTGACACGCCCGTGTCACAGGCCGTGTCCCTTAAGCGGCCCTTAAGCGGCAGAGAACCGCCTCACCACACGGGTTGAACACGCCCGTGACCACCGCCTAACCTGACACGGCCTGAGACACGCCCGTGTCTCTGGCCGTATCGCCTCTCTCGACGAATCTCGTCGATCGCCGAGAGTAGCCTCGCCGATCGTCGACATGATCTCGCCGATCGTCGAGAAGGACACGCCCTGCGATACGCCCGTGTCACAGGCCGTGTCGCCTCTTCTCGTCGATTGTCGATCACAATGCTCAACGATCGTCGAACGTGCGACCTGCAGCAACCCGAGGATGACACGCCCTGGGACACGCCCGTGTCTCAGGCCGTGTCACTCCAAAAACACCCGAAACCCAACTTTGAACCCTACTCGAGACCAGCTCGAGTATTTGCTTGACACGCCCTGGGACACGCCCGTGTCCCAGGCCGTGTCACTTGGCCTGAAAACCAAAACTGGGTTTTGGGGTATTACAATCCTCCCCTCATTGCAGAAAATTTCGTCCCGAAATTTGAATGACTGAAAAACTCAATAAAGTCCATATCTATTGATTATTATACGGTCTAAAACATAATCACTTACAAAAATAACTCGGGAAATTCTGTCCGCATGGTTTGCTCACGCTCCCAAGTAAGCTCTTCCCGGCCACAAATATCCCACCGGACTTTAACCATCCCGATTGTTTTGTTCCTCAACTGCTTCTCGGCGGCATCTTCAATCCGAATGGGCCTAACCTTTGTAGTTAGCCCACTATCGACTGATACTCGATCTGCAACTATCACTTGCGACGGCTCTTTTATTGCTCTTCGCAGCACCGATACATGAAACACATCATTTAAACTACTTAACTCAGGAGGTAGCAGTAACCGATAGGCTGCCTCACCGACGCATTCAATCACCTCAAAAGGTCCTAGATATCTCGGGCTCAACTTTTTCAGACGCCGTATCCTGGACACACCTTTAAAAGGCTTGATTTTTAGATATGCCCAATCACCCACCGCAAACTTTACGTCTCGGTGCTTGGCATTATAATATTTGGCCTGCCTATCTTGAGCAATTAACAACCTTTCACGAATTGTACGTACCGTTTCATGCATATCAGTCACATCTTGCCGCTTGAAAAGCTTCGTTTCACCCGTCTCCGCCCAAGATAACGATGTGCGGCACTTCCTGCCGTACAAAACTTCGAAAGGGGCCATCTGAATGCTCGCCTGATAACTGTTGTTATAGGCAAACTCAATCATGAACAAATGATCTTCCCAGCGACTTCCAAAATCTAGCGTACACATCCGGAGCATATCTTCCAACGTCCTGTTGGTCCTTTCAGTTTGACCGTCCGTCTGGGGATGAAAGGCTGTACTGAAATGCAACTTTGTGCCCAACAGCTGATGAATTAGCCTCCAATCTCCTGATGTCAAGCGTCCATCTCGATCGCTCACAATGCTACGGGGAATTCCGTGCAATCGTACGATCGAATCTACGTACATTTTAGCCAACTTGTCGACTGGATCATCTCTTCGATTTGGAATAAAATGAGCAACTTTTGTTAATCGATCCACAATCACCCAAACCGCATCATTACCCCCCTGAGATCTCGGCAATCCATGCACGAAGTCCATGGAAATATCATCAAATTTCCACACTGGGATCGGTAATGACTTAAGGAATCCTCCTGGCTTTTGGCATTCTGCTTTCACCAGAGCACATGTATGGCACTTAGCAACATAACGTGCTATATCTTTCTTCAAACCCGGCCACCAGAAGTTCTTTTTCAGATCTTTATACATTTTTGAACTTCCAGAATGAATCGAATAGCTTGAAAAATGGGCTTTGTATATGATTTCTTCACGAAGATTTCTCTGACAAGAAACACATACCCGATCGTCTTTTCTCCAAAGTCCATTGTCACAAGAAAACCGAGAGCTCTTATCTTCCGCTGCATAACGCTACAAACTATCATCCAATTTCGTCGCTTGGCGGACCGTATCCATTAGGTCATACTGTACCTCTGTCCAATTCAAACACATGGTCGCCGCAGTGTTTTTCTCCACACAAGTAATATCCATCCGTTCTAGCTCGTGGATCAACCGTTCATCATGGTATGACAACCAATTCGCCCTTGCCGGATTCCTACGACTCAGGGCATCTGCGACTACATTCCCTTTACCAGGCGTGTAATGAATTTGGAAGGTATAATCACCAAGAAATTCCATTCACCTTCTCTGTCGCATATTTAAGTCTTTTTGATCTAAAAGATATTTCAGACTCTTGTGGTCGGTATAGAAATCCACC
Source organism: Platanthera zijinensis (assembly GCA_039513925.1). Lineage (NCBI taxonomy): Eukaryota > Viridiplantae > Streptophyta > Magnoliopsida > Asparagales > Orchidaceae > Platanthera > Platanthera zijinensis. The sequence goes on along the minus strand of CM077093.1, from coordinate 34,524,261 downwards.
TTTACACCATATAAATAATGACGCCACAACTTAAGTGCAAAGTTGACTGCGGCCAATTCCAAATCATGGACTGGATAGTTCCGCTCATGGGCTTTCAATTGGCGCGAACCATATGCTATCACCTTACCACGCTGAAGGAGAACGTAGCCTAAGCCGCTACCCGATGCATCACTGTACACCTCAAAATCATCTATGCCACAAGGTGTTGTCAAAATTGGGGTCGTAGTCAACCGACTCTTTAACGCTTCAAAAGCTCGTGCACACTCGGGCGACCAAACGAACCTTTGTTCTTTCCGCGTTAGGGTAGTGAGAGGCAATGCTATTCGTGAGAAATTTTCCACAAAACGCCTGTAGTAGACCGCAAGTCCAAGGAAACTCCTGACTTCGGCTACCGACAAAGGAACAGGCCACTCCTGCACCGCAACAATCTTGGCAGGATCTGCGGCAATGCCTTCTCCACTAACTACATGGCCCAGAAAAGCCACGGATGACAACCAGAAATCACACTTAGTAAACTTGGCATAGAGCTTCTTTTCCCTCAGGGTTTGTAATACCATCTTCAAATGATTCGCATGCTCTTCTCTGGATCGGGAATATATCAGGATATCGTCAATAAAGACGATCACAAAGAGATCCAAATATTGCTTAAACGTTCGGTGCATCAAATCCATAAACACCGAAGGTGCATTAGACAATCCAAAGGGCATCACCGTGAACTCATAATGCCCGTAGCATGTGCCAAATGCCGTTTTGGGTATGTCACTTTCCCGAACTCTCAGCTGGTAATAACCTGATTTCAAATCCAGCTTAGAATACACCGAAGAGCCCACTAGCTGATCAAACAAATCATCGATTCGTGGGATCAGATACTTATTCTTCTCTGTCAGCTTGTTCAGTTCTCGATAATCTATGCATAGACGCAAGCTGCCGTCCTTCTTTTTCACAAAGAGAACTGGCGCACACCAATGTGACTGACTTGGCCTTATAAAACCTTGATCTAGCAATTCTTGCAACTGAACCTTCAGCTCTGCCATTTCCTTTGGCGCTACACGATAGGGGGAACGGGCCACAGGTTTTGCACCCGGTACCAGTTCTATCGTGAAGTCAATTTCTCTTTGGGGTGGTAACCACGGAAGGTCTTTTGAAAACACATCCAGGAATTCTGACACAACAGGCACTTCATTCACACTAGCCTTTGGCTCTACCGCTGCTACTAGCGTGAAGAACAACTCGGCACCCATTCTCACAGCCTTACGAACTTGCAGAGCGGATATCAACATCTCATTTATCCCCTACATGCCGCTAAACCGTATTTCTTGGTCGGTGTTCTGCCCCCCCAACACAACTTCCTTAGAATTACAATCAATGCGAGCATGCTGCTCTGACAACCAATCCATACCGAAGATTATGTCGAATTCCGAAATCGGCAGCAAAAGTGCTTCCAATCTGAAGTCCCAACTTCCTATTTTTCCTTCTACACACCCAGACTGATCCGCGCACAAAACACATCCGTTAGGTAAGAGTACCTTCAAACTTTCTGTCGTGCCTCGTATCGGCGCGCCAACGCGCAATACGAAATCCTTTGACAGAAACGAATGTGACGCACCAGTATCAAACAGTGCTCGTGCCGGATGATCCCAAATTAGGACGAAGCCTAACATAGCAACAGCACAATAAACACCAAACACAAAGCAGCACTACACAAAGGGAAAAGAACTAAGAGATCACGCGCACCTGTGACGACGTCGGCCTGCGTAATGGCCTCCTGTTGTCGCAGATTGAAAACTCGAGGCTGCACTTGCGAAGCAGAAGACTCTGTCACCGCCTTCCCTTTTTCCGCATAGGACGTGCCCGGCTTCTTATCACCTTTCGGAGGACCAACCCGACAGTCCCGAGCAAGATGTCCCGGCTTGCCACACGTATAGCAAGTGCGGGACTCATAGCCCGACGACGCTTCCGAAGTAACTGATGAAGGAGCTTGCCCAGAACGTCTGGACTTCTTACCCCATTTCTTTCGAAATCCACTTCTCTCCGGACGCGGCGGTTTGAACTCCGGTTTTGCAATAGTCAAAGGTCCTTTAGATTGTCCTCGCTTCAAATCTACTTCCAATGCCCTCGCGGTGCAGACCAGAGCTTGAAATCCCTGATTCACGGAACTCGAGAGTAAATGCCGCAACTCATCCCGAAGTCCCGCATAAAACTGACTGGTCTTGCGCTCTTCCTCAGCAAAGATAGCGCTCGCATAACGGCCCAACCGCGTGAACTCATGCAGATACTCATCCACGCTGCTCTCCTTTTGCGTCAACCGCTGAAACTCCAATTCCAAAGCAATCCGTTGCTGCAACGGCAAATGCTTGCCCAAGAACAACCGAGAGAACTCATCCATAGAGACTCCCGTCAACTGTCTGCCTGCCAAGTGGTGCAGTTCTACCTCATCCCACCACATCCAAGCTTCTCCTTCAAGAAGAGAAGTGGCTAACGTGACTTTCTGTTCCTCCTCAACCCAAAGGGCGGTCAAAATGCGCTTGATCCGAGCAAGCCAATCCTCTATTTGAGCTGGGGAACCCGCCTCGGTAAACGTCGGAGGATGAAAGCTCATAAACCGCTTCAGCTGCTGATCTGCGGCACGCTGATCAACCGCTATGCCCACCGGTTCTTGACGCACTGCCACAGGCACGGGAGCCTCAGGCCGAGCTTGCCCTGCCTACTGAGCATTCATCACCGCAAGTACCGTTTCTGTAATCAAACGTACAGTTTCAGCTGATGGAGGAGGGGTGGGCACCTCTGCCGGTGCCGCACTCTCAACAGAATGCTGAGGTTCTGACTGACCCGCAACACTTCGCGTCACCTATATGTGTCAAACCACACAATTCAGCGACAAGCCAAACCAAACAGTCAAAACACACACACAAGTGTAACACACCGGTGCATTTCAATCCTATGTGGACATGTTTGAGTTCAATTTTATACACTCACACGAGCTCGCCACCCCACAAAAGAATTCGTCCACGAATTCAGAGGAGGGAACCAAGGAATCTGATACCAAATTATAACACCCCTACCCGTTACGTGCAACATAGTAGAAGGTCCGGCCGGGGCCCCACACCATGTCTTACAAACAGGCAGAGACGTTACTAAGTAATACCAAATACGCATCCTATCACAGAGTATTCTAGCGGAAGTTTAAAGGGTTGCAAGAATGAACTCAAACATCAACACAGAAGTCCACAGCTAAACCAAACATACCATAATATAAAACCACAAGTACGGCCTTATGGCCTATTACAAGTGTTACTCTTTATACAAGAAGGTATCTTCCATACTTCGGCACGCAGGCCGGCCACACATGGGTTCTTACACAAGGTACAAAAATAGCCTTCAAGGGCTAGCACTCAGCAGCAGCAGCTTAGGGTCTTCCGACCTCATTCCTGCTTGGCCCTTCTTGACCTGCACGCAAAAGATCCACCAAGCAGTGACAAACAAAACAACGGTCAGCATTTGGCTGATCATTTATAACGACCCTGTCCCTGGCACGGGACAACAGAATTCCTTCCCTGCATATCACTTATATACAATCAAAAGGGTATGCTTTAGCACATCACACTTGTACGCCCTTACAAGTCATCATCCATCACAAACGTCGGCCCGACGGCCCGACGTTCCGTGCTCTCAGGGCACATTATCGGTGTACCGGAAAACCAGGGTCCCACCACCGTTCAGAGGTCCCAGACATGACGGCAATTTGTGAGCATTCCAATCCTCCATGGCTCAAATAGCCGGAGCGATTCTCATTCTGTGATCCTAACAGGGCCTTAAGCACCCCACGGTTAGACAACCAGAACGCGGGTACAGATCAGCCTTTCCCGTAGCTCACATACGTCAGGCGTCGATCCGAACTGACACGGGTACAGCTTCACCTTGCCCGTTCGCCATACAAGCTTTTCCATAGTTGCAGACCCACCGGCTCAACAAGTAGCATTCACAACTACAAGGGTTGAGATCACACAGCATCAACCCATCCACATACCATCCTGCTGCACTAAGCTGCAGGTGTCCACCAAGAACATCACACGCATCACAATAATACAGAGTCTTGCTCTGATATGCATACAATCATCACCACTCCGGACCAATCCTGTCCAGATGGCTTCACACAGCATGCCTACCCGTACTTCTCGCTTCCGGGACTACTCCAAATAGAATCAAGGGATGGAGGTCAACATCCCAAGAGAATTCAACTCTACCTTTGTAGAGGATTCATGCATATGCAAAAAAGAAGGATTTCACAAATCCAAGGAGGAAATCGTTACCCTTGGAGGACGCTTTGGAGCCATGGCAAGCACTGCTTGGAGCTCTGCCTTCCCGAATATGGCCTCCGATCGCGAATCTGAGCTTGGACGAGCTGGATCTCCCTTTACTTCCTCCTCCTTCTTCTTCCTTCCTTCTTCCTCTTTCCTTCTCTCACTTAAGAAGATAAAGTGAGGAAAAGCTTGCTGGTTCGGGGTCTTAAAGGGCCTGGAAAAACTGAAGACCACCAGATCTGGAAAGAGGGAAACAAACGGCCGAGATCTGCAGAAAAAGTCAATTTCGGCCCTGACACTCCCTGTGACACGCCCGTGTCACAGGCCGTGTCCCTTAAGCGGCCCTTAAGCGGCAGAGAACCGCCTCACCACACGGGTTGAACACGCCCGTGACCACCGCCTAACCTGACACGGCCTGAGACACGCCCGTGTCTCTGGCCGTGTCGCCTCTCTCGACGAATCTCGTCGATCGCCAAGAGTAGCCTCGCCGATCGTCGACATGATCTCGCCGATCGTCGAGAAGGACACGCCCTGTGACACGCCCGTGTCACAGGCCGTGTCGCCTCTTCTCGTGGATCGTCGATCACAATGCTCAATGATCGTCGAACGCGCGACCTGCAGCAACCCGAGGATGACACGCCCTGGGACACGCCCGTGTCTCAGGCCATGTCACTCCAAAAACACCCGAAACCCAACTTTGAACCCTACTCGAGACCAGCTCGAGTATTTGCTTGACACGCCCTGGGACACGCCCGTGTCCCAGGCCGTGTCACTTGGCCTGAAAACCAAAACTGGGTTTTGGGGTATTATACCCGGTCCAGCACGTCCAGTGGTTTCAGGACGTGGTCTCGATCCGACAGATGTCGGATGGCTTCAAGTGCAGGCTCTTCACCATCACTCTGAAGGAGAAAGCCAGGGAGTGGTTTCACCAGCTGTCGGCCAGTTCCATCTACTGCTTCGAGGACCTCTGCCGGGGGTTCATGCTGAGGTTCACGACCTCGAAGAGGAGGAAGAGGGAGTCAGAGTCCCTATTCCGCATCAAGCAGGGGGTGAATGAGACCCTGGGGAGCTACGTCGATCGCTTCTAGGAGGAGGTCACCCAGGTTCAGGAGATGTCGGGCCACACTCTGATGATGGCCTTCACCCTGGGGCTGCAGTAGGGTTTCTTTCGAATGGAGTTGAAGAGGATTCCCCCCTCTCCTACGAGGAGTTGATGGAGAGGGCGACGAGAGAAGTAAACAGGGAGGCGTCGAACCCAGAGTTTGCTCGGAGGTTGGCCAGGTGGGCTATGGAGGACGAGAGACCCAGAGGAGGCATAGGTCAAGAGGAAAGAAGAGCTGAGACCTGGCAAAGGGAGCAGCCACAGCAGCAGCCCAGGTGGGGGCGCTAGGAGCCGAATCATCGGCTAGGGTGGAGACCCGAATGGCAGGATCAGGGGGCGAGGAGAGGGTTCCGCGGAGGGGACAACCGCCAAGGAGGCCAGGGTTAGTTCTACCCTCCAGGTGGGAGGCAGGGCCAGAGGCCCCCCCTCCCCGATCAAGAGGAGGCTATGGTCGTAGCCATAGGAGAGAGGAGAAGGGCAATGTAAAACCCCCCTCCCGGAACACAAAACATGACACGAGAGAGGTCTTATGCCCAGAACAGCCGCCTTGGGGTAGCACCAACACACGGGTTAGTTTGTACCCCAAGTCGCATATTCTGCCGGCTATAACCAATATCAAAACAACATGCCAACCCAACCAAAAGAATATATAAGAAGTCAATCCACACAAGTTATATATCCAAATGTATAACAAAATAGAAGCTAAAACATGCTTCTATAATATCAGAGTATAACAATAAAATTGCCCTGAAGGGCTACAACAAAAACTCTTATCACTCACATCTGTAACAGACGGTAGCGATGACACTGTCCCTTCAGGCCCTGTCGTACTGGCCTTGCTGACCGGCTCCATCACCTGCTGCTCCACCTGCGGGGTTTCCTCCTAAAAAAATAAGACGTAGCAATCGTTAGTCATAAAGACTAAATGGCTTCACATCCGCTCCCCCGGCGACTCCTCGACACCGGGCGGAGAAATAGACAGGGTACAATATATGTATAATAAATAGGAGTATAAACAAGCAAGTGGTAACATGAGTAATAAGAAATTCTATCAGTTCTACCATCTATCACAGCATATGAATATAGAGTTACAACAAAAGTAACTCAACTTATATGGATACCCTTACAAGCATATAAGTTGAGGATCGTTCAGCAATAAATAACTCATCATATAGGAGTTCTCATACAAACTTATACGATGAGGGTCATGTGTATGTAATGAGTTGCAATGTTATGTATGCGATGTAATGACACACCCATGATCACGCACATGCAGTTGTTATGTCGATACAGACTGGTAGTTCCCACTTTTCGAGCAGGTAGCTAACCTCTCAGGCACCAACCGTTGTGGCCAGATGGTGACAGTAGAACCGGCATTTCTACTACTAAGTGGGCATTCACACTACTTCACTTAGGCCTCCGTACGCCTCAACGCTAAGAACACAACAGCAGAGCCCATGCATACTACGGTCCAGCGGGTTCACTTGGGTAGATATGCACTAAGATCCTAGCCCCGGACTGGCCATGTGTGATGGATGGATCCTCGGAAAAGCACGAGAATCAAGTCCAACCGATCACTTGGCACGGAAGGAACCTCGGAGAAAGCACGAGGGGCAAGCCCAACTGCCCTAAGTCTGAGAGTACTAAGTTGTTAGCCTAAATCGCCTAGAGGGGGGTGAATAGGTGAAATGCGTGTCAAATGCGGAATTAAAAAATGAACACAGCACACATCAAGCAATCACAGACGACAAGAGATTTATAGTGGTTCCCCAATCTTGGGTACGTCCACTTTCCTCACCGATCTAGCAAATCACTAGACTCGGCTACTCTACTATCTCGGATTGAAAACAATCCTACACCTCGGAACCACGTTTCTACAAAACTCGATCCAACTGGATCTACAAAACTCGGAAGAAAAAGCCTTCCTACAAATCTCGGAGAACAAAGCTCCTACAAAGTAAATTGTTTGAAAGGAAAAAAAATACAAACAACAATATTCTCAGATCTGGATCTTGACAGTCTTCTTTCTTAAGAACTTTGGCTTGATCAGAGTATGTTGAAGATGACTTGAGAGAGATCCACAAATCTGAAAAACGGAATCATCTCGATCGAGAAAAATAGATCTGAAATCTTTGAGGCTCGGTGAGATCGAGTGATTAACTTTCTTCTGGATCGCTGGAGAATAAAAGTTGAAGGCAGCGATCGAAGATCGTCGATCCAGAGCTTCTTCTGTGAACGTCAATGGCGGCGGCGGCGTGAGGAATTAGGGTTCACGGGTTTTCCTTTTTCTCTTACTTAAAATAATAATCTTTCAAAGACTTGTTTTTAGTCAAATCTGAAAGAACCTATTTATAGGTGGACTCCAACGGTCAGAAAATTAATTAGGGATGACACGTGGACCAATCAGAAATGATTGATTTGAAATACACATAGGAATTGACTTAGAGAAATTTCAGGAAAAAATTTAAACAGATATACTCGAGTCATAAGAGAAACATACTCGAGTATTAGATGGTATATACTCGAGTGGATAAGAAGGAGCATACTCGAGTATATGAAGAGAAACTACTCGAGTGATTCAAAGATCAGCACTCGAGTGAATTTAGAACTACTCGAGTATGAGAATATATACTCGAGTAAGAATACTTAGAAAAGAATCTCAGATAAGAGGAGGAACTACTCGAGTAGAAGAGTTGGAGATACTCGAGTAAGAGAAGAATGAATTACTCGAGTATCTTGGAAAAGCTACTCGGGTAATCATTGAACTACTCGAGTATGAAAAACATCTATTCGAGTTCAGCGTCACTTACTCGAGTATATAGGGATCTACTCGAGTATGTAGACTTAGAATTATTCTGAGATGAGAAGCACAGATCTACTCGAGTATGAACAGACCACTTACTCGAGTAACTAACCAACTACTCGAGTACAAGTTATCATCTACTCGAGTAAAACAGTCTACTCGAGTATGTAATCCAACTTACTCGAGTGCAGACCCACTTACTCGAGTATACAAGGGATGTACTCGAGTATGTGGACTTAGAGAAAATTCTGGATCTAAAAGCAGAAGGATTTACTCGAGTATAAGATATGACCTACTCGAGTGACTGACTATCTACTCGAGTATAAACTTATCTACACGAGTACACAGAGTCTACACGAGTATGTCTAATGATCTACTCGAGTACTAAGTCACTTACTCGAGTATATGAAGAAACATACTCGAGTATGTGGACTTAGAAATATTTCTTCTGAAAAGATAAACTACAAAACTTCAGTCCACCAATCCAAGTGCTTGTATAGGAAGTGTATCCCAATAGAGAGGCTATACATGGGCCAACACTTTGGATCACACAATGAGGGATTACATTGTATGGTACTGTGTTTGGTGACCCATTATAAACTGACATTGGTCTACACTTGGCAATGAGAACCTGCACACATACAACTTAAACACAATATCAAATATACCTTAATTCATCTTAGTTCAAGGTCTGACCTCCTACAAATCCGAGGTATTGTGGAGACAAATCCCAACAAAGTCTATTCGTCAACTCCCATCAGTGGAACGATAGGCGAGCCCGTAGACCTGCCACACTATCCTTAACCCAGGATTACGACACCGCATGTCGACTCACACCGCATGCAATTTCACAACACCGTGACATGGAAGGAACCTCAGAGAAAGCACGAGGGTCAAGCCCAACCATCCAGTTAATTCATCTCAACCCATTCTGACTAGTGACGGCCAACGACGCACTTACAACCTTCCATAATGCTACCCGTAGGGAGACGACACTCTAAACATTGGACTACTAAACATCATTCTATCAACTCAACATACATATGGCCATAGTTTATTGATGCAGCAGCCCCGAGCCGCCCCTCTCGGTCGGCCCTCCTCGGCCTAGCTAGCGGGCCACGAACTAGCAACTACTGCTGGGCTGCAGCCCAAGCACCCCACCCATGACCGCACCTATTCTCAGCGCGGCGGGATGTTTAGGCGAGGTCTCGAACCCAGCCCCCTTGATAAAGAGCTTTCCTAACAGCTCTCATCACCAACTGAGCTGAGAGGGGCAACTCAGTTGGTGATGAGAGCTGTTAGGAAAGCTCTTTATCAAGGGGGCTGGGTTCGAGACCTCGCCTCAACATCCCGCCGCGCTGAGAATAGGTGCGGTCATGGGTGGGGTGCTTGGGCTGCAGCCCGACAGTAGTTGCTAGTTCGTGGCCCGCTAGCTAGGCCGAGGAGGGCCGACCGAGAGGGGCGGCTCGGGGCTGCTGCATCAAAAAAGTGCACTTTTTTGATGCAGCAGCCCCGAGCCGCCCCTCTCGGTCGGCCCTCCTCGGCCTAGCTAGCGGGCCACGAACTAGCAACTACTATCGGGCTTCAACCGATGACCTCGCCTCAACCGAGACCATCTGGCTCAGTTGGTGATGAGAGCTGTTAGGAAAGCTCTTTATCAAGTGGGCTGGGTTTGAGACCTCGCCTCAACATCCCGCCGCGCTGAGAATAGGTGCGGTCATGGGTGGGGTGCTTGGGCTGCAACCCGGCAGTAGTTGCTAGTTCGTGGCCTGCTAGCTAGGCCGAGGAGGGCCGACCGAGAGGGGCGGCTCGGGGCTACTGCATAATTTATTCATCTACATGTCACCCCAAACGATTTTCACATAGAGTAAATACAATGCGCATAAATGATCTAGCAATTTATATCAAGATATTTCGTTCAATTTAAGCTTGCATCACCACTCATATTACGGATTCAAATTAACAAGATTCAATATTCACATCACTATGGTGGTTATCATAAAAGAGTTCACCCGAAACTCACATTAGATTGCAACATTAATTCCACCGAATCCAAGTTTATGTTATAATCACCCAGAAATTTAAGTGCAGAATTAAATCTGCACAGCAACTTCAATCAAAGATTCCCGTGGATACAGAGATCCGGTGAGTGCGAGTAACCCCTCTATGAATGGTCTTTCCATTGGCTATAACTTTCGTGTTCAGCCTGCAACCCAGATCAGGCTCTAACCTACACGAAATTGGCTCCAAAGACTGCAGCGTACAGAATACAAATTCTGTGCGCTTAGTTTACAACCCTTAATTCGATCGGACATTCCCATGGCTACAGACTTCACCCGAAGGCGTGTAACCACCCGTTGGAAAGGTAATTTCAGTGGCTACGACTTTTGAGTTTAGTCGAAAACCCAGATTCGACCATTTCTTGCCCGAAAACGGCCAAGAAGGTCGCTGCGTGTAGAACACAGATTCTGCACGCATCTTGAAGCGGAATGAACGGCATCCGTTCATCTTCCTCCTCAGGCGATTTTCCCCAAATCACCACCAAAAGCTCCTCCACCCTTATTCTCCCTCTCAAGGTCATTCCTCTTCACGAATCCACCCCCATCATCATTTGAGGAAGGGGAGGTTGAAGATGACTAATCTTTAGAATACATGTTCTAGCAAGACCCTTCTTAGAGAAATCTCCATCTCCCATGTCTAGACTCTCTTGAGTCGACAGCTCACCTAGATATCTACAGATCTAGCACCAAGGGAAAGGGTAGGAAGCTCACCTCATTTCTAGCGGTAACACCATCCTCGACCATGGATCTTGTCATCCTCCTCCGCGACATCACTTTTTCCTTGACGGCGGTGGCGTTTCTCCTCCTCCAAAGCTAGCTCCAGCAAGAACTCCCTTCAGAACTTCTCCCTCCAGAAAATGGAACTTAGAAAGAGGATGAAAAGGTTAGGGTTTCACCTTTTCACTTTCATACAGAAGTGACACGGGTAGGGACACGACCGTGTCGTTACCCGTGTCCTGCTCTGGCGAAACGGCTCGACTGCCGTTTCGTGCTCCTACATGGGTACTGACACGCCCGTGTCGGTACCTGTGTCCAGGTGACATGGCCGTGGTACTGGCCGTGTCGACACCCGTGTCCTGCTCGGGGCACTTCTCATCTTATTTGCCTTAGGGCACACGGGTAGGGACACGCCCGTGTCCCTACCCGTGTCCTCCTCGGGACACACTCAAGGCCACTGAACACGAGTAGGGACACGCCCGTATCCCTACCCGTGTCCTCCTCGGGACACACTCAAGGCCACTGAACACGAGTAGGTACACGCCCGTGTCCCTACCCGTGTCCTCCTCGGGACACACTCAAGGCCACTGAACACGGGTAGGGACACGCCCGTGTCCCTACTCATGTCCTTCTCGGGACACACCACTCAACACTGTCTCAAAATCACCCAGCGTCATAGCAACTCAGCACCATTGAACACGGGTAGGGACACACCCGTGTCCCTGCCCGTGTCATGCTCAACTCCAGTTTCTAGCCTATTTCCTTATTTCCCGCAAGTACGCACTTGATCACCTGCACCCCTTGAGCCTACACCAGCTCTCCTGACGCCAAAAACATGCACAAGGGGACTAGCGCGAATCGGGACGTTACAGGCAATGCGGAGGAGAAGAAGGGAGGTTAGGGTGGAGTTACCCTACTGTGACTTCCATCGGGAGGAAGGGAACGCCACGACCACGTTCCCGGAGTTCCTCGAGATGAGAGGAAACAGGGAGCAGCACCAGCAACAAGACCGCCAAGGGTTGCGGATTGAGGAGGTCCTGCCTCGGGCAGAGGAGGACAGGTGCGAAGACCAGGCAGATGTGGGAACCCGGGGAGGGATCAGAGCGATCCATGGGGGGGGGGGATCGAGTCTTCCCGTAAGGCGAGCCTCCACACCTTGTACCTACGGAGCATTGGCTCCACATCCCAGACCCCGCCCCTGGAAGAAAGAATCAACTTAACGGTCAAGGACATGATGGGTCACGAAGACCCCTTTTGCGATGCGCTGGTCATCCAGACGGCCATCGAAGATTTCACCGTCTCTCAGATCCTTATCGACAATGAGAGCTCAGTCAATGTCATCTTAAAGAAGGCGTTTGACGTGATGAAGGTGGAGGCCAGGAGGGTGTTGGCCTCAGATGGGCCCCTATTTGGCTTCTCGGGGGAAAGGAAGGAAGTCGAAGGAGGGGTAGGACTCCAAGTCTCTCTGGGAGGGCATCCCAGTAATTACAAGTTCGTCATTGTGGACGCCCCTAGCAGCTACAACGCCATCTTCGGAAGACCCCTCATCAACGCCTTCCGTTGCATCCCCTCATCCTTCCACCAGTGCCTGAAGTTCAATATCGAGGGGGTCCAGGTCCGGGTCCACGGAGACCCTAAGATGGCAAGGGAGTGCTATGTCACCGCCGTAAACTCCATCTCATGGCAGGAGGGGGCTGAAGAGATGGGGCGGAGGATGGAGGAGGTAGAGCAGGGGGTTGGCCTGGAGGATATGGAGGTGGAGGAGAGTTGCGCCCAGAAAGAGGAAGTGAAGGAAGTTTGGGAGCCGGCCGAGGCAATGGATGTGGAAGAAGCCGAGGAAGAGGCCCTCGCCCCAGGAGGAGGGGGTGCTAAGGAATGGGGGGAGCAGCCTCGCCTGGAGGCAGTAGAAGAGGTAGTGTATATGGAGGTTCTCACCCTCGGAGGCAAGGTAGAGAAGGTTCGCGTCAGTGGGGGGTTGACCCCGGAGGCCCAAGGCAAGATGCTAGAGTGCATTCAGAAGAATGTGGACATCTTCGCTTGGAGCGCCGCAGAGATGCCCGGGATCGACGCCGACGTGGCCTGTCATCGCCTCAACCTGGATCTAGGAGCTCGCCCCATCCAGCGGAAGAAGAGGCCCATAACTGATAGGTTGGCCGAGCTGATTCGAGAGGAGGTGGCCAAGCTCCTTAAGGCCGGTTTTGTATCCGAGATCCAATACCCCGGCTGGGTCTCCAATGTTGTAATGGTTAAAAAAGGAGACGGTCGGTGGCATATGTGTGTTGATTTTTCTCTTCTTAATAAATCATGCCCTAAGGATTATTACCCCTTGCCTCGGATCGACGCGCTGGTTGACTCAGCCGTTAGTTTACCTATAATGAGTTTTTTAGATGCATTTTCAGGTTATCACCAGATCAGGATGCACCCTCCCGACATTAAAGATGTCTCCTTCATCACTGGGGATGGGTGCTACTGCTATAAAATGATGCCCATCGGGCTAAAGAACGTAGGAGTAACTTATCAAAAAATGATGGATAGGGTCTTCCGAGAGCAGAGGGGAAGGAACTTGGAAGTGTATGTTGACGACCTCATGATCAAGAGTCGAGACAACGACTCTCACCTCTAGGATCTGGAGGAAACCTTCTCCACCCTGCGCGAGTACACGATGAGGTTAAATCCCTTGAAGTGTGATAGTTTTACTTTCAAGACAACCTAAACACCTAGAGGGGGGGGGGGTGAATAGGTTCTAATTTCTTGTTTATAATTCTAGGCAGAAATCAATTACAAATTAAAACATCTAGCACAGCATTCACAGACAACTAAGTATCACAGATTGCACAATGTTTTATAGTGGTTCCCTAAGGTCTGGGTACATCTACTTTCCCCCTTCACCTATCTAGCAATATGCTAGATTCGGCCAAACTTCCACTTTTCTCAGATCCTCAGATCCTACAGCTCAGAACCTGGATAGGTTCCTACAACTCAGGCTCTACAGCCCTACCTCAGCCTTGCCTCAAGGCCTACCACTCAGAGAATAACCTTCTCCTACACTCAGGCAAATAGCCCTACCACTCAGAGATCACCTCTCCTACACTCAGCCTTTATAACACAGGCTTACAACTCAGATCTGTGTAAACAGATCCTACAGAAATTTAGAAAAGATATTTTAATGTCTTGCCTTTGTTGAGAGAGAAGAGGACAAGACACTTCTTGATCAGCTGATGAAATCAACTGAACCTGAGCTTTCTTCAAAGCTTCTTGAATCTGAACTTAGCTGAGTTGATTTCCAAACAGCTTCTTGAGAAACCACTGATGGCTTCCTTCTTCTTCTCCAAGATGACTGGATCCCTCTCTGTCCAACACCTTTTCTGATACTTCAGACTTCTTCTTAGATTATCTGAAGATCTTCTTTAGCACTTTCTTAAATTGAAACTTCAACAGGATCGTAATCCTTCTTGTTTCTTCTTCTTAGATCTTCTTCTGTTATATCTTATTTTTCTTCTTTTCATAATATGTCTATTTATAGACTTCCTTCATGGTAACCGGCTGATCCGGTTTCTAACTGATTTCTGACAGGTCTGACAGCTTCAGTTAAACGGTGGCAACCCACAGCTGTCAAGTCTTCAAACAGTTCCTGTACCTTAGCCTTGGACAGCAAAATGTCGAGACAGTCAGTTAGAAAGTGTCGAGACCAATCTGTCTATCTGTGTCGACACAATTGACTTTGGTGTCGACACAGTCTTTGATGATGTCGACTAAGTTGCCTTTAAATCGACACAGCTTCTTCAGAAAATAACTTGGTCTAGACTCTACAGTGTGTCGACACAAGTCCTGTGTGTCGACACAGTTGTTGTAGATTCAGAACTCAGTATGTGTCGACTCAGCCTTCAGGTGTCGACACATCAATCTTCAATTCTGCCAAAATGTGTCGACTCAGTCTTCTGGTGTCAACACAAGCATAGTCGACTTCTGCCAATATGTGTCGACTCAATCTCAAGGTGTCGACACATCCACCCAGTGTCGACTATCTTTCACTAGTCGACTATCTTTCACTAGTCGACTATCTTCCACTAGTCGACTATTTTTCTCTGGTCGACTATCTTTCACTAGTCGACAAACTTTCTCTGGGTGTCGACTATCTATCACTGTGTCGACAATTTTTCTCTGGTCGACTATCTTTCACTAGTCGACAAACTTTCTCTAGGTGTCGACTATCTTTCACTGTGTCGACACTGCTTCCCAGTGCTGAGGTCGACGATTTTCTTTATGTGTCGACACTGCTTCCCAGTGTCGACATAAATGTGGTCGACCATCTTTCTCTGTGTCGACACTGATATTCTGAAGTGTCGACACAATTTCTTCAGGTGTCGACATGTGGACTTAGAATATTTTTCTGCATTCTGTAATACTTCTTCACCTGCACATGTCAACTCAAAA
Organism: Platanthera zijinensis; assembly: GCA_039513925.1. Classification (NCBI taxonomy): domain Eukaryota; kingdom Viridiplantae; phylum Streptophyta; class Magnoliopsida; order Asparagales; family Orchidaceae; genus Platanthera; species Platanthera zijinensis. Next base: position 34,508,844 of record CM077093.1, on the reverse strand, counting down.
CAACATCAAATACACCTTGACGTATATCATTGAGCTAAGTTGGGCTTCTTCAAATCAGGTACACATTTTCCAATGTACCCAACAATCTCCCCCTATTTGGAGAAGTCATAACCCTATAGCCAATGATATACACCATTTATAAAAAGTATAAACTGATGATATATGACATAACAGGAATACTTAATATAAACAAAATAAAAACCATCCATCACAGAATGAACATTATATGATACCAAACAACATTTTGTTTATAACTTGATAATGTTTGAATACAGAGATTTACATTTAATGATTTAATCAAAACATTACAAAATACTTTGAAAGAACTAAAAATTAAGACTGATCAGGCTCTTTTATGACAATCCCTTTGCCAGATAGAATTTGAGCCTTCACAGGAGCTTCAGAATCTTCAGCTGGCTTCTTGCCTTTTAGATCAGCCTTCTTCTTAGCTTCTTTCTTGAGCCTTTGCCTTTCAAAATAATGAAAGGGCTTTGGGAAGTACTTGCTTGGCTCTTGAGCATCTGGAGGCAGCCTACCCAGCTTGGCTTTTCTTCTAAACTGTACTATGGCCTCTTGCCTGGCTTCATACTTCTGCCATTCCATCTCATTGTACCACTTGCCTCTTTCATGCACTTGATCTTTGACAGCCTTCCAAGCAGTGAGTATAATATTTCTGGAAGTAGGACTCCACTACTCAAAGTCTGGCTTAAGTTCAGCCTGCTCTCTAAATCTTTTCTTAGATAGTAGAGCATCTTGCTGGTCTTTCAAAGTAGCCTCAGGCTTATCAACCTTCCCAATAACAACATTAGTAACCTCCTTTGGAGGACTATACATTCCTTGAACTTGCTGATCAATCATATCATAATCTGGAGGAGGGTAAATGACTTGGGCAACCTCAGGTTGATTGCCTTCAAGTAGACTTGTTTGTATTCCTGACACAGCCACCATAGCATCATCACACAATGGTGGATATCCTAATGTGGCTCGAATACTATTGGTCACCCATTTGGTGTGCTCTGAGCCTGCATGAACTAACATCCTCTCCCCCTTTATGGCTTCTCTAGTAACATGATCTCTTAGATCTTCCTTCTGAAATCTGATTTGGCCATCTAGATAATTCACACCCTCTTTAAAAAGTGGTTTTAACTTTAGAAGCTTGTCAGATATTTCCTTTTGAGAGGTAGTGATAGCAGTTTTAACAGAATCAATAGCAGCTTGAAAGTTCTTATCAAATTCTTCCATTTCTTTTGCTCTAGCTGCAGGCAGGCCTGGAACAATCTTTTTCAATTCATTAATGATCTCATGATGAGATTCAGTTAAATTCTCATTCATCCTTATCTGATTTTCCAAGACATAGCTTTGCTTTAAAGCAATATCATCCACCTTAGGGATGATAGACTGTTATTGTTGTGCCAAATATACCACAGCATTACCTCCCTTATGGAAGCAATCTGTCATCTCCTTTTTATGCATATTGACCTCAAACCTAATAGATTTTATATCTTGAGCTAAGTCAAATTGCAGGGACTTGTTGTTCTCATCAACATATTTTTCAATAGCCACTCTGTGTTCATCCAATTTCACTTGTAAATCGATCAAAAACTTGTTATAATCAAAGTCAGAAGGAGTGTGATGTGTTGTAGACTGTAGAGCCTGCTTATAGCTCTTGCTCCTTCTCTGGAAGACCAGAAGTTTTCTCTTCTTAGCCACCCTGGCTTCTTCATTTTCAGAATCAGAAGTACTATCAATTTGAACTCTTTCTTTGGGAGGAGGAGGAACAGCTGCTTCAGTGCCATGTTGTACAGTCTCCACATGCACAGGCTCCCCCTCAATTTCTTGCTCCACTTCCATTCTATCAGTAATTATTTCATTATCTGGAATAACTCTTCTAGAGTATATTCCTTTTGGGCTGGAACATCTGCAGTATTCAAATTTTGAGATATATCAATTTGAGCATCGTCTTGCACTTGCTCAGACAGTCTCTCCCCCTGTACTTGTTCAGTATTGGTGATTTCTTGGGCAGGTGAGGACACTTGGTTTCCCTGGACCTGTGCAGAAATAGAAATATTAGAGATGTCTTTTGTAGGAAAATTCACCAGCTCCCCTTGCACCTGTACCTGGTCATGAGTAGATACAGTCTGTGTAGGTGAATAAACTTGCTGAGCTGGTATTCTTACTTCTTCTTCTTGAATTGCAGGTATTGTGGCATCCTGAACTTGTGTAGAAGCAGGCTGATCTTCAACCTCTTGTCTTACTTGTTCTTCTTGTGGGTGCTCAGTACTGGTAGCATGTCCTGGGGATTTCTCAGGTGAATCCTGCCTTTCCACTTCAGGCATCTCTTTGGTCAGCACCCTATCCCATCTGGAGAATAATCTCATGTCCATCCTTCTCATGTGATTAATTTTTGTTCCAGATTGTTGTTGCATAACATCAGGAATCTCTTTACTTAGGTATATACTCATTATTCTAGCCAGATTTGGCTTCTTGATTCCTTCCTTAATCTTTTCAAAGATTACAGTTGACCAATCCGTTGGAATTGTAAACACAATCCTGGTCATTAGGCTGAACATATAGGCGGAAATCCTATCATGTCAACCTGGCTTGCACAGAATAACTTTTCCAACCACCTCAGACAGAAACTTGCCCTGTTGATTCATTCCTTTCCAATTGAAAGCAGCTCCAATTTTCATGGTGGAATCCAATCCACACCATTAAAGAGCCTCCCTTGATTTAGAAGCAGGGACATCCTCTTCATTCTCGATTATAGGTAAGTGTAGAATTGTTCTTAACTTACTTGGTGTAATTTCCACTGGTGACCCATGAACTGTTGATTTTATCTCATGACTTTCAGAGACTACAGATGCAGAAGTATAGAACTCATGCACTTCCTTCTTCCATATCTTAGATGGTTCGAAGACCAGAAATTCTAATCCTGAGTCGGAGAGGAGAGAGATAACCCCGAGAACATCTGGAGGGGCAGCAGCAAAGGCCTGGCGCACCAACTCATATCCTTCATTCACATTATCTTCAATCTTTGGCGCCATAAATCAGTCGAGAAAGCTTGAAAGATGAGAGAAAGAGAGAGAGAGAGAGAATGTCGACACAGGGTTTCGAAAACCTTGTAAGCGTGTCGACAGAATGAGTGTTTGACCTATTTATACCTTCTGTTTAAAGAAGATCAACAGACGCCAAAAACAGACTATAAGTGTCGACACAGATGGAATGTGTCGACACAAGCTTCTATTGTCTCGACATCAAGTCCGTCTATTATGTGTCGACACCAATTTGCTGTTATGTCGACACCAGAGATATATAGAAGAGCATCAGAAATTCTGTGTCAACTCTTAGTATAAGTGTCGACACAAAATCTGTAAGTGTCGACACCACTATCCTGGTGAAGTCGACACTACATTCCTGGATAAGTCGACAATAAGATTCTTAAGTGTTGACATATATTTTCTGTGTCGACACAACATCTCTGACTTGTCGACATTACTACCCTGAGTCGACACATTATTACTGAATGTGTCGACACCATCTTACTTAGCCAATTTCTGTTTGTTCAACACAACTTATAAGTCCTACAAAATACTTGATACTACTTCAATGTGTCTTTATATCACTTGAATGTCTTGTTACCATTTCAACTTCATTGTTGATAATTTTGTGATTACACTAATCAATGGTTAATATACCTAATTCAATTTTGAATTTATTGAATTTGGTCTCATCCAGGGGCTTAGTAAACACATCTGCTATTTGATAATCTGTTTTCACAAATTCCAATGAGATGTCTTCTTTTTCTACATGTTCTCTAAGAAAATGGTATTTTATTTCTATATGCTTAGTTCTACTATGAGAAACAGGATTATTAGCAATAGAAATTGCACTCTTAGAATCACACAAAAGAGGTGTTTTACTTACTTGAATACCATAATCCTTAAGCTGATGCTGCATCCATAATAGCTGTGCACAGCAGCTTCCAGCAGCAACATACTCAGACTCAGCTGTGGAAATTGCCACACTGGTCTGCTTCTTACTACTCCATGATATTAGTCTTCCTCTCAGGAATTGACAAGTACCTGTAGTACTCTTCCTATCCTCTCTACATCCTGCAAAATCTGCATCTGAATAGCCTGTTAGTTGAAAATCTCTATTCCTAGGGTACCAAAGACCTAGATTAGGTGTGCCCTTAAGATATCTCAAAATCTTTTTGACTGCAGTATAATGAGATTCTTTAGGGCAGGCTTGGTACCTAGCACAGACACATGTAGCATACATAATATCTGGTCTACTAGTAGTGAGATATAGTAGTGAGCCAACTATTCCTCTATACAAAGTCTCATCAACAGGTTTACCTGTATCATCTTTGCATATAAGCATACTTGTTCCCATAGGAGTTCTCATGGTAGAGGATGACTCCATACCATATTTCTTAATCAATTCTTTGGTGAACTTAGACTGGGATATGGACAAGCCATCATCAGTCTGTCTTACTTGGAGTCCCAAGAAGAATTTCAGTTCCCCCATACTGCTCATCTCAAACTTCCCTTGCATAAGTTTGGCAAACTTTTTACAAAGGTTGTTTTCAGTAGATCCAAAGATTATGTCATCAACATAGATCTGAACTAAGATGATCTTGCCTTTGGATTCCCTAAGGAATAGAGTTTTGTCAATTTTTCCTCTTGAGAATTTATTCTCTGAAAGTGAAGGGATAGATACTACTCTAGAGGGGGGGTGAATAGAGTTATCAAATTTTGCACTAGACAAAACTTAATGGTCTACCCAACTCCCTTGGAGTGAAGTGCGGAATGAAAGATTATAGATATAGATTTAACCCTAGAGCCTAACACAAGTGGAGTGCACAAACTCAAGCTAACTGTAATTACAGTTAAGGCTTGGAAAAACCTAATCAGTAACTAGCAACCTAGTTATATCTAATCACAGCCACAATACAGGAATTAAACAATGGAATCCAGACGACACAAGGAAATTTATAGTGGTTCCCCAAACAACTTGGGTACGTCCACTCTTCTACCCACACGGTAGGAATCCACTCAGGTTTTTGATCAGGTGCCCTGCCACCAACAGAATCTGCTTCAGGTAGATTCAGAAACCCTTTAGACTTTTGATCAGGTGTCTAAAAACCAAGCACAGGTTTTTGATCAGGTGCCCTGCCACCAAGGGATACTTTTGAAGGGAGTAATAACCCTGTACAGGAGGGGGAAGAAGGTTAAGATGTCTTCTCTATTTTACAATAGATTAGAGAAGCACAGAAACTTGCACTGAGCTAGACAGCTCTAAAGAATCAAGGCTCCCCCTGGCTCAAAGATGTCCAGGTAAAGTCTTGCTTCAGTGCAGAAAACTCTTTAGAAAGTTCTGAAGGAAAAGCTACAGGAAGAAAATAAATAATAAAATGAAATCTCTTCAAGCAGCTATCTTCTTCTTCTTCTTCTTCAAAGGATCTCTGAGTTTGAACTTCCTGAAAGCAGGAGAACTCAGGTTGAAGAAGAGTCGAAGATCTTAACACTTCTCAGTTAGATGGAAATTGCTGAGAGCAGAAAGCTTGAAGGCTTGAAAGCTTGAATGAACAACTGGTTAGCTATTAGCTCTCAACTATTGACTATTTTCTCTTTTCTATTGACTAGCTTGAATCCTTCTTCAAAGGGTTCTTTATATAACATCAGCAAGCAACGACTCTCTTCCATTTGAATTATTTGTCTTCTTCTGAGCCTTGAGACCTGGGCTGTAAATATCAAAAAGACAGAAACATCTCTGCAGCAAAACATTCTACAAAGGGAATAAACCTCTTTCAAAGAAGCTGCAGGCTTAAATCAAATAACAGAAGGACTAAATAAAGTCACATCAGAAATAATCTCTTTATAGCAAAAAGAAGACTTTTCAGTCTAACGGCTATAAAGGGCTGACAACAGATAAAGTAATTTATAATGACAGCTAATAAGACAAACAACTTTATCTTAAAAAGATTTGACTCAGGCAAAAGAGATGGAGCAAATATTGCCTGGAAATTTTATCATACAGCTTAAAATAATGTGCCAGAAAATGTATTAATTAATTAAATATAATAAATAAATACAAAATATAAAGGCAGGCAGAAAGCGTCGAACGACCTTCGGAGATCGTCGACCGACGCACGGAGATCGTCGATCTATCGGGCAGATAGTCGAACGATCCAGATAGTCGACCTATCGAAGAAGATAGTCGAACTACCTCGGCAGATAGTCGACCTATCAGAACAGATAGTCGAACTATCAGATAGTCGATCTATCAGGACAGATAGTCGAACTATCAAGCGCAAACAGATAGTCGACCTATCAAGCAGATAGTCGACCTACCTCAGAAAACAGATAGTCGACCTATCAACAGATAGTCGAACTATCAAAACAGACCAGATAGTCGATCTATCAACAGATAGTCGAACTATCAGATATTTGAACTATCAGGACAGATAGTCGAACTATCAAAGACGACAGATAGTCGACCTATCAACAGATAGTCGACCTATCAGCGCAGAACAGATAGTTGACCTATCAACAGATAGTCGAACTATCAGCGCAGAACAGATAGTCGACCTATCAACAGATAGTCGAACTATCAACGCAGACAAAGCGTCGACCAACTGATAGACGATCGTCGATCAGCCGATAGACGATAGTCAAGCGGCGTTCGACTATAGTCGAACGAAAAACCTACTTAACCAAATTCTCAATCTGGAAAAGTGAGGACTCTACAGCTAGACTTCTAACCATTGACCATAGGTATTTCTTGGGTCAAGGGGGCACAAAGGAGAGGACTAAACTCAAATCAAACTAGGGTACCAACAATCTCCCCATATTTGAGTTAAGTCTCTCAAAAACTAAAACAAACAGCTAGCTATAGAACACTAAAAAATACAGGAAATAGACTAGCAGATTATCAAACAGATAAACAAATATAGCACAGCAGTTAATCAAACTATGGATCAACAGAGTCAGGCTTAGATACAGAGGAGCTAGAAACAAAAGATATTTTCCTTAACGGGTCATCAGATTCTTTCTTTGATATTTTCAGGTCCTGTGCACCAATGATCTTCAGCTCTGCAGTTCTTGGGACTACTGCTTCCGGATGCTTTTCCATGTATTTGGAAGGGTCAAAAACCTCAGGATTAACCTGGAACTTTTCAAGCTCTTTCTTTCTGTAAACAGACATGGTAGTTAAATCAGTCGTATCTTTTCCCTCGGATCTAGCTTTTCTAATTTGAGCTGCTCCTACTAGTTCTTGAAAGCGAGCCATCCTAAAGTTAGGATCAAGCTCAGGATTTTCATAAATAGGCTCAGGAGGAGCAACCTCAGATACTTTATCTAGATAAGATATTAGAGTATACTTAGCAAAAGGATCTTGCTAGAAATTTTTAAAACAAAGTAAACTATTTACCTTTTGAAACACTTTTCTCAGAAAACGATTTGCCTTGCGAGCTTTGATAACTTTGTCTTGGCTGGGGCTGAAAAGAAGCAGATCTTCCAGAAGAGGCAGCAGGATTAGCTGATAGGTTCCCAGAGGCTCCTGCACCTGGAGGTGGAGGAGGGGGACCTCTGGGAGTCTATCTTGAGACAGGACTGTCATACCTCTTAGTTCTTTTTCTTTCTTTCTGCTGATTCTTTGAAAACCACATCCAGTGCTGAAATTCCTTGGATTTAGGGTCAATGCCCTTCAGAATATAATAGGGAGTGTCATTATCTTTACTTGGAGGAGGAGGAGCAGCAGCTTTCCTTTTCTTTGAAACAGCTTTCTTTCTCTTTGACTTCTCAGAAACATCATAATCATCCTCATCATCAGAGGGAGATGATGGAGGATTTTCATACGGATCATAGGCTTCAGAAACAGCCTTTTCTTTAAGCTTTAGAGCAGATTTTACTTTTTCCTCTTCCATGGCATCCAGAGCCAGAAGGGAATCTAAGTCCAACCCTGGAGAGTCATCCCAGATGGTTGACTTTTCAACTTGCAATTCCTTTTCTTTCTCTTCTAAAGACTTTACTCTTAAATCCCAGGCAGCTCTTGCTTGAACTTCTTCCAAATTCAGAACAGGAGAGCCATCTTTGACTTTATCTTGATTTTCAGATTCATCTCTATCATCTAGAAAAGATTCCAGTTCAGGATCTACTGGGATATCAGGAATACTTGGAGCAGCCTCTGAGACAATTTCTATTATCTGAGCGGATAAATTTTCTCTAATATCATCTTCATATTTGACCATTTCTCATGATTCATTCAGATATGAAGTTATAATTCCTTCTAAGAATCTAGCAATCACAGGAGTGGTGAGGTCTTCCAAGCAGACTTTCACTGCAAATTCAGACAACATGATTCCATCTGTTATTTCCTTATCAGACAAAACTGGAGCTATTTCTTTCTCAGCAGGAGCAGATTCTTCCTGGGCAGTCATGAATGTATCTTTTATAGCTGGAGGGGAGGCAGGATGGTCTGAGGCATCTTCATGGAACATCTCCCCCTGCCTGATTTCAGTGGATACTGAAACCAGGCCCCTTGAGGAAGATGGCTCAGCAGATTTGGAAAGGGATTTAATGGAGGCAGTTAAGAGATCAATGGAGGCTGCAAGAGGAGCGATTGCCTCTTCAATCATGGTTTTGATTGACGGGGTAATCAGCTCCACAATGCGGGAGATAAGCTCAGGAGAGATCTCAATAGATGAAGGATGTGAGGTGGATGGAGCTGCAGCAGATATGGGAGTGGTGCTGGGATGAGAAATGGTGTGGACAGGGGATCGAACTGGAGATGGAGCTGGAGAGTTAATTGGAGAATTAACTTGGGAATGAACGGGAGACGGAGGAGGAGAAGGAATCCTCTCAGAGCCTAGCAAATCAAAGCTAGGAGCAGATATCCTAGCCAGATGAGCAGGTAGAGGAGATGCTGGAGGGGAAAGAGGAACAACCGTAGTTGTTTCTGGAGCAGAAGAAGAAGAAGGTCGTACTTCAGCTGAAGTTGATGGTACTTCAACCGAGGCAGACAACACAGCAGAAGAAGAGGGAAGAGCTGAGCCAGCTTCAACAGGGTGAGGAGCGACTGATACAGTCCTGGTGTCCTCAGATGTTGCTGGAGCAGATTTCACAAAAGTTCTCTTCCACTTAGAGAACAGGTGGGGATCCATCTTCTTGCTGGCGTTGATTGTTGTTGCAGTTGAACTCAGCAGATGGGGGTACCTTTCCTTCAGGAAAATTCCGATAACCCTTCCTAGGGTGACTTCCTTCTTGCCATTCTTTTTCCTTATTAAATCAAACATCACTGCTGCCCAATCTATCCTTTTTCGATTAACAATCGCACACATGAGTGCGAATTGCTGTCTTGTTATATTATCGTGAGCAGAGTGCTTACCCAGGAGCACTTTTCCTACTAACTCAGCCAGAAACTTGATTTTGAAAGGAAAATTCACTTTGAGCAGCTTGGTGGGAATGCCCTCAGCATGTCCCAGCTCAACTATCATTCTTCCGAATTCCTGAGCATCTTGCTCATAATCCTCGTCACCATTAACTAATCCAAAAACATCAGATAAAACGGCCGGAGTCAGGATTACCTCTTCTCCGCCGATGGTACCAGTCATCGATTCGTCTGAGGAAGACGACGTGAAAGCCCATTCTTTGATTTCTGGAATGTTTATCTTAATCCTTGCAGACATTAACTTTTCTAATCCCTGATCCCTGCATAGCTGTAGAACTTCTACGATTCCTGCATCGCAGCTGCTGAATGCGTCGAAATCCACGCTAAAACCTGCATCAAACTTCACGACGGCCAGAACTGCTGGAGAGACCGCCATGGATTCGCTGGAGAAACGCGAGAAGGACGAAGAAGACGAAGGGGACGAAGCGGCAGAAAATCGCAAGCGGGAAAGCAGAATGCGAAAGGGCACGCTCCGTCGACGATAAAGCAAAAGATCTTTTGACCTAGGTCGACTATCGGCTTTATATCAGACCGGATATAGTCGGTCTATTAAAAAGATCTAGACCCGATGGTCGAACGGCCGTTCGACGATCGGCTCAGAAACAGAGTAGTCGGACAATCGTTCGACTATTTCTGGCTTCTCAAACAACAGGCTATCGTCATCCAGAGATCGACGATGAGCCCAACCTGTTCGACGATGGTCGAACGTCGATCGACGATCTTCAAACAGATAAGCTATCATTAACCAGAGGTCGACGATAGGCTTAATCCGTTCGACGATCTTCGATCATCGTTCGACTATCTTCAAACAGATTTCAACATAGGCAGATAAAGTCACACTTAGTCTCGTCCATTAATCATGCCTAGTTGAACTAAAAAGAACAGATGCTTCTGTTCATCTAAAGGCTTGGTGAATATATCACCTCTCTGAAACTCAGTGGATATGAACTCAAGACAAATCTTGTTCTTTTCCACACAATCTCTCAGGAAATGGTGCCGAATCTCAATGTGCTTCGTTCTAGAGTGGTGCACTGGATTTTGTGCAATTGAGATAGCACTGGTACTATCACACATGATCTTGGTGTTCTTGTGTGAGTAACCATAATCCACAAGCTGGTTTTGAATCCACAGGATCTGTGAACAACAATTGGCAGCTGCTATATATTCAGCCTCTGCAGTTGAAGTTGAGACAGAAGCCTGCTTCTTACAGAACCAAGAGACCAATCTCTCTCCCAGGAACTGGCAAGTTCCTGAGGTGCTCTTCCTGTCAACTCTGCAACCAACATAATCAGAATCAGAATATCCAATTAATTCAAACTCTGACTCAGCTGGGTACCAAAGTCCTAGATCTGGACATCCCTTCAGGTATCTCAGGATTCTCTTTAGAAGAATCAGATGAGATTCCTTGGGGTTGACCTGAAATCTAGCACAAAGGCATGTAGCAAACATTATATCTGGCCTACTTGCAGTTAGATATAATAGGGAACCAACAATGGCCCTATAATTCTTTTGATCAACTGGCTTGCCGTGATCATCAGAATCAATAACTACATTAGTAGCCATGGGTGTAGGCATTGCTGAAGCATCAGCCATCCCAAATTTCTTTACCAATTCCTTGGCATATTTGGATTGGGAGATGAAGATACCATCAGCATCTTGCTTAACTTGGAGACCAAGAAAGTAAGACAGCACACCCATACTACTCATCTCAAACTTAGAGTGCATCAGGTCAGAGAACCTTTTGCAAAGTTTGGGATCAGTGGAGCCAAAAATAATATCATCTACATACACCTGAACTAATAGGATTGTGTCCTTGTGATGCTTGACGAAAAGGGTTCTATCAACTACTCCCCTAGTAAAGTTGTGCTCTAACAGGAAACTAGCTAAGGTCTCATACCAGGCCCTAGGAGCTTGCTTTAGTCCATAAAGAGCTTTCTGCAACTTAAACACATGTGAGGGCTGAGTTGAAGAAACAAACCCTGGTGGTTGTTCAACAAACACCTCTTCCTTAAGCTCACCATTCAGGAATGCACTTTTGACATCCATTTGGAACACCTTAAACTTCATGTAGGCTGCATAGGCCAAGAAGATCCTTATTGCTTCTAGCCTTGCAACAGGAGCAAAGGTTTGGTCATAATCTATACCTTCCTCCTGTCTGTAGCCCTGAGCTACAAGCCTAGCTTTATTCCTTACTATAATTCCATTTGCATCTAGCTTGTTTCTATACACCCACTTGGTGCCTATGATCAGTTGGCCTTTAGGTCTTGGAACCAAAGTCCAAACTTTACATCTCTCAAACTGATTGAGCTCCTCTTGCATTGCAATGATCCAGTGGGGATCTAGCTATGCATCTTTAAAGGTGAGGGGCTCAACCTGTGAGAGGAAACAAGCATGCATCACATCCTGTCTTAATTGATGTCTTGTTTGCACACCAGCTGATATGTCTCCAATCACTTGAGATGTGGGGTGATCTCTAAGTGTGACAATATCAGCAGGTGGGATGTGATCTTCACCTACAGTTGGGATTAATTCCTCAGGAGGAATTTGATCTACTGTTGGTGGAACAACAACAGCTTCAACAGCTTCAGCAATGTCTTCATCACTGTCTGATTCAGTGATCTGAAGAGTTGATAGTTAAAGAATTTCTTGAGGGGCATCATGTACCTGCAAAGAACTTGAGGAAGGAGAATTTTCTTTCTCCTTGTAAAACATCTGAGACTCATCAAAAGTCACATGCACAGATTCTTCAATCTTACAGGTTGATTTGTTATAAACCCTATAAGCTTTGCTTACTTGGGAATATCCAAGCATGATTCCCATTGAAGCTTTTGCTTCAAACTTTCTAATATATTCTTTATTATTATTATGAATATAAACAATACAGCCAAAAACTCTAAAATAATTAATTTTTGGTTTCTTTCCTTTAAGCAACTCATAAGGAGTTTTACACTTAAGTTTGTGTATCAAACTTCTATTCAAGACATAGTTGGCTGTACTAACAGCTTCTGCCCAATAGGATAGAGGCATGTTAGCATCTGCCAACAATGTGCTAGCAGCTTCAATAAGTGTTCTATTTTTCCTTTCAACTACCCCATTTTGTTGAGGAGTTCTAGGAGCTGAGAAGCTATGTTTGATACCTTCTCTCTCACAGAATTCTTGCATGAGAAGAGAGTCAAACTCAGTACCATGATCACTTCTGATCAAGGCCACATGAGTAGAGTACTCAGTCTGCACACATAGTAGAAAGTCTGTAAGGGCTTTGAAGTTATCAGACTTAGTTCTCAAAAAGAAAACCCAACTGAACCTAGAGAAGTCATCTACAATTACTAATGTGTAATACTTCCCTCCTAAGCTCTGTACAATTATTAGGCCAAAAAGGTCCAAGTGTAATAAATACAGGATCCTAGGAGAATCACTTTTATTTACAGATTTAAAAGAGTTTTTGGTTTGCTTGCCTAGCTGACAAGCCTTGCATAGGCTCTCCTTCTTGTAGGGGCAAGAAGGTAAACCTCTAACAAGGTTGTGCTTAGATAACCTAGATATATTTTTAAGGTTTACATGACTAAGCCTTTTATGCCATAGGGAATTATTATTAAGGGTTACTTCATTAAACAGGCAGATTTCAGAATGAGATGAATTGAAATCTACTAAATAGATATTACCTATTCTAATACCTACTAAAACAACATTATTATTTAAAGTAATATTGCAAGAGGAGTTAGAAAATGAAACCTGGTAGCCAGCATCACATAGCTGGCTGACTGAAATCAGATTATGCTTCAGTCCATTGACATAAGCAACTCTCTTGAAAGTAACTGCTCCAATTGTGATCTTGCCATAGCCTTCTGTCTGACCACAGTTGGAGTCTCCAAAGATAACCTTTGGGCCGAGCTTAGCTTTGAACTTTGACAGTAGATCTTTATTTCCTGTCATATGCTTAGAGCATCCACTATCCAAATACCACTTATTTTGAGTGATTGGATAGGCCTTCACCTGCAAGACAATTATTTAGACAGAGTGGACCCAGGTAACCTTGGGTCCCTTGTTTTTCACATAAGAAAAACTGGAAATGTATGAAAATGCAGGCTGAGGGTGATAACCTAGTGGGTGAGATCTCCTAGGTGGGATTCTCCATGCTGATGATGGGTCAACAAACCTAGGGTTTCTATTCTCATTTAGGTTTCTATGGAATTGATTATGATTTTGAAAATCATATTGAAATCGTCGATCGACGTTCGACGATGGGTGCTCAGATCGTCGACCTTCGTTCGACCATGGAGCTTCCGATCGTCGAGCTGCGTTCGACGCTCTTTGCATTTCTTTAAAAAACTTCTTTCTCTGTTCTCTCTTAGCTTTATTTAAGGTTTTATTAACCAGATTTACTTGCTCAGTGTTCTTCTTTCCACTAGCTGAAATGAAGTTCACTGGAGTTGAAAGATTATTTTTAAGAATGACTGGGGGTTCACTGGGAGAAGCTCCTAAGCCTAGTTTATCATTACCTGACCTAGTGTTAGTCATGCTGGTAATTTCTAATAACTTAAGGCTTCTACCATTAAGGGATTCTTCTAATCTCTTAGACTTAGCTAACTCTATTTTAAGAAATTTAATTTCTTCACTACAAGTAGTGAGATCTTCCTTTAACCTAATGTTTTCAGAGGCTATTGATTCTGAGTCAGCTAACCTATTTCTAAGTTCTTTTATTTCCTTTTCTGAGCTAATTAAATCTAAACATAAAGATTTAAATTCTAACTTAAATTCTTCTGAAGTAAAATCATAAGAAGAAAGTACCTCATCTTCTGTAGGCATCTCTTCATCAGAGTCAGAACTCTCTGCAGCAGAGTGGTTGCTGCAGGCATCTATTGCCATAAGGCAAACTTCTTTTGCCTTCTTCTCTTCCTCATCTTCACTGGAGCTTGATGAGGAGGATTCTTCATCAGAATCACTCCAGGTTTCAGCAATGAAACCTCTCTCCTTCTTTTTGTTTTTGTAGGAGGATGGCTTGGAGTGCTTCCTGTGTTGTTCTTTATCTTTTCTCTTTTCTTTGTTCTTCTCCTCTGGACACTCTGGCAGGATGTGTCCAGGCTTCCTGCAACCATAACAGATAATTTCTTTAGCAGGAGAGCGATCATACCTTGGTTTGTCTTCATAACGTGAAGACTTCTTTCTGAACTCCTTTCTCCCCATCTTGAGAAACCTTTTGGCAAACAGTGCCATAAGTTCCTCATTAGATTGGCTGCTTTCAGAAACATCTGCAGCCTTAAGAGCTAGAGACTGCTCTTTTCTTGTTGGAGTGGGGGTCTTTGCTTCAGCTTCAGCTTCCCTTGTCTTCAGCACTTGCTCAAAAGACTTGAGCTTGCCGAGAAGGGCTTCAGTGGAGATCTCATTAGTACTTCTGGCTTCTTTGATGGGCCAGATTCTTAGATCCCATGTGCTAGGGAAGCACATAAGAATCTTATCATTGACCTCTGTCAATGATATGTCCTTGTACAGGGTCCTCAGCTCATTGATGATTGAGCTGAGCCTGGTGTACATAGCTTCAACTGATTCAGCATCAGTTTTCTTGAAGTTCTCGTACTGTGAGATCAGGTTGGACCTTCTGTCCTTCCTTTCATCAGCTGAACCAGCTACAATCTGGTTCAGTGTGTCCCACATGGCCTTTGCTGAGGAGCAGTCAGCTACCTTCTGGAACACCTCATCAGACATTGTCTGAGCCAGTATGTTCATTTCCTTGGCATCTGCAATTTTGGCCTTCTTGTACTCATCATTATAATCTGGAGGAGGCACTACACTCATATCAGATGATGAGGCAGTGGCAGCAGCAGGTGCTCTTGGGGGACCTGACAAAATAGAAGCAAAAATACTTTCATCAATAGAATTCATATATAGTTTGATCCTTGCCTTCCAGATGCCAAACTTAGCTAAGTTGCATGCTGGAGGTCTGGTGCTTGAATAATCCTTGGACTGGGCCATGATAGTGAATATCTATAAGCTTTGGTATCTATCAGGATCTTGTGACTTAGGTGTTAGCCTATTCAGTCAGTCAACCTCCCTCTGATACCAATTGAAAGTGAAGGGATAGATACTACTCTAGAGGGGGGGTGAATAGAGTTATCAAATTTTGCACTAGACAAAACTTAATGGTCTACCCAACTCCCTTGGAGTGAAGTGCGGAATGAAAGATTATAGATATAGATTTAACCCTAGAGCCTAACACAAGTGGAGTGCACAAACTCAAGCTAACTGTAATTACAGTTAAGGCTTGGAAAAACCTAATCAGCAACTAGCAACCTAGTTATATCTAATCACAGCCACAATACAGGAATTAAACAATGGAATCCAGACGACACAAGGAAATTTATAGTGGTTCCCCAAACAACTTGGGTACGTCCACTCTTCTACCCACACGGTAGGAATCCACTCAGGTTTTTGATCAGGTGCCCTGCCACCAACAGAATCTGCTTCAGGTAGATTCAGAAACCCTTTAGACTTTTGATCAGGTGTCTAAAAACCAAGCACAGGTTTTTGATCAGGTGCCCTGCCACCAAGGGATACTTTTGAAGGGAGTAATAACCCTGTACAGGAGGGGGAAGAAGGTTAAGATGTCTTCTCTATTTTACAATAGATTAGAGAAGCACAGAAACTTGCACTGAGCTAGACAGCTCTAAAGAATCAAGGCTCCCCCTGGCTCAAAGATGTCCAGGTGAAGTCTTGCTTCAGTGCAGAAAACTCTTCAGAAAGTTCTGAAGGAAAAGCTACAGGAAGAAAATAAATAATAAAATGAAATCTCTTCAAGCAGCTATCTTCTTCTTCTTCTTCTTCAAAGGATCTCTGAGTTTGAACTTCCTGAAAGCAGGAGAACTCAGGTTGAAGAAGAGTCGAAGATCTTAACACTTCTCAGTTAGATGGAAATTGCTGAGAGCAGAAAGCTTGAAGGCTTGAAAGCTTGAATGAACAACTGGTTAGCTATTAGCTCTCAACTATTGACTATTTTCTCTTTTCTATTGACTAGCTTGAATCCTTCTTCAAAGGGTTCTTTATATAACATCAGCAAGCAACGGCTCTCTTCCATTTGAATTATTTATCTTCTTCTGAGCCTTGAGACCTGGGCTGTAAATATCAAGAAGACAGAAACATCTCTGCAGCAAAACATTCTACAAAGGGAATAAACCTCTTTCAAAGAAGCTGCAGGCTTAAATCAAATAACAGAAGGACTAAATAAAGTCACATCAGAAATAATCTCTTTATAGCAAAAAGAAGACTTTTCAGTCTAACGGCTATAAAGGGCTGACAACAGATAAAGTAATTTATAATGACAGCTAATAAGACAAACAACTTTATCTTAAAAAGATTTGACTCAGGCAAAAGAGATGGAGCAAATATTGCCTGGAAATTTTATCATACAGCTTAAAATAATGTGCCAGAAAATGTATTAATTAATTAAATATAATAAATAAATACAAAAT
The DNA here is from genome assembly GCA_039513925.1 of Platanthera zijinensis. Classification (NCBI taxonomy): domain Eukaryota; kingdom Viridiplantae; phylum Streptophyta; class Magnoliopsida; order Asparagales; family Orchidaceae; genus Platanthera; species Platanthera zijinensis. The sequence continues at coordinate 34,491,928 of CM077093.1, read as the reverse complement.
ATAAAGGCAGGCAGAAAGCGTCGAACGACCTTCGGAGATCGTCGACCGACGCACGGAGATCGTCGATCTATCGGGCAGATAGTCGAACGATCCAGATAGTCGACCTATCGAAGAAGATAGTCGAACTACCTCGGCAGATAGTCGACCTATCAGAACAGATAGTCGAACTATCAGATAGTCGATCTATCAGGACAGATAGTCGAACTATCAAGCGCAAACAGATAGTCGACCTATCAAGCAGATAGTCGACCTACCTCAGAAAACAGATAGTCGACCTATCAACAGATAGTCGAACTATCAAAACAGACCAGATAGTCGATCTATCAACAGATAGTCAAACTATCAGATAGTTGAACTATCAGGACAGATAGTCGAACTATCAAAGACGACAGATAGTCGACCTATCAACAGATAGTCGACCTATCAGCGCAGAACAGATAGTTGACCTATCAACAGATAGTCGAACTATCATCGCAGAACAGATAGTCGACCTATCAACAGATAGTCGAACTATCAACGCAGACAAAGCGTCGACCAACTGATAGACGATCGTCGATCAGCCGATAGACGATAGTCGAGCGGCGTTCGACTATAGTCGAACAAAAAACCTACTTAACCAAATTCTCAATCTGGAAAAGTGAGGACTCTACAGCTAGACTTCTAACCATTGACCATAGGTATTTCTTGGGTCAAGGGGGCACAAAGGAGAGGACTAAACTCAAATAAAACTAGGGTACCAACATTCTCAATAAGGAAAGTAGACAGGGTTTCATACCAAGCCCTTGGGGCTTGCTTTAACCCATACAGAGCTTTCCTAAGCTTATAAACAAAATCAGGTTTAAGAGGATCTACAAAACCTGATGGCTGCTCTACATATACTTCTTCTTTAAGATCACCATTCAGAAATGCTGACTTCACATCCATCTGGTATACTTTGAAGTCTTGATAGGCTGCATAGGCAAGGAATATTCTGATTGCCTCCAGCCTTGCTACTGGAGCAAAGGTTTGATCAAAGTCAATCCCTTCTTCCTGCCTGTATCCTTTTGCAACCAATCTTGCTTTATTCTTTACTATTATTCCACTTTCATCTAGCTTGTTCCTATAGATCCATTTTGTGCCAATTATGTTGTGGCCTCTTGGTTTAGGAATAAGCTCTCAGACATTGCACCTTCTGAATTGATTCAGCTCCTCTTGCATAGCATCAATCCAGTGCAGGTCTTGGATAGCTTCTTCAAACTTCTTAGGCTCCAATTGTGACAGGAAACTTGAATGTAGAACTGTGTTTTGATTTCTGCTTCTAGTTTGCACCCCCTGTCTTGGATCACCTATTATCTGATCAGCTAGATGATCTCTCAAATGTCTTGTAGCAGGAGGAAGATTCCCTTCTGGTTGAACATCTCCAGCTCCTTCATTTAGCTGAATCTCTTGGTTTTCATCAGCTTCTATAGTGTCTTGTTCTCCCCCTGGACAGAAGCCTTCATTTTCCAATGCCCCATCTTCCTTTGATCCTTTAGTAATGGAGAGCTTGTCCATACTTTTGCTTATACCTGTTGAGTCATTTGATCTACAAGACAACTCACAGTTGATTAATCTTGTTTCATCAAACACAACATGCACAGATTCTTCAACAACTTGAGTAGTCAAGTTGAAGACTCTATAGGCCTTACTATTAGTGTTGTAACCAACAAATATCCCATCCTGGGATTTGGCAGCAAACTTAGTCAAATATGACTTGTCATTGTTAAGTATATAACACTTGCAACCAAAGATCCTAAAGTAAGATAGATTTGGTTTTCTGCCTTTCACAATCTCATAGGGAGTCATTTTGTGGCTTTTGGTGATAGTAGCCCTATTGATTACATGACAAGCAGTGTTAACTGCCTCAGCCCAAAAATATTCTGGGAGAGAGGTGTCACTCAACAGAGTTCTACCTGCTTCAATTAATGTTCTATTCTTTCTTTCAGCAATTCCATTTTGCTGAGGTGTTCTAGGTGAGGAGAACTCTTGGAAAATCCCAAAGTCTTTACACAAGTTTGTTATGCTTTCAGATTGAAACTCAGTACCATGGTCACTTCTGATTTTGACCACTGTACTATTCAGTTCATTCTGAATTTGCTTTACAAAATTAAGTAATACACTTGGGGTTTCAGATTTTTGTCTCAGAAAGAACACCCATGTAAATCTTGAATAGTCATCTACAACCACAAAAGTGTAGACTTTCCTACCTAGACTGTGAACTGGCATAGGACCAAAAAGATCCATATGCAAGAGGTATAAGCACCTCACAGAATCCTTGTTTTCAAGGCTTTGAAAGGAGGATTTTGTCTGCTTGCCCTTTTGACAAGCTGAGCATATCCCTTCCTTTATACACTTAACTTGAGGTCCATTCCTCACTAACTCTTTGCTAAAGAGTTGGCCAATTGTCTTGTAGTTTAGATGAGTCAATCTCTTGTGCCACTTAACACAATGAGAAGCATTGTCATCAGCTATAAGACAGATGGGAGAAGCCTTATTCTCACATTTAAAATTAAGACAATATACATTTCTCTTCCTATACCCAGTCAGTATGATCTTTTGATCACTTGACCTCTTGATATGACATCCATCTTTAACAAATGAAATGTCATATCCTAAATCACTTAGCTGGCTTATGCTTATTAGATTATGTTTCAAACCTTTTACATAAGCCACTTGAGTGATAGTAATTAGGTTAGAAGAAATGTTACCAAACCCTTTGATGACTCCTTTTTCAGATCCACCAAAGATCACTTTAGGTCCATCTTTGACAGATGAATACTCCTTCAGCAGCCCCTTTGTTTCAGTCATGTGCCTGGAACAACCACTATCCAAGTACCATATAGGGGCATGGTTACTTGGATTCACCTGCAACACAGAATTACTTACCCTTAGAACCCAAGTAAGTCTTGGGTCCTTGGTTCAGGTTAGCATTAATAAAGCTACCATAACCTCTTCTAACAGGTAGACTATTATTCTTTATAACACTTGGGTTATACCAACAGTCTAGTGCAAAATGGCCTCTCTTGCCACAGCACTAACATTCAAACTTATTGTATCTAGATCTAGATACATCCTTGTCAGAAGAATTTCTGTTCATTGCTGGTGCTGCAGCAACTTCACCTACTGATTTCTTAAAACCATTGGGTTTATGACCATGGGTATGCCTGCTTGCATTTACACCCTTGTTCTTCAGAACATTAGTCTTAATATGACCTTGAATATCTTCATGATCATATTTGTTAGAAGGCACTTCCACCTTACTAAACTTTATGGGGACTGAAAGGTTTAGTGGCTGAACAGGAGCTTTGCCTTTCCTCTTGAATCTGCCAGCCCTGGAGTTACCTTTAAATCCTAATCCAGCCTTACCCTTTTGAGTGACAAATTCATCTATCAAGGGTAAGACAGATTTTGGCTTAGAGTAACTAGCCACTAAATCCCTTTCAATTCTAAGTCTGGCCTCCAGACTCTTCACTTGATCATTAGTATAATTAATTGTGCCCATCTGAATAATAGTTATATTCTTCAGCTTGGCAATTTCATTTAATTTTTGATCAATAACTTTCTCTAACTCAGTTGTAGCAACCCTTAGTTCAGCAATCTCTTGAGCCTGAGATTTAACCAGGTTCTTGCTTTTCTTAAGGGCCTGCAACAAGTCCCCATACTTGTCTATCAATTGATAGACATCTCCTTCAGATTCAGATACATCTACATCACTTGATGCAGATGTAGCTGATTCTTCACTTGTACAACAAACAGATGTAATAGAAGGACATTGTACCTTATTAGGACCAGATTGATTCTGGCATATGTCCTCTGCTGATCCTGCCATCAGCCCCATACACTGATGATCCTTTTGTTCATTGATGGAGTCTAGCAACTGCAGAAACTCCTCTTCTTCAGATGCAGCATATAGTCCAATATATGCTTCAGCTTCAGATTCTGACTCTGAAGTTGACTGGTCTGTTAGACTCTTATCTTTCTTTGCAACAAAGGATTTCTCCTTCTTGTCTTTCTGATGAGTCTTCTTCTTGTCTGAAGACTCCTTTCTCTTATCAGGACAGTCAGCCACTACATGTCCAGACCTATTGCAACAATAGCAGACAATCTTTGAAGTAGTGGCTTTGCTGGGCTTTAATCTGCTCTTCTCTTTCCTTGATGACCTTTTCTTCTGATAATAGTCATCAACTTGTTGTGATGTGGAAGGCCTAGACTTCCATTGCTTCTTTTTCAAGAACCTCTGGAATTGCCTTGTGAATGCAGCAAAGTCTGCATCTGAATCACAGCTTTCTGAACCCTTATCTGAATTTTCAGAACTATCTTCTGCAACTTCCTTAGGAGGAGATGGTGATTTCCTCCTATTCTTTCTAGTGGCTTCTGCATTGAATGCCACAGTATTTTCTCTATGCTCTCCTCTTGAATTCTTTTCCTCCTCCTTCCTCACCATAAGTTGCATTTCATAGGATAGCAACTTTCCAAATAAGGTGGGAGGAGATATCTCTGCCAATTTAGCCACTTCTCTTATGGCACAGATCTTTATGTCCCAATCCTTTGTTAAGGATCTTAAGAATTTGTCATTCAGTTCATAAGTACTGAAGACTCTTCTATAGGACATAAGCTCATTCACAATTCTATAGAATAGGTTCTAATTTCTTGTTTATAATTCTAGGCAGAAATCAATTACAAATTAAAACATCTAGCACAGCATTCACAGCCAACTAAGCATCACAGATTGCACAATGTTTTATAGTGGTTCCCCAAGGTCTGGGTACATCCACTTTCCCCCTTCACCTATCTAGCAATATGCTAGATTCGGCCAAACTTCCACTTTTCTCAGATCCTCAGATCCTACAGCTCAGAACCTGGATAGGTTCCTACAACTCAGGCTCTACAGCCCTACCTCAGCCTTGCCTCAAGGCCTACCACTCAGAGAATAACCTTCTCCTACACTCAGGCAAATAGCCCTACCACTCAGAGATCACCTCTCCTACACTCAGCCTTTATAACACAGGCTTACAACTCAGATCTGTGTAAACAGATCCTACAGAAATTTAGAAAAGATATTTTAATGTATTGCCTTTGTTGAGAGAGAAGAGGACAAGACACTTCTTGATCAGCTGATGAAATCAACTGAACCTGAGCTTTCTTCAAAGCTTCTTGAATCTGAACTTAGCTGAGTTGATTTCCAAACAGCTTCTTGAGAAACCACTGATGGCTTCCTTCTTCTTCTCCAAGATGACTGGATCCCTCTCTGTCCAACACCTTTTCTGATACTTCAGACTTCTTCTTAGATTATCTGAAGATCTTCTTTAGCACTTTCTTAAATTGAAACTTCAACAGGATCGTAATCCTTCTTGTTTCTTCTTCTTAGATCTTCTTCTGTTATATCTTATTTTTCTTCTTTTCATAATATGTCTATTTATAGACTTCCTTCATGGTAACCGGCTGATCCGGTTTCTAACTGATTTCTGACAGGTCTGACAGCTTCAGTTAAACGGTGGCAACCCACAGCTGTCAAGTCTTCAAACAGTTCCTGTACCTTAGCCTTGGACAGCAAAATGTCGAGACAGTCAGTTAGAAAGTGTCGAGACCAATCTGTCTATCTGTGTCGACATAATTGACTTTGGTGTCGACACAGTCTTTGATGATGTCGACTAAGTTGCCTTTAAATCGACACAGCTTCTTCAGAAAATAACTTGGTCTAGACTCTGCAGTGTGTCGACACAAGTCCTGTGTGTCGACACAGTTGTTGTAGATTCAGAACTCAGTATGTGTCGACTCAGCCTTCAGGTGTCGACACATCAATCTTCAATTCTGCCAAAATGTGTCGACTCAGTCTTCTGGTGTCAACACAAGCATAGTCGACTTCTGCCAATATGTGTCGACTCAATCTCAAGGTGTCGACACATCCACCCAGTGTCGACTATCTTTCACTAGTCGACTATCTTTCACTAGTCGACTATCTTCCACTAGTCGACTATTTTTCTCTGGTCGACTATCTTTCACTAGTCGACAAACTTTCTCTGGGTGTCGACTATCTTTCACTGTGTCGACAATTTTTCTCTGGTCGACTATCTTTCACTAGTCGACAAACTTTCTCTGGGTGTCGACTATCTTTCACTGTGTCGACACTGCTTCCCAGTGCTGAGGTCGACGATTTTCTTTATGTGTCGACACTGCTTCCTAGTGTCGACATAAATGTGGTCGACCATCTTTCTCTGTGTCGACACTGATATTCTGAAGTGTCGACACAAATATTCTGAAGTATCGACACAATTTCTTCAGGTGTCGACATGTGGACTTAGAATATTTTTCTGCATTCTGTAATACTTCTTCACCTGCACATGTCAACTCAAAACAACATCAAATACACCTTGACGTATATCATTGAGCTAAGTTAGGCTTCTTCAAATTAGGTACATATTTTCCAATGTACCCAACAAAGTGCATCTTCAGGGCGAGTAAGGGCAAATTCCTGGGACATCTCCTACCACCGCCGGCATAGAACCCAACCCAGACAAGGTCCGGGCGATCATGGAGCTGGGGTTGCCTCGGAATGCAAAGGAGGTGCAGCGATTGACAGGGAAGCTGGCAGGGTTGAGCAGGTTCCTCTCCCGGGCTGGGGAGAAGTGCTCTCCCTTATTCAAAACCTTGAGAGGAGGCCGAAAGTTCGAGTGGACCTCGGAGTGCAAGGAGGCATTCCAAGCCTTAAAGAGGTAGCTGACTCAAGCCCCCCTGCTCCAGGGCCAAAGGAGGGGGGGGACTTATTCTTGTACCTAGGGGTCGGGGCGGAGGACTTGAGCCATGTTTTAGTTCGGGAAGAGGGGAAGAAACAGCTCCCGATTTATTATGTGAGTAGGGTGTTGAGGAAGGCCGAGCTCCGCTATCCTATTTTGGAGAAGCTGGCCTTCGCTATAATCATCTCGACCCAGAGGCTCCGACCTTACTTCCAGGCACATTCGATCCGAGTGGTGACTGACCACCCCCTCCACAACATCTTCGAGGGGGTGGAACATTCAGGCAGATTGGCTAAGTTGTCGGTGGAATTGAGCGAGTTCAACATCTCCTTCGTTCCCCGCCTCTCGATCAAGGCCCAAGCTATGGCCGACTTCCTGACAGACTATGTGATCGAGGTGGCGGAGGAGGAACTCACTCGCCCAGTCCCTTGGAAGGTCATGGTGGACGGTGCCTCGAGGAGGCATTCCCTTGGGGCGGGGATCATCCTAGAAAGCCCTCAGGGAACGAGGATCGAGCTGACAGCGGTGGTACATTTCCCCATCACCAACAATCAAGCCGAGTACGATGCTGTGATTGCGGGTCTGTGCTTGGCCAGGGAACTAGGGGTGAATGATGTGCAAGTCCTCATTGACTCCATGGTGGTGACTTCCCAGATTAATGGGGAGTTCGAGGCGAGGGAGCCGACTTTGCAGCTCTACTTGACAAAAGCAAAAGGAGTCATCGGCACCTTCCAGAATTTCTCCATTCGACACGTGCCCAGGGAGGAGAGCGAGCAGGTAGATCAACTAGCAAAGCATGGCCCCCTGGTGGGGGGGGGGGGGTACCCTCAAGGATCTCTTTTGCCCATCCATTGAAGAGGGTGAGCTGATGGAGGTGGAGCAGAACCCATCGTGGATGGATCCCTTCTCAACGTACTTGTCCACTGGGGAGTATCCTGAAGGTATGGACAGGAAGAAGCTCAAGTACAAGTCGGCATACTACATCATGCGAGACGACCAGCTATACCGGAAGACCCTCTCCGGGATGTTGGCACGCTGCATTGTCGAGACGGAGGTCCCGAGGATCTTGGAGAAAATTCACTCCGGGGAGTGCGGGAGCCACTCCGGGAGTCGAACCTTGGAAGGACGGGTCATCAGACAAGGATATTTTTGGCCAACCCTGAGCCAAGACGCGGCGAAGTTCACGAAGGAGTGTCATAAGTGCCAAATGTTCGTTCCCCTCCAGCTACAACCGGCCCAACGCCTCAGGAGTATCACAGACCCCTGGCCATTCGCAATCTGGGGAATGGACTTGGTTGGGCCCTTCCCCCAGGCCAGTGGCCAGAGAAGGTTCCTGCTCGTGATGATTGATTATTTCTCTAAGTGGCTGGAAGTCAAGACGCTGGCCAAGGTAACCTCCCAGGTCATCAGGAACTTTGTATGGGGGGAAATTATCTGCCGTCACGGGTTTCCTCAGGCCATTTTCACAGACAACGACCCTCAGTTTGCCATCGCCGAGTTCATTAGCTTCTGCGGATAGCTCGGGATCGATCTTAGGTTCGCCTCGATTCATCACCCAAGGAGCAACGAGCAGGTGGAGGCGGCGAACAAGATCATTATTAACCTCCTCAAGAAGAAGGTAGAGAATCTGAGAGGAAGCTGGGTGGAGCAGCTCCCTTCGGTCCTCTAGGCCCTTATAACCACATCCAACACGGCGACAGGAGAGACCCCTTTCAAACTCTCCCATGGGTGCGAGGCGGTACTTCCGGTAGAGTTCGAGGTCCGAACCCCTCGGGTGGTCGAGGTCGGAGAGGGCAGAGAGGAATGGAGGGCCGAGAATGAGGAGGAGCTGCGACTCTCACTCAACATGGTTGAGGAGCTGTGAGACCTCTCTGCCGTCAGGCAAGAGGAAGTGAAGAGAAGAATGGCCAAATACTTTGACAAGCACGTCAGAGTTTAACAGTTCGCGGAAGGATACTTGGTCTTAAGAAAAGTGGATGCCGTGGGGAGGTCAGCCACCGTGGGGAAGCTCAATCCCAATTGGGAGGGACCGTACATTGTATAGGAGGCGTTGAAGTCGGGAGGGTACCGCCTCCGGAATGTGGAGGGCAAGACCCTAAGCCTCACCTGGAGCGCTGACGACCTACAACCTTTTTTCCCCTGAGTCATGTAAATGGCGTTTATGTTTTTAATAAAATTTCTTTTGATGAACCAGTGCCCTGACGATGAAAAGCGCAAATAGGAGTTTTCCCCAGACCCCGAGCAGATCCCGCTGCCAAGCTCCCACCAAGCTGGCAGGGTTGGATGTCACTCGGAGGAGTCTGCCCCAAACCCTGAGCAGATCCCGCTGCCAAGCTCCCACCAAGCTGACAGGGATGGATGTCACTCGGAGGAGTCTGCCCCAGACCCTGAGCAGATCCCGCTGTCAGGCTCCCATCAAACTGGCAGGGATGGATGTCACTCGGAGGATTCTGCCCCATACCCCGAGAAGATCCCGCTGCAAGGCTCCCACCAAGCTGGCAGGGTTGGATGTCACTCGGAAGAGTCTGCCCCAGACCCTGAGCAGATCCCGCTGCCAGGCTCCCACCAAGCTGACAGGGCTGGATGTCACTCGGAGGAGTCTGCCCCAGACCCCGAGCAGATCCCGCTGCCAGGCTCCCACCAAGCTGACAGGGCTGGATGTCACTCAGAGGAGTCTGCCCCAGACCCCGAGCAGATCCCGCTGCCAGGCTCCCACCAAGCTGGCAGGGCTGGATGTCACTCGTAGGAGTCTGCCCCAGACCCCGAGCAGATCGCGCTGCCAGGCTCCCACCAAGCTGGCAGGGCTGGATGTCACTCGTAGGAGTCTGCCCCAGACCCCGAGCAGATCCCGCTGTCAGGCTCCCACTAAGCTGGCAAGGCTGGATATCACTCGGAGGAGTCTGCCCCAGACCCCGAGCAGATCCCGCTGCCAGGCTCCCACCAAGCTGGCAGGGCTTCATGTCACTCGGAGGAGTCTTCCTCAGACCCCGAGCAGATCCCGCTGTAAGGCTCCCACCAAGCTGGCAGGGCTGGATGTCACTCAGAGGAGTCTGCCCCAGACCCCGAGCAAATCCCGCTGCCAGTCTCCCATCAAGCTGTCAGGGCTGGATGTCACTCGGAGGAGTCAGCCCCAGACCCCGAGCAGATCCCGCTGCCAGGCTCCCACCAAGCTGGCAGGGTTGGATCTCACTCGGAGGAGTCTGCCCCAGACCCCGAGCAGATCCCGCTGTCAGGCTCCCACCAAGCTGGCAGGGCTGGATGTCACTCGGAGGAGTCTGCCCCAGACCCTAAGCAGATCCCGCTGTCAGGTGATAACTTCTCAAAAAGAAGATATCTAGCCCAATTTTTAGACTTAATATTCATTATAAATGTTTAAAATGAGTTTAAAAGAAATAGAAATGAAAAGTAAATTCATATTTATTTGATTTGTGGCTAATCCGGTATTTTTCCTATGTATTAGCGCAAGAAACGCCGAAGAAATCTGCTTGGAGAATCAAAATTTGCCCAAATATCATTTGCTGAAAAAAAGGTTGTAACCTTTGAAAAAAAGGTTGCAACCTCTGAACGAATTTGAAATTTCAAAATTTCAAAATTGCGCCATTTGGAAAAATAAAAAGAGGCATCCTTTGGGGAAAGGGTTGGATGTTTTTTATGGGGGATTATTCAGGAATTATTGATAATTCATCATCTTTTGGAGGGAGATTGGAGAATTCCATTGGAGAGGGAGAACTAGGGCTTCCCGAAGATTGAAGACGGACGGATTTCGGCCATAATCGGAGAGCGAATCGCTGTAGTTTTTGATTTTCTTATATAATGTGCTGTAAGATCTACATATTTTTGTGGTTTTCTTCTGTCGTCATGAACTAACTTCATATATCTTGTGTTGTGAGGGTACTATGACTATTGTGATGAATTCTTTTTATAGTTTCTCTTTGTGATTGTGTGATGAACCTTTATTGAGTTTACAATCTATATCTTGAAACCTTTGATCACGGTTTTGTTTCTTTTTCTACGCTTCATAAATCGAGAGAGGAGTTGCGTAAGTGCATTGTAGATTCAATATAGTGTTTGAAGGGAGAAAGAGATTTCTTCTTGGTGTTAGCAACGTAGGTTTTTGAGCGTTAACCGGTTTCCTATTTCACCCGAGGGGAGATAGCGGACTAGGGGCCTCCGATATCGAGAGATACGATTGTCTAATCTAAAATCGTTGCAAGGCCTTTCATCTCGCATTCTCACAAAGTATCGTTCATAAATTCATCACACTAGTTATAGGAAATCACAACACGAGATTACTTTTCCAACTTGAATTACAAAAAACATCTTTTTCCAAGTAATTGTAGTTATTTTATTTTAATTTTAGAATTTCTCATAATCTAGATTAAAAGATCACAATCATCTTTGAGTGGTTTGGATTTAGAGAAAAGGTCTAACTAGTATTTGCAAGCACTGAATTCACCACCTCTTTGTGGATACGATCACTACTCACTTTTTATTACTTGACCCGACACGTGCACTTGCGTTCAAAATACGTATACCGTAATTGGCATATCATCAGGCTCCCACCAAGCTGGTAGAGTTGGATGTCACTCGGAGGAGTCTGCCCCATACCCCGAGCAGATCCCGCTGCCAGGCTCCCATCAAGCTGGCAGGGTTGGATGTCACTCGGAGGAGTCTGCCCCAGACCCCGAGCAGATCCCGCTGTCAGGCTCCCACCAAGCTGGCAGGGCTGGATGTCACTCGGAGGAGTCTTCCCCAGACCCTGAGCAGATCTCGCTGCCAGGCTTTCACCAAGCTAGCAGGACCAGATATCACTCGGAGGAGTCTGCCTCAAACCCTGAGCAGATCCCTCCGAAAAAAAACCAGGGTTGGACGCGACTCCGGGAGCCCGTTCAGACCCCCACTGACCGACAAGGGCGGGGCACCTCGGCAGGATCAGCGTATAAGGGAAGGAGCTAACCGCCCTCGTCACGAATGGATCGACAGGTCGACAAAAGGATCTCGGCAAGATAGCAAGCCAAGAGAGCCGGTCCCAGCCTAAAGATCAGCGAGTCCCACAGAAGGGGTCTAGGCGGCGATAACTCGGTCGTGCCAAGACCCCCAAAAAGTCGGCCCGCACAAATTCCTAACGCATGCTAGGGTTTTCTCGCCCACCCAATGACACGAATGGGGGTAGAGAGCCCAGATGGAGTAAGCGAGTCGCCCCCTCGCATCGCGGCTATCTAACTTACCCCTCTCTCCTAAGCCTAAGTTCAGAATCTAAAACGAACGGACGACCTCACTCGCTCGCTCACAGCCGCAACGTCCAAAAGAACATTCAAGAATAAAAATAATCATAACAAGTGTGAGAGTCAAGGGGCGAATGCGAGAAGTAAATGTATTCACGTTTCAGATCAAAAAAGAGCTATGTACATTGGGGAAATCAAAAAAGGGTTAACTATCACAAAAACTGGGCTCTGGCCCGCGTCACTGCCGCGGAAAAAGTGAGACGAATGGAAGCTCCCGGCGAGGCGAGCCCTGAGCGGCGGGCCCTTATACACGGTGGTAGGACCCGTCGCACGGCTCTGGTACCAGAAGGAACAGCTCCGGTACCACCTTGCTCACTAGAAGCTTGGCACCGTCATCCTTGATGAGGTTGGCCCGCTACAACGTCTAGAAGGTGTATTTTGTCGTGCCGGCTGCATTATTCCACATCATCACCTCGATCTTGTGATCGCTGTAATGAGCGAGCTGGCAGCCGCTTGTAGATGGAGGCGGGGCGGCCTCTGCAGCCTCCAACGCGTCCACCCGCTTCTGAAGTGCATGCTTCTCCTGTTGGAGGGTGGCGATCTCAGTGCCCAGTCGGCTGGCCGTCACCGCATCCTGTGAAAGGGAGAGAAACCGAGTTAAGTCGCGCGGGAGGGAGGAAAGGTTGATGCAAGTCGAGAAACATACCGCTCCACCTAGGTACTGAGCGAGAGCGGCCTCTGCCGCATCGGCCCGCTTCCGCAATTCATCGGCCTCCTCCTGAGTAAGTTTGCGGGCCGCCTCTTTCTCGTCGACTAACTTGTTGAGGGACGGGGCGCTCTTGTCCAGCCGAAGGCACCGCCGGCCGACCATATGGGCCAGCTCTAGGCTGCGAAACTGGGCCCGCGCACTTTCATAGATCAACACCCGCGTCGCCTCCTCGTTGTAAACGACGACGTCCTCTCGCCCGTAGACGCCGAAGGCGAGATTGTAAGCATCCCCGCTGCTAGTGTCGTCCTCCAACCAGCTCGGCAGCAGCGAGGATATGTGGACCTGGTTGGTCTCCTTGTCCCATTGAAGTAGTTGGACTCTGAACACATCTGCGGGCCCTTCGTCGTAGCCGAAGTTGCGATGCCCCCCGAGAGATTGTCTTCTCGGCAGACGGCACCGGTCCTTGCAGCTGCGAAGTGCCTGCCTCCTCGCCAGCAGACCTGACGGCCGAAGGGGCCGCAGGGAGGGCATCGGTGGGTGGTTGGCTCGCGGGGGCCTTGCCCTTGTCGCGAGCCGGGGGAGGTGAGCCACCCGCCTTCTTCGATTTCTTGGGCAGTGGCGGGTCCCGAGGCCGCTCGCGGCTAGACCGCTTCGCGGGATCAGGGGTTGATAACTCGCAATGGGCGGCAGCAGCCATTTCGGCCCGGGCAAGCTCGTCGGTAGCGAGTCGCGCGCTCTCATAGGGCGGATGGAGAGGAAGGTCGCGCTTTCCTGCAAAAGCGTGAGACTTAGAAAATATTCGGCGGGATTAAGAGCGCGTAGATGGGTGAACCGCTTACCTTCATCGGGCAGGACGGCGACGAGGTCGTCCAGGTTTCTGCGGAGGTAGGCCACCTCAAAGTTCTTCCCAGCAAAGAACTCGAACAACCCCGCTTCATGTCCCCCCAGGGCCGGGGGGCGGTAGCTCGCCTCGCTGAGTTGGACTGGCGAGAAGGGAACGTTGCCGAAGTCCCCCTTGACGAAGATGAACTTCTTGAGCCAGTTATGGCTCTTGTTGACGGTCTCCCGCACCTTCAAGTGCCTACTGGCGAAGTAGGCAGTCCCGTCTTTGTTTGCCCAGAAAGAGAACATCTTGCGGAATACCGCGAGGCTGAACTCGATCTTCTCCTCTCGCAGGAAGAAGGAGAACCCGACGATCACTACAACAGAGTTAGGGGTCATCTGCCCTGGGACCACCCCATAGTACTTGAAGATCTGGCGGACTTCCGGTCATAGGGGTAGCCGGAGGCCCGCCTCGAAGTGGGCCGTGGGGAACGCGAGCTCGTCAGCGAAAAGCTCATTTATCTGTTCCTCCTTCCTGGGCCGCCTCGCCTCGAAATCGGGCGGGACAAAGTAACCGACTGTATCTACAAATTCTCTCTCTGTAAGGTCGGTGAGAGGGAAATCGTGCTCTGAGAAGGTCCAAGCACATTTGCTCCTCCCCTCCGCCTCGCCACTGCCACCATCCATCCTGCAGAAATCTTGCCGAGCGGGATAGGGGATTTCTCGCAAAAAGCTAGGGGTGTAACATCCCTTTTTTCAAATCAGACCCCCTAGGTGTGGCTTTGAGCATGACTCAGTCTTGGCAAGTCCTTAGTGAGCCCAGGAGACCGAAGGACTAGTTGAGGCTCACTTTGGCTGCCTTTAGGCTTTTTAGGAGGAGGAATTCGTGAGGATGACTAGGAGAGAGAAAAAAAGAGTATTTGGTTATATAGAGGAGAGAGAAAAGGTGGTGGAGAGGTAAAGGAGTGTTTTGAAGAGGGAGGAGGCATGAGGTCGGCCAAGGAGGGGCCCACAGCCACCTAGTGGCTGGCACCTCTTCCCCCCAACCCTTTCCCGGCCACCAAGAGGTGGCTTCACCCCTCCTCACCTCTAACCGACCCCACCCCTTTGAAGAGACATTTGCCTCTTGGATGAGACCCCCCCTCTTCCCCTCTCCTCCTTATATACTCACTTAGGAGAGAGGGGCGACCCATTTTCGAAACCAGATAAGGAGGAGAGAACCGTTGCCGGAGCCACCAAGGAGAGGAAACGTCGCCACTGCCGCCACTATGCATTCCCGCCGGTCTATTCGCATCCAAGCCCGAACTCAGGTCCTCCCTCACTCCCTTTTTCTCATGCTTAGATCTTAGACATGTTAGGAGTAAGCCCGGGCTCAAACGAGTCGGTCGGGTGGAGTGCAAACCTAGAAAAAACACCATTTTAATGAAGTTTTTGGTGGACTCGGGTAGGGCGGCGCCGCCACCTCCGGCCGCCCTAACTGCCGGCAAGGCCAGCCCCCACCACCGGGGACATATAGGAGTGAATCCCTGGTGGTGGCGCCGCCCCTAGTGGCCGGGAATAGCCCCGTGAACAACACCCTCCACGGTTCTGGTTTTGGCATTTTGGAGAAGATGAAGTACAGCTCCCGTCGGATCTGCTTTAAGATCCGTGCAACCCTAAAATATGATTTAATGATTTATTATATTCAATTTCTGTATTTAATTTAAACAGATTCACTGTAAATGAAATTAAGGCCACTTCTAGACACCTCCTGAAGAAGGTTATAACATGAAAGTTGTAGGTATTTTAAATACCTACAATTTGATATTCTGTGGTGAAAATTTGGTAGATAACCTAGACCTGTAGGGTCATTTTAATATGGGTATGTCCTAAAACTAGGGCAGATTCATTCTAAAAATTATTTAGGCCCTTTAGGGGCATGTTCATCAAAAATGATCAATATAAATTTTGTAGGCCTTTTTATTATCTATAGTTTGATATGTTATGAAAAATTATAGGACAAGGCTACTGACCTGTAGGGCCATTGTTCTAGGGTAGGCCCTATATGTAGGACATATTTTTAAATAATTTCCCACACCTAACCCTTGGTCCAAATGCTTTGAATTTATGACAGGGACTTAATATCACCTAGACCTAGATCCTGTAAAAATTGGAGACCATTTAAGAAAGTGTAACCTAGGGTTTTGCCCTAAACTCTAGTTTTGACCTAGTGAAGGGAAATTTAGGGAAAAGGTACTTTTGACACTTGAGTGATCATCTCACCTCAATAGAGATTGAGATTCTGACCACTGGTTTAAAATGGTCCTAAAAACTCCCTTGGGGAAGATGGGATGGATTAGGGTGAGTTTACCCTAGGGCCCAGGTTCAAACCCTAAATGAGGACTTTGGGGGCTTGTGAAGGACATAGGGGCAAATGCCCTTTTATGGCCTTGAGATTTGGTGGAGAGGTTGTTAATGGGTATTTAACCCTCTGGTTTAAATATTAGAGAATTTATAGGTAGGTAGGTACCTCAAAACCTAAACCCTAGTTTTAGGGTAGAAGGGATTTTAGGTCAAAACAGTAACTTAAATTCATTTAAAAGCTATGAAACTTGGGTAGAGTGTTTCTAGGGTAGTTAGGACCCTTGGATGATTTTACTAGAATTTTTGGATAATTATTTCTAGTACTTCACTTATGAATGTGGGTATAGCCCTATTTGATATTTTATTTATTAAAAATTTTTAAGTCAAATAAGACCCCATGAAACTCTGGAATTAGGTGTTGTTGGCAAGTAGGAATGCTCCTGAATTTTTAGTTTAATTTTATGTTCAAGAAATCTAGTAGTTCTTTCTCAAGTGTTATAAAAGGGCTTTATAGTTTTAAAATATATTTTGGCTTAAATATTTTCTGAAAAATTATGAAATTTGGTAAATAGGGTTCTTAAACCAATATGTACCAGTGGGAATTTATTCAGGATTTTTGGAGTTATAGATATAGTACTTGATTCACAAGCATGCTAGATTAAGAATTTAATAAATGATTTATTGTAAATTAATTTACAGTAGAAAAATTATGAAACTTATCTAGTACTGTTTTCATAGTGTTATTAGTACCCTGTAATTAATCCAAATTATTTGGATGAAGATTTGATGTAGTTTATTCATTAGACATGAAAGAAATGAATTATTGCTAAAATATGTTTAGGCCTCTTAGACCTTAGTAAAAAAAAAATTTGTCAAACCTTGGATATATCATTTTTTAGATATAGTAGTATTTATCTTAAATTTATTATGATTTACCCATGACTGAAAAGTATACTCCCTGTTCAAATTTGGTAGACCTTGGATTTTAGGAAAATTAATTAATTAATGTATTAATTGAGGAAATTGTTATAACCAGGAATTGATTCAATTATGTCATGGGTAAATAACTTAGGTCGTTCGGATGAAAACACAAAGGACATCCTATCATAGACATCATATAGTATAGGGTGGTCTGTAATTAGTGATTTTGGGAAATGTGTAACAGGATAAGGTTTGGGTTAGCGTAAGGACATGTTGTGTTGGGTGGATTTAAAGAAAGTGGATGGATCACCATAGGAGGTTTCAAGTGTGGTGAGGAATGAGTTGATGCGCTCTAGAAGGTGCGCGGGACCGACGAAAGATCATCGTCCCCGTAAGAGTGAAGAGTCAAATTCACCCTAGGTTTAGTTTGATGCAATTTATAAAGGGAACGGGTAAGAGAAAAACAACCAATAACAATAAGTGTCTTGCGAAAGGGAACTTCGGGCCGTAATGCCGCCATCTTGGTTCCTAGTGCCTATTGAGAACCCTTCACGGGGCATAATCCGGAGGCAGTCTTGGGCTAACGTAAATCTTAAATAAATCAAAAAAGTAATTAGTTGAAATAGGTTTACACTTCACACACTAGTTAGATAGACATTTGGAAAAGGTTAAGTCGTCCCGAGGTGTTCAAAGGGGCGTCATCCCGCGGTGCTCAAAGGGATGAGGTTTGGAATTGAGCCGGGCGGTTTAGTCCGGGGAGCTTAGTCTCGGTTTGTGGTTGAGCCGGACGGTTTGGTCCGGGAGCTTTACTCTTGACCTCTTATATTAAATGTTGCATGTGCATAAATAGGAAACTTTAAGGTGGTGGGTCTTCGATATTGGGGAGTTCGTTGCACCGACACCAATATCGTTGACTCGGCAAGTGTGGTTTTACACTTCGCCAAACTTAAGTCCGGCGGTCCAGTCGGCAATAGTACACAAGAGTCCGCTTAGTGCACCAAGCGTTGAGGCGTACGATAGGTCAGACCGGTAGTGCTATACTGGTTTTGAGGTGGGCGAGGCCCAACCCACCGCTTCCGTCTGCCACTACGGAGGTATCCTGGGAGGTAACGGCTCTGAAAGGAGGAACTAAAGGTTTGTGTACACAAAGTCGTGTGGGTGAGTTGCACTACATGAACATCATTAACCCACCATATAATTGCATACATAATCATTCATGAGAACCTTGACACCTAATGTATAAGTGGAATGGGACGCTTATACATTAGGACCTACAAAACGACCCCTTGGTCTATAAGCTTGTGTGGGCAAGTTTTATAGATTAAGGTCATTTTAAATATTTAAATAATGCTTGTGATAACCAACACCC
Organism: Platanthera zijinensis; assembly: GCA_039513925.1. NCBI lineage: Eukaryota > Viridiplantae > Streptophyta > Magnoliopsida > Asparagales > Orchidaceae > Platanthera > Platanthera zijinensis. The sequence continues at coordinate 34,473,787 of CM077093.1, read as the reverse complement.
CAACGTATAAGTGGAATGAGACATTTATACGATGGAGCCTTGTAAAAGATCCCTTGGCTTATGTGTACTCACAAAAGTGAAGGTTTAATTTCTTACTTGCTTACCTTCCTGTTTTACCTATTACAACACTTATATTGTTCGCCTGTTATAACTTGCTAGTTAGGTCCACCGTCATCTGCTTTTGACTACTCTCCACCTTCATGTCCTTCACTTTCTTCCTCTCCGCTCGGTGTCTTAGGGCATGGGGGAAGGGGTGGGGGATGATAGGGCTTAGTCTTATAGACTAACGGTTTTCGGACCACATCATTTTAGGGAATCGTGGTGCCTAGCCCGGAGGAGCAGCCCAGGAGGCCGGTGCACTTGGAGACAGGGCAGTCTAGCTCAGGAGTTCAGACAGCCGGGACCGTGAGTTCCGTTCCTTAGTAGCAGTTTGTTTTTCAGCTTCCGTTTGAGTGACCATGTAGTGAGGTGTTGTTGTAATGGGCTTAAGTCCTTTTTCCTTTCAGTACTCTGTTTTTACTCTGATGTTATACTGTGGACGCTTCCTTCGTGGAGTTTATTTATATGTGATTTATTATTGTGGACTGCATTTCTCTCTCTTTACTACTTGCTACTTGATTGTGATCGAAAAGGCCGGCAGAATCGGCGCGTTGTAGTGACGACCTTCCCGGGTGCGAAGGTGTCACCGCAAAGCGGCGGTTCTGGGCATAAGACCTCGAGTTTTGAATCGAAAAAAAGGGGGTCTTACAAGGGGAATGAAGAAGTCTTAAATGCGGTAGGTGAGGAGGGGTCGGCAGGGCCTATTTATAGAATGAGAAAGGGCGGGAAAATAACCCTTTTGGCAGGAACAATGTGAATAACAATATAGCCCCGACGTTTTGACTACCGAACCCAACCCGGGTCCTCGTCAACCCGTCAGTCGGCCGCGAACGCCCGCACTCGCGCCCGTATAGTAGAAGAGCGGCCGCAATGCGGCCAACCTTGACCCACGCGCGAGTCACCAGTCGCGCGACCCGCGAGCAGCCGGCTCGCCTTTACCAGTACTAAATAACAATTGCTAGGCAAGGCGACTCAGCAAGGTCAAACCCGCTCGAAGGAAAGCCGGCCGAGCCAGAGCGTCTCGCCCGCACCTCCTACAGAGATCGAGATATCTATACATCCAAAAGAAATATTGCGGCAAATACTCGCCCGTGGTGGGCGAGAGTGGTCCTGAATTTTTGCAAATATTCAGATTGTCCGAAGCAAAGAATTTAGCACCCTAAGCGTTTCGGCCGCTGCATGCGGAGGCGATTCGGACCCGACAGATCACAACCTGCGGGAGGGGGGACTCAATACTGGATCCACATCCACCTACTGATGTAGGGATGTCTCTTCGAGTCTCGACGCGTGATCGGGACGACGCTTATGACACGATCTACGACCTCTATCCCGCACACTAACGTAAACGCAGCCACAACAATTATTTTATTTATCGCACGCGCTAACAATACGGATCGCCGTTCCGCAATTAGATCGAGTGTCGGCTATAGGCCGAACTCTTTCCGGCTAAAAGGGATAATATTGATCCCGGACGAGCTTTTGGGTTGTACCAAAATAGATCCACCAAGAACAAACGATTCGAAAGGTGGTTGGATCTATCCCAACAAAAAGAAAGCGAGGAGTGCCAAATCCTTTTACGAATCCTTCGGAAAACCAAACGAAAAATACTAATCTATTATTTGTTAGCTACGAAGAAATAACAATTTCGGAAATCAACGCAAAATTCGTCCACCACTAGAATTATCTAAGAAGAGAAATCTCTTGTGTAGAATTTCGTTACCCCTCACGGAATGATAGATCCGAGATGCGTGGATCCACCGGATATGATCGCTTCTCCTTTGATGTCCACGGAAGAGCGTTATGGATGACGAATCTTGAAATCCTTTTCACGTCACGCCGGCGAGGATCCTCTAGAAGACCTCCTTCCTTGCAAGATCTTGATGTGGCCGAACTTCCTTTAGGAGAGGATCACCTCTCGGTTTTGAGATGGAGAGGCAAAGAGCCGTCGGTTGGGTAGGAGATATAGGGAAGGTGGTGGCTAGGGGATGAGAGGAGAAGAAGAGATTGGCCGATCTCTTGAGGAGGGAGAAGGGGTAGGCCGTCGGTTTGGAGAGTAGGGAAAGAGAGGGGCGGCGGCTAAGATGAGGGCAAGGGAGAGAGGGAGAGAGAGCAAGAAGATTAGGTTTAGGAAATCTCAAATTTTAATTCAATAATAATCTACCTCAATATGAAAGAGTCATAGCCTTATATAGGCTTACATCCCAAATGAAAAAAGCTAGTGGCTAAATACACACCACATAAAATGAAATGCAGGAAATAAAATATTGTTTTAAAATAGCCACTCATGAAAAGGCTATTAGCACACCATAAAGAAAAATATTCAAACACGAGTTTTGTTGCGAGGGCGAAGCCCGTAGCCATGACCGCTACGTCGTCGCAAGTCTTTTGCCGGTATATCTTCAACCTCCTCACTCCTCGATGGTCCATCCTCAAGTGCTCCAAGTGCTCCATCATGATGGCCTTCGCCATTAATCCTCCTCCGCTCAAAAGGACTCATCCCCGATGAGTGGTCAGAGAAATAGCGGTGTAGGAGGTCCGCGTCAAGAAGATCCAACTGTGCAGTCGAGAGCCAAGAGTCGTCCGAAGCCGGACGACCACGCCAACGAACCAAGAACCTGTGAACGTCGCCATCTGTAGTGGGAACAACATCATCCTGCAAAATCTTGTCAGGCAAGAAATCTGTCCGGGGAAACCTCGGAAAAGCGTTAGGTGAAGCAAGAAAACAATTTTCATCATCAATAAACTGCATACCTCCCGTAGACTTCGCAGGAGAAAGCGATCCAGATTTTAACTCACCCCCCACCCCATTAGAATTTTTCGTAGAAATATGAAACGGAGAGATAGACAATTCAGGTGGTGGAGCAACAAAAAGCGTTAAATCGGAAATGTTAAACACAGGGGAGATTCCCCAATCAGTAGGTAACTCTAACAAATAAGCATTTTCGCCTAATTTCTTCAAGATTCGAAAAGGACCGGCTTTCTTGTTCGCTAATTTTTTTATGGTGCCCGAAGGCATCCGTTCAGGGATTAGACGAACCATAACCAAATCGCCTATGTTCAAAGAGACTACCCGCCGATGTACATTAGCATTCGATTGATATATAGAATATTGCTTAGCTAACGTCTTGCCAATGTGCTCGTGGAGAGTGTGAACATGTGAAGCGAAGTCTAGTGCAACTTGACTTGACTTAAAAGAAGGTGGTAAAGGAATCAAGTCAAGTGGCACTGGCGCTTTATAACCGTGCACTATCTCATTTGGGGACAAACTAGCGGGTAACTCATGAAATGTTACCACAGTGAAAAATTTATTTAAATAGTACCGAGAGAAATGGTTACGGTGTGGTGTGAAACCATGTGCAACGTGACTGACCCCAAATGCAAAACATAAAGGATTTAAGTCCGGGGGAATGGGGGCCCTAAAAGCAAAGATGATTTTTAGAGGCATAAACTTCGCAGCTCTAATGTGATACTTAAAATAATAACGCTTGGCACGAAGATATGCCAAGGTAAGCCGCTCTTCACTAATACAAGTAGACTTATATTTAAATTTTAGAACGTCAAGAATAAAAACTAACGGAAAACACTCATCACCAAATATAGACGTGGACGCTTGCAGAAATGAAGGGAAGTGCGAGTGACCTAACTCAAAGTACCCATATTCCATCACGGATGTGTGCATGATAGGGTCAACAAATGGAGGAGGATAAATGCGTGCGATCGGGCTTGGCAGATAAGTGTGTCGAGGCGACATCACATCATAAGGCACTATAGCCAAGGGATCACTAGCAGTCCGACTCGAAATCCCAAAACACGGATTTGACGTCCAGAAAGGAGCATCCGGTTGCAAACCATTATAATCATAGGAAAACTCAAACAGGGGGTTCACCCATACGGAAAACTCATCCGACGTGTCTTCCAATTCATGAGGTAATTCGTGTAATTCCAACTCAGTGATCGGGTCAGAAGAAAGAGTTGGTAGCACGACAGACGGGAGAGAGTTAAGTTCATATTCCATATCAGGCAACGGGGTTAGCATCAGGGAATGCTTATCCGGTTCCACTCCAATAACGTCTTCTAGAAATAAAACTCTCTCGCTAGGACATTCTTCCAAACATAATTCTTCCCATGAGGTAGGGACATCGTCAAAAATAGGGGATAGACAAATCGAATCCAAGGGAGTATTATAATTAGCTTGAATCCCAAGCGGCGATGATATCGTCAAAGAACTAACTCTCGGATGTATCACACTAAGATTATCCCAGACTGAACAACCATCCCAAGGTGACTCGTCCAATATCGTAGGAACAACTAATAAGCCAGGGTCAACCAATATAACATCGGGTCCAAGCAAGTCATCATCTAACTCAGTAACATGTAAGCTCTCTACATCGGACGACTCTACTGTCTCAGCCAACATATCTACTAACTCAAGATCATCAGCAGACTGTAACTCTTCTGTCTCAGACAAAATATCAATCGACTTAGGATCATCAAAAGGTTCCACAACGGTTAGAGGGGATGACTGGGAAATGTCGTCGAAGGGAAGTGGGGGTGGTTCCTCAAATGAGAAATCCTCATCCAAGTCACTTGGGTAACCAATCTCCTCATCGTCACTCAAATTGTCATCAGTAATAACCTCGTCCTTAGTGACGGGTACACTTGTAATCACAACCTCAGATTTCAAGAGAGAATCAACGACTAACTTGGGTAAATTAGGAGGAGACTCATACGCTAGCGTACGATGGTACGGAGAGGCGTACTCATCCTTCAATATGGCCTTCATGCTATCCCAACTTAGACGTGATCTACCATACTTAACTATTAATTGAATCTCTTCCACTATCCAAAATAGTTTAGCTTTTCCTATCAACTTAAGTCTAGCTATTCGCACCATATCTGCGTTGTTCAAATCGTACCACTCAAAGTAATACTCCATATCCTTAACCCAATCTAAGAAAACACGTAGACCTCCTAAACCGTCATAAGTGGGGGTCATACTAATTGTGGGAGGGTAGATGTGGGAACGAGTAGCATGGACATCGTAAGCCATCCTAGCGCGAACCGGAGGTGAAAATTCACCCGGAATTAGTGCATGTGCTAGGGAAATAAGATCTGGACCACTTAACTCTATCAAAGACGGAATTGTTCCCGCTTAACCACTAAGGTTTTAAACATTTTAAAATAGGGTTTTTGCTGGAAAAATATAAGGATTATTAAAAAAATTTTCTGGAATTTTTTTATTAAGAAAATAAAAATCTAGGCCGCTATTGGCACACCAAATACTAAATTTTCAAATTAATTAATAAAAACAAATTCTTAATGGAAAAATAATTTTTTTTTTGTTTTATTACTGAAAATTATATGAAGAATTTCCAGAAATTTTTAATTTTTAATTTTGAAAATATTTGGGCATTCTAAAGCCACTATTTGCAAACCAAAATGTAGAAAAGCTAGTTTTCATGAAATACAAATTGAAAGTTGGAATTTTGAAATTTGAATGTCAAATTTTGAACTTTGAATTTTGAATTTGAAATTTGAAATATGAAATTTGACTTTTGAAATTCGAAATTTTGAAATTTGAATTTTGAAATTCGAAATTTGAATTTTGAATTTTTGAGATTTGAATTTTGATTTTTTTACCAAATTTGAATTTTTTTCCAATTATGAATTTTTTTTTTTTACCAATTTTACGAGTGCGTGCATGCAAACTTGCCAAAATATGAGGGGGAGGATTGCCAATTAGGAAATTGACGTGAACCTCCCTCTGATACCAAATTGATGTAGGGATGTCTCTTCGAGTCTCGACGCGTGATCGGGACGACGCTTATGACACGATCTACGACCTCTATCCCGCACACTAACGTAAACGCAGCCACAACAATTATTTTATTTATCGCACGCGCTAACAATACGGATCGCCGTTCCGCAATTAGATCGAGTGTCGGCTATAGGCCGAACTCTTTCCGGCTAAAAGGGATAATATTGATCCCGGACGAGCTTTTGGGTTGTACCAAAATAGATCCACCAAGAACAAACGATTCGAAAGGTGGTTGGATCTATCCCAACAAAAAGAAAGCGAGGAGTGCCAAATCCTTTTACGAATCCTTCGGAAAACCAAACGAAAAATACTAATCTATTATTTGTTAGCTACGAAGAAATAACAATTTCGGAAATCAACGCAAAATTCGTCCACCACTAGAATTATCTAAGAAGAGAAATCTCTTGTGTAGAATTTCGTTACCCCTCACGGAATGATAGATCCGAGATGCGTGGATCCACCGGATATGATCGCTTCTCCTTTGATGTCCACGGAAGAGCGTTATGGATGACGAATCTTGAAATCCTTTTCACGTCACGCCGGCGAGGATCCTCTAGAAGACCTCCTTCCTTGCAAGATCTTGATGTGGCCGAACTTCCTTTAGGAGAGGATCACCTCTCGGTTTTGAGATGGAGAGGCAAAGAGCCGTCGGTTGGGTAGGAGATATAGGGAAGGTGGTGGCTAGGGGATGAGAGGAGAAGAAGAGATTGGCCGATCTCTTGAGGAGGGAGAAGGGGTAGGCCGTCGGTTTGGAGAGTAGGGAAAGAGAGGGGCGGCGGCTAAGATGAGGGCAAGGGAGAGAGGGAGAGAGAGCAAGAAGATTAGGTTTAGGAAATCTCAAATTTTAATTCAATAATAATCTACCTCAATATGAAAGAGTCATAGCCTTATATAGGCTTACATCCCAAATGAAAAAAGCTAGTGGCTAAATACACACCACATAAAATGAAATGCAGGAAATAAAATATTGTTTTAAAATAGCCACTCATGAAAAGGCTATTAGCACACCATAAAGAAAAATATTCAAACACGAGTTTTGTTGCGAGGGCGAAGCCCGTAGCCATGACCGCTACGTCCTCGCAAGTCTTTTGCCGGTATATCTTCAACCTCCTCACTCCTCGATGGTCCATCCTCAAGTGCTCCAAGTGCTCCATCATGATGGCCTTCGCCATCACCTACCTCCCCTTCCCGCACTGGTTCGGGGCGGTACGTAAGGGTAGTGATACTCGCGGACCGTCGACAGCTCCCGCTGGGTCCGATCAATCTGCTCCGAGGCACGCCTGAGTCGCCCCTCGGCTCGCGTAATATGTACACCCGGAGAGGTCGCCCCGTCCTTGTCAGATGGACAACTCGCTCCTTCCAAAGCCGCAAGTCGCTCCTCCATCTCGGCCTTGTCCTTCTCCACTCTGTCGAAAACCTCCCGTAGTAGCAGCATGTGCTTTTGGAACAGTCGCGTTACTTGCGTCTTCATCTTCTAGGCATCAAGCGGGTCTCCCAGGTATTCCGAGATGCGGTCCGTGTCGGGGGGAGGCGAGTACCATTCGCTCATCTCGACGTCGGAAGAGGAGATCTCATTATAGCCTGCAGAGATAAGGCCAGAAGAAGTGGTAACGGTAAGCGGGCTAAAGCTAGAGGATTTACCTGGTGTCGACACGTCGCCCGCACTATCAGCAGGCCGAGAGGTGCCCGACCGACCTTGGAAGGGTTCTCCTCCAAGAGTAACGAAGGGTTTCCCCAGGCCGTGGGGCCTTAGCGACGGAGGCGCCGCAGGAGGGATAGGCGCCTGTGGCAAAGTACCAACGATCCGATCGGCCGCCACCAGGGCGGAGCGCCCAGGTTCTCCCTCATTTTCCCTATCTCCCCGAGGCATCTCCTACCAAAAGGAAAGGAAAATCAGGAAGCAAGGCGGTGGATCAAACAGGAGAAATGTATATACCTCAGGGATGACCTCGACACCGCCGGCCGAGCTGGAGGCGGGGTCATCGCGCACCGGAGACCGCCGGACGATCTTTGCTTTCTTTGGCTTGAAAAGGGGGCCAGGCGACCCGCGCACCAGCCACGAGGTAGCTTCGAGAGCCGCATCCCGGGCACCCTCCCTCGAAGCCGCCAAACGAGCCCGCATCTCCTCAGACATAGGCATCTTCCGACTATAGATCGCGGAAGGGGGCAAAGAAGAGGAGTTATCCTAGAGGCCCGACAGCTTATTTATAGCGTGAAGATGGACCCCCACCAAAAGATTTCCTCCAGCTCAGCAGCGTTTTCGCTGAACACGTGGGGTTGGATGTTTCTTTTCGAGCCTTTTGCAAAGCTCGCAAAGAGCGGGGATTGTGTACAACCCCGTGTTCACCGAAGGGACTCAGGCAAGCAGGCGGGTCGACCCCGACCCACACCTCCTAGGGTCGCCCAAGCGGACCACCCTGGACCGCGACCTCCCAGGCGGGTCAGCCTCCGACCCGCGCCTATTCGGCGGGTCAGCCCTGCCCGCCTCTCCTAGGCGGGTCGGCTCGTGCCCTCCCAGGCGGGCCACCCCCCGACCCGCGCTCTCCCAGGCCGGCCACCCTCCGACCCGTGCCTTTTAGGCGGGTCAGCCCTGCCCGCCTCTCCTAGGCGGGTCGGCCCGCGCCTTCCCAGGCGGGCCGTCTCTAACCCGCGTCCCCCTAGGCGAGCCAGCCCTAGTCCGCGCCTCCCGCCGAGTAGAGGCATTGAAGGGCTACTCGTCCAGTCCCTAGTGGGTGGGATTCCTTACCATTTTGCCCCGCTGGCCTGCCCTTAGCCAGTCAAAATAACGGAGTCCCGTTGTTGGCAAACCCAGGTGGGCTGCACATAGCTGTTCGGAATAGCGGAGTTTGTCTGTTGGCAGGCCAACCCGAGGAGTTTTCAGTAATTTCAGAACAACAGAGGTCAGTTATTTACAAATCACCTTCAGAATCCTATAAATAGGACCCAAGGGGTACCTCAGAAGGCAGGCTTACTTGTTTCCCAGTTTTTTAGCGCCTTCTGAGTTACGTTAACCTGGCATTTGGCTAAGGAGGGGAAGCGTTCGGTGATCTTCCGGGTGTGTGGTGGGACCTCCGCGCCGGGCCCTTGGTCTAGTCCTTTGCTTTTTTCCTTGGTTGTTTTTCTTGCAGGAGCGAAGTAGGTGCGCGACCACCCCTTCCCCAAGGGTGAACTCCACAAAAGACCCGTTCTCGGTTTCAACACTATATGTATTCATATAGCTGGAAAAATATAAAGTTCCTGCTGCGATAAATATTGAGAGTTAGTAAGTTATAATCGAAAGTAATTTGAATTCGTCTAATTTGTTATCATATCTGCCTCTAAACATTTTTTGGTATATTAAATCTATTAAAGATTTTCTAAAGGTTCTTTTACCTTCTTACATATATTCCAAAGCTCTGGAATTGTCATTAACACATTTGATGGAATGTGCAAGATAATTGTAAATCATGACAATCAAGGATGCCATCATCAATGAATTTGTTGTAATTTATCTTCATAAGCACATACACAACTCATATATACCGCCTTGAAAATGATTCAATTAGTTGATGTTAACTTTACTTCGTGTTTACTTATTGCGACATGTAAGAGTGTCATTACGATATCCAGTTTTCTGGCCCAATGAGACCCTTTCTGATAAACTATTTTGATTCAATTCCAGGTATTATACCACTCGGTGGTCACCTATGTTCCTTTCTCCACCTGCGTGCAATACCAAAATCATCAAGGAAGTCGTAGACTTTATGTTTCGTTTATTTTTTGGATTTTGTTTAGGGGAATTTTTGTTTAGTAAAGATGTAATTTTTTTAATTCAGATTCTTACATTGCAGTAAAGAAATTCCAATGCAAGGTTCCATTTGGGAAGGATTTAGTGAAGGATTTGGCAGGAGGAGGCTAGCTCATATATTAAGATTCTTAGCCCATTGTCATGCATAAAGCAATGTAAGGATCGAATATTTAATTGAAATATTGCAGAAATTTTGAAACATACTGTGAACATAAATTAGATGTCGTGATTTACTCAGCCAATAATATATTTATAGTTTATATAATATTTTAATGAGGCTGATTAATTCTTCTATATTCTTCTCAAAACACCAACTAAACGCATATTTAAGTATTTTTAGGTGACCGACTATCTCTTTGCAGTCAAGTGTTTTTTGGGTTGTTCGCCTATTTTTCACACTCAATGAATTTGAATGTTGTGTGGGGCATTGGAGGCCCGTTCCGTGCACTGTCGCAGTCGGGGTTGTTGTTTTTATTGGCTCCTATCCAGTTCAAGTGAACCGGGCTACTTTTAATATATATATAGATATATATATATATATATATATATATATATATATTATAATATATGTAATATAATATATATATATATACACAAAGCATGCTCCATATATACACACAAGCATGCGGAGCATGCTTTGTGTATATATATATATTATATTACATATATTATAATATATATATAGATATATATTATATATATATATAAATTAATGAAAGCATGCTCCGCATGCTTTCATTAATCTATATATATATATTTATATATATATATATATGATGGTGCAACCGTGAGAGTTTTCTAGTGTGAGAAATCGCCTGGAGCATTGTTGGCAGAGCCGGCCAACAGGAGGATCAGCTCTCTTCTCTCTTGTTCGTGCACTCGGAGCGGTCGTGGTCGAGGGTGTTCGTCGCCGTTCTTTGAGAGAGTTGTTGCCGGGCTCGGTTGGAGTTGCTCGCCGGCGTTGCAGTGGATAGACACGATGTCGACGGCGTGCGTGTGTGCAGTTAGCCTCGACGGTGGTGGCATTGTTCTCCGGTAGTGGCGGTGGTTGCGGTTGAACGTCGGAGATAGACGTGAAGGTTCCGCAGAACCTTGTGCGTCCGTTAGTCGGATTGCAGTCAAGATTGTCCTTTTTCCCGCGGACCGAGCGTATCCGACTTCCCCGCGGAGTTTATGTATCAGATGTTTAATTGTCTTTTTGATATTATTGTTATAATATATTAACGTTATTTTTCTTATTTTTGACTGTCCATTGGAATTTGTGGAGCCAATTCCTAACAAGTGGTATCAGAGGCAGGTTCGGTAGACGGCCGTGATTGGACGTTCTAGGAAGGGTTTGACTGCAGTGGTGAACGACTAGGTCCTCTTCCCACTCTTTCAGATCCGACCTTTGAACAAATCAGGTCTTCTAGTTTGTCGGCGACAGTCATGGCAGGAAAGAACGCAACGTTGGATAGATTTTCCGTAGAGAAGTTCAATGGCGGTGGAAATTTTAGCCTATGGCAGATTCGAGTTAAGGATATGTTGGTCCAACAGGGTTTGATTCGAGTCTTGCGGGGGCGCGACAAATTATCCACGGCGGTGAAAGATGAGGAATAGCAGGATCTTGATGAAAAAGCCACGAGCACAATCAGGATGTGTGTTGCTGATCAGGTGCTTGTCGAAGTATGAGACCGGGCGGTCTGGCGGTTTGAGCTTGGCGGGTTGTAGACCGGGCGGTCTGGCGGTTTGTGTCCGGCGGGTTGATATCCAGACTGTTGCTGTGGTGTCTAGCGGTCTGACGATTCATCTCTGGCGGCTTGGAAACCGGGCGGTCTAGCGGTCTCCAACCGCATCTCTCTCCTGCTTCTGGTATTGCCGGGCGGTTAGAATATTGTCTAACCGCGCGGCTTGTTCCGGTCTGTTGTTCTAGCCGCTCGGAACTGTTGTATAGCTTTAGTCCCACATTGTTAGTTTATATTCTATCCTCTCTCCTCCATTCTATAAAAGGGAGGTCATACCTTTGTAAATGATATCTTTTTGGATAATAAAAATTTCAATTATTCAAAGTTCTGGCTTGTTTTCTAGTCGTTTGTTCGCTACTCTAGTTGTTTGTTCGCTACTTTTAACATGGTATCAGAGGACTCGATCTTCTTCTGCTCATTCTCTGCACCCTGTCCGCGCGGTTTGTCCCTTCTTCTCGCGACCTGTTCTCGTGGCTTGTCTCTTCCGCCTGCTTGCGCCCTGTCCTGCCTGTCGGTCACAGCGACCTGTTACTTTGATCGCTGCGATCTGCTTCCTTATTCGCCTTGTTTGTTCCTCCCTTCTGTTCGCGCGGACTATCTTCCAGCCGTTCGACTTCTTTCCCTTCTTGGATCTGCGGCTTGGTCGTGGCTTCTCTGGCCGCTGGTGTCTGACATCGTGACCCCCGCAACCCCTCTTCTTCCTATCCGCGCGGCTTGTCTTTTTACCGCGCGGCTTCTCGCTGTTTTCTATCCGCGCGGATTGTCTTTTAACCGCGCGGCCTCTCGTTGTTTTCTCCTATGGCTCTCTCTGAAACCTCCACTACCACTACTCTTATCGCCACTCTGGCTCCGCATCCTACTTCCTCTGGCAACCTTGGCACGGTTTCTAAACTTGTTGGCTCCAACTATCCGGATTGGAGTGTTTCTTTCACCTTTCTTCTTCGCTCTCAGCGCAAACGTCATCATCTCACCGATGACCCTCCTCCTCCAGACTCTGCTGAATTTGATGACTGGGATGCCAGTGATGTGCTTGTCCGCACGTGGTTGGCTAACAGCCTCTCTAATGAATGTCTTCCTGTCATACGCCATGATGAGACGGTTAAGACCGCGTGGCTTCACCTTGCTGCTCTCTACTCGAAGGGGGCTCAGACATCCCGCATTTATACTCTCTATGCGGATCTCTTCGCTCGCCCTTCCATGTCTCCTGCTGCGGCTTATCAGCAAGTTCAGGCTCTTGGAGCTGAAATCCTCTAGAATCGCCCTTTCTCCGCGGACTTGGCCGAGCAGCACAAACACTTCCAGGAACTCCTGGTTGTTTGTTATCTTCTACGACTCCCTGAGTCATTTGATATGATCCGCCAGCAGATCTTGGGCGAAGCAGACTCTCCCACCTTGGATGCCACCGCAGCTCGCATCGCCGCTGTCACTTCCCTGCTCCAACGTCCTCTGTTGTCCTCCCCTCCTCCACAGGACTCCTATGCTCACCAGGCTCAGCGGGGTGGCAATAGTGGCCGCAGCCAGTCTGGCACGCGCGGTCCGTCAAGGTTTCTCTGCTCTCACTGTGGTCGTACCGGCCACTCTGTTGACCGCTGCTGGCAGAAACATCCTCATCTTCGTCCTTCCGGTGATACTTCTTCCTCAACCTCCGCCTCCTCTCGACCATCTGCTTCTGTGGCCACGACCTCAGGTAGTGCACACGTCGTTACCCAAGGTAAATGGCTGATTGACTCTGGTGCTACAAATCACATGACCGGAAACCCTCATTGCTTCTCTCTCCTAGAGACGCATGATCGGTTACCCCCGGTTCTCGTTGCGGATGGTTCCCCTTCCCCGGTTCACGGGACGGGCATGGTTCAAGTCACCCCGTCGCTTCGCTTAGTGGACACTCTCTATGTCCCGAAGTTCCCTTGCAATTTGCTCTCGGTTACTACTTTATGCAAGCAACTTCAGTGCTCTGTATTATTTACTCCTACTTCTTGTTGTTTTCAGGACCCGAGGACCCAACGGACGATTGCTACTGGGACTGAGAGTGGCGGCCTCTACTTCCTCGACAATGCTTCCGCTCTGTCCGCCTTCTCTTCCACGTCTACTGATCTGCTTCAATGGCATCTTCGCCTTGGACATCCTCCTCCTCGGATTCTTCGTCAGCTTCTTCCCCACTTACCTCAGACCAGTCCTCCGCTCAACTGTGATGCGTGTCAGCTTGGCAAACATCACCGCTCCTCCTTCCCGCTGAAGTAAGGTCGTGGTTCCTCCCGCCCTTTTGATCTCATTCATTCTGATGTCTGGGGTCCTGCTCCTACTCTCACCGTTGGTCGGGGTAGTTCTTATTTTGTAACTTTTATTGATGATTTCTCTAGATGTACCTGGGTGTATCTTTTAAAAGATCACTCTGAACTATTATCTGTATGACAATCTTTTTATTATATGATTCAAACTCAGTTTTCTTTATCTATTAAAGTGCTGCGCTCCGATAATGCAAAAGAATATCTCAGTCATGAGTTTTCCTCTTTTTGTATGCAACATGGTCTTATTCATCAGACCAGCTGTGTTTACACCTCCCAACAAAATGGGGTGGCGGAGCGTAAAAACCGTCACCTCCTTGATGTCGCTCGCACTCTAATGACGCAGATGCAGGTGCCTCGCTCCTACTGGGGCTATGCTGTTCTTCTTGCCTGCTATCTCATCAATCGCATTCTCTCTTCGGTTCTCCACGGCAAGACCCCCTTCTCCATTCTCTACCCGGGCAAGGAACCCATTCCTCTTCCTCTCCGTATCTTTGGGTGTACGGCCTTTGTGCATGCTCCGTCGGCTACCCGTGACAAGCTTTCCCCTCGTTCCACAAAATGTGTATTTTTGGGATATTCGACCACTCAAAAAGGCTATTGTTGCTTTGACCCCGTTCTGCGCAAACAGTTTGTTTCCGCGGACGTCACCTTCTTCGAAAATGCATCCTACTTTTCTTCTCCATCCCCGCTTCCACCTGCGGTCTCTTACTCTCCACCATCTCTCAGTGATCCTTCCACGCAGCTCGATGTCTCCCCTCCTATGTCATCTCCTCCTCCGTCTCCTTCTCTCTCTATTATACCCCCACCTTCTTCTCCGCAGCCGTCTCTCTCTAGTCCCGGGCCAGCTTTCTCCGCCACGGACGCTCCGGTCCCTGAAGCACGAGACGACCTGGATCTTCCCATTGCTCTTCGCAAAGGGGTGCGGACATGTACCCAATACCCGCTTGCGGCTGTTGTTTCCTATGATCGGCTTACTCCCTCTCGCAGGTGTTTTGCTTTGGCTATCTCGGCTACTACAACTCCCCGCACTTACCAAGAGGCTCTTGTTATTCCTCATTGAAAATCTGTCATGGATGAGGAAATCGCCACTCTTAATGAAAGGGGTACCTGGACCCTTGTTCCTCCTCCGATCGGTACTGATGTGGTTGGCTGCCGCTGGGTGTTCGTTGTGAAGTTTCGCCCCGACGGCACTGTGGATCGTTACAAAGCCCGGCTTGTGGCCAAAGGCTTTACTCAGACTTATGGAGTTGACTACTTTGACACTTTCTCCCCGGTTGCTCGCCTCAGCACCATCCAGGTTCTTCTTTCAGTGGCCGTCAACAGGGAGTGGGCTATTTCCCAGCTTGATGTCAAGAATGCTTTTCTGTATGGGGATCTTCCGGAGGATGTCTATATGGAGCAACCTCCTGGGTATGTTGCTCAGGGGGAGATACGAGTATGCCAGTTGAAGAAGGCCATCTACGGCCTAAAACAAAGCCCTCGGGCATGGTTCGACAAGTTTAGTGGCATTGTGGCTGCCATTGGCTTTACAAAAAGTTCAGCCGATCACTCATTGTTTATTCGCAAAACCGCATCGGACCTTGTGGTTTTGGCGGTGTATGTGGATGATATTCTTCTTACCGGCGATGACCAGGCTGGGGTGGACTTGACAAAGAAACACCTCCGTCAACACTTAGTCACGAAGGATATGGGCTCCCCGAAATATTTTTTGGGGATAGAAATCTCTCGGAAGCCTGACTCGTTGGTTTTCTCCCAACGGAAGTATGCTCTTGATCTTCTACAAGAGGCAGGATTGACCGATGCCAAACCGGCCAGGTATCCCATGACCACTAGAGAGGACAAAACGTGGACAGATGACTCACCTCTTATATCCGATGCCACTAGGTATAGACGTCTGGTGGGCAAACTCATTTATCTCACGGTGACCAGACCTGACATCGCCTATGCTGTAGGCAAGGTCAATCAGTTCATGCAAGCTCCCAGGGAATGTCATCTTCAGTCTGCCTTGAAGATACTAGAGTATGTCAAAATAGCACCAGGAAAAGGGCTACTCTTTCAGAAGCGTGGACATCTGAGAGTTGAAGCCTACTCAGACTCAAGCTATGCGGATGATAAAGGTGACCGTAAATCTACATCGGGTTTTTGCATATTTGTTGGAGGTAATCTTGTGAGCTGGAAGAGCAAGAAGCAGTTTATTGTCTCAAGGTCCAGTGCAGAAGCCGAATACCGGAGTATGACGTCAATCACGTGTGAGTTAAAATGGTTGAGGGCTCTCATGCTTGACCTAGGAGAGGTCTACGACTATCCTCTGCCTATGTTCTGTGACAACAAGGCCGCTATATACATATCCAAAAATCCGGTCTTCCATGAGAGAACGAAACATATAGAGATCGACTGCCATTTCATCCGAGAAAAGGTCTTGAAGAGACAGATTTGCACTCCGTTTGTCACCTCCGACAAAGAGTTGGCAGATATCTTCACCAAGCCGGTTTCTACTTCCTTCTTCCATATCTGTGACAACCTGGGCATGATTGATATCTATGCTCCAGCTTGAGGGGGAGTGTCGAAGTATGAGACTGGGCGGTCTGGCGATTTGAGCCTGGAGGGTTATAAACCGGGCGGTCTAGCGGTTTGTGTCCGGCGGGTTGATATCCAGACTGTTGCTGTGGTGTCTAGCGGTCTGACGGTTCATCTCCGGCGGCTTGGAAACCGGGCGGTCTAGCGGTCTCCAACTGCATCTCTCTCCTGCTTCTGGTATTGCCGGGCGGTTAGAATATTGTCTAACCGCGCGACTTGTTCCGGTCTGTTGTTCTAGCCGCTCGGAACTGTTGTATAGCTTTAGTCCCACATTGTTAGTTTGTATTCTATCCTCTCTCCTCCATTCTATAAAATGGAGGTCATACCTTTGTAAATGATATCTTTTTGGATAATAAAAATTTCAATTATTCAAAGTTCTGGCTTGTTTTCTAGTCGTTTGTTCGCTACTCTAGTTGTTTGTTCGCTACTTTTAACAGTGCTCTTCAACATCGGGACTGAAGAGACGGCAGTCGAGCTTTGGGAGAAGCTGGAGCGACTGTACTTGGCAAAATCCGTGACGACTCGATTGTTGCTGAAGCAGCGCCTCTATGCGCTGAAGATGCAGGAAGGTGGCAACCTACAGGAACACTTCAATGTGTTCAACGGTCTTCTGAGCCAATTGCATGTGGTTGGCTCGAAGGTAGAGGAAGAAGACAAAGCTCTCTTGCTTCTTACCTCGCTCCCGGCGTCTTTCAAGCACATGGTGACTACGCTCCTGTATGGGAAAGATACGGTGGGGCTGGAAGAAGTCACATCGGCGCTGTTATCCAGTCAGATGTTCAAGGACCCCACTCCTAGGGGTGAACAGATCTTGGTAGCGCATGAACGCAGGAGGAGTTTTGACAAAGGATCGAGCAGTGCACGAGCTCGGTCGACGTCGAAGAAGGCAGTGACGTGTTACCACTGTAGACAGGTTGGTCATATTAGGAGAAATTGTCCGCAGCGTGCAGGAAGTTCTGGAACTTCGAAGGATGTCCAAGATGCGGGCATGGTGACACTCGACCTGGAAGGAGATGACGGTTTTTATTGCGTCACTGAGAGTCAAGGTGACTCTAATAGATGGATCTTGGATTCGGGTGCTTCGCAGCACATTTGCTCAGATGCGGCGATGTTCAGTTCCCTGGAGGTGACATCTGGGTCGGTATTTCTGAGTGACGGCTCAACATGTAAGGTCACGGGGATTGGTACGGTGAACTTGAGGACGCATGACGGAGCTATGCGTAGACTTGATCAGGTACATCTGGTACCTAAGCTGCGCAGGAATCTGATTTCGTTGGGCAGATTTGATTCCAGTAGCTGTAGTTTTGCAGCGAGAAATGGAGTTCTGACGGTGAGGCGAGGGCGCACCGTGCTCATGCGAGCTCTGAAGCACGGTAGTTTGTACCGGCTGATGGGGACCACGATGCGAGGTGGTGAGCCCATGTTTTCTGCGTCCGACAGAGGTGATAGTCGTGGTGGTGCAGTGGATCGCCTTCCAGGGACTCGGGTTCGACGAGCTAGTTTTTGCGATCCGGTTGCGACGACGTTCAGAGGTTGAGCCGAGCAGGGATGAGTCGACTGGAGCAGGTCGGCTGACGCCTCAAATCGTTGAGGTGGTGCTTCGCGCAGTTGTGTGCTTCGTGCAGGTGGTGGTAGTGGAACCAAGGTATGAGCCAAGGTGGTGTTTGTTGGTTTTATTGGCTCCTACCCAGTTCAAGTGAACCATACCACTTTTAATATATATATATATATATATATATATACACACACACACAAGCATGCGGAGCATGCTTTGTATATATATATATATATTATATTACATATATTATAATATATATATATATATATTATATATAAATTAATGAAAGCATGCACCACATGCTTTCATTAATCTATATATATATATTTATATGATGGTGCAGCCGTGAGAGTTTTTTAGTGTGAGAAATCGCCTGGAGCATTGTTGGCAGAGCCGGCCAACAGGAGGATCAGCTCTCTTCTCTCTTGTTCGTGCACTCGGAGCGGTCGTGGCCGAGGGTGTTCGTCGCCGGTCTTTGAGAGAGTTGTTGCCGGGCTCGGTTGGAGTTGCTCGCCGGCGTTGCAGTGGAGAGACACTGTGTCGACGGCGTGCGTGTGTGCAGTTAGCCTCGACGGTGGTGGCGTTGTTCTACGGTAGTGACGGTGGTGACGTTGTTCTCCGGTAGTGGCGGTGGTTGCGGTTGAACGTCGGAGATAGACGTTGAAGGTTCCGCCGAATCTTGTGCGTCCGTTAGTCGGATTGCAGTCAAGATTGTCCTTTTTCCCGCGGACCGAGCGTGTCCGGCTTCTCCGCGGAGTTTATGTATCAGATGTTTAATTGTCTTTTTGATATTATTGTTATAATATATTAACGTTATTTTTCTTATTTTTGACTGTCCATTGGAATTTGTAGAGCCAATTCCTAACAGGGGTACTGTCGCGGTTGGCCGTAGGAGCGGAGCCCCGTGCCTGTCACTCGCATTTCGACATGCTGAAAAATCCACGCTGCCCGCGCCATGTACCGGTGGCTCTGTCACCTCTAACCTTGTGCTCCCCCACACCTACAGCTCTAGCCTCCAAATAATAAAGGTCGGACATCATGCTACCACGGGCTATGACCAAAGAACCTCTGGTCAACCTCCATCGCCCGTCACCAAATCTATTAGCATAACCATCTGCGTCCAATCGACCAACGACAACAAACTGATTCGGATGTCAGATACATGATGAACATCTTTGAGCACTAAAACATAACCCGTGCTCGTCTTTATGTGCACATCACCGATGTCAATAACTTTGCAAACTGTCTCGTTGCACATCCTCAATACCCCGCAATCATGTGAGGTGTAGGTAGCAAACTGTGCTTTATCGCTCGAAATGTGTGTTGAAGCCCCTGAGTCCATCAACCACAAAACATCTCTACGAGCGAGGTTATCCGCCACCTCGTCACTCGCAAAGAGTGATATATCATCATCATATGTTGTTACTGCTGATGTTGTGGTCTCATCATGCTTCTCTGATTCCTTCATCTGCAATTTCTTCCAAGCATTGCACTTTCTCTTGATGTGTCCCTTCTTGTCATAATAAAAGCACTTAATATATTTCCGCGGTCTGGACTCGCTCCTATTAGACCCTCTGTCATTTCTGCCCTTATCTCTTCCCCTAGACTTTGTGTACAAAACATCTGAATGGATAGAAGGGATAGTCACATAAGACTCACCCTGGGATTTTCTTCTCACCCCCTCATTCAGAATTCCACTCTTTACAACCTCCATAGTCAGAATACCTCCCGGAGGCGAGTTAATTAGTGAAACTCGAACCATCTCCCAAGAGGCAGGAAGAGGCTTCAATAACCACAGAGCATTGACCTCATCATCAAAGGTCACCTTCATAGCAGATAACTGATCCAACACTCCTTGGAACTCATTCACATGATCAAGTATAGGTGTGCCCTCCTCATACTTGCACTCACTAATCTTCGTCAGCAGCAAAAATTTATTCAAACCCGTGCTCTTTGCATACAGAGACTCCAATATCTTCAATAACTCCTTGCCATCAACAATACTCGTCACATGATTATAAACATTGCACTCCATGAATTGCCTGATAAAGCCGCACACCTTGTAGTGTTCAATTACCCATTTTGCAGGATCCAGATCTTTAGGCATCTCCTCAAAGATAGGCGAGTGCCAACTCTTACATAGATCAAGTCCTCCATCATCATTTGCCGCTCATGATAATTGACCCCATTCAACATCATACCCATCTCAGAACTTAAATCCATCTACACACAGTCCACTGTCAACTATGACCACTGATCTTGGAGCAGACTATTTCAAAGAATATGACTAGAGAGGACAGGGAGCGGAGCAAAGGTCGTCATCTACCGCACCTATTCACAAACCCAAAATATCCAATCGACTTGACTGAATCTGCCTTTGATACCACTTGTTGTGAGAAACACATTCTCACGGACCCGGGTGCACGCGAGTATGCGAGCTGAGCTACCTATAAAGCCGTCAGCGAAATACGCAATAAAAAATACAATCACAATCAAGCACACGGTATATACGTGGAAAACCCCCAAATCAGGGTAAAAACCACGGGACGATTGGAGTCCAACTCAGAAAGGCTTCACTAAATAATGTTCAACAATACAATGACTTCCCCCCGCGATCCACATATTTATCCTACAGTTAGCACAAATATACAAACAAGAGAAAGATACAGGTATACCAACAAAGACGACCAAGTCTGAGTCAGAGTGACTCGCTTCAAATTGGTTCTCTGAATCCTCTGCAGTCTTCTAAGCCCTTTCAATATTGTACCAAGCTTTCTGCCTACGTCGACACACGACGTCACTAGCGCACTCCGATCAGTTCGCAACCCGTCAGTAGGTTGCCCCGCTCGAGGCTCAGTCACTCAGATACCTTGCTACCAAAGTCCACTGAAGGCTAAGATGCCTCCTCGCACTGAATGTCGTTAGCCGCAGATGCGACCCAATATACTCGCCCGAGTAAATATGGCGGTGGTACACCGCCGTCCATTGCGCCAAGGTGCGCATTTAGAAATTGGTCTCCGCCAACGCCGCTCCGGCTCCGGCCAAATCTGCCTCCGCCTACGCCGCTCCGGCTCTGCCCAAATCGATCTCCACCTACGCCACTCCCTCGCACACGTACACCGCAGCCACCGCAACACAAGCACGGCGCCACCACCGCCTCTGCAACAGTTCCGCCTCCGCCCTTGCAGCAATTGCCACCAATCAAAACTCCATTCTTCGGTTTCACCACACCTCTGTCGTTCCCCAAAATCACTGGCCAGAAACCCTGACCCGGACGTGAGAGAAAGAGAAAAGGGGAGGCGCAGATAGGAGAGGGAAATCTGGCCGACACACTTTTGGAGAAGAAGCAGGCTGCTGTGTGGCTCCTCACTGGATTAGGTTTAGGTTTTCATTTTAATAATATAGTACATAATAATAATAATAGTATATATATATGATAATAATAATAATAATAGTATATATATATATGATAATAATAATAATAGTATATAATAACATAGATCCGAGCCGCCTACCGTTGAAACCATCCGATCTCCTCGATCTTACGCATGATCGCACCAATATTCCTAGCTTCATGACTTGATCCATCTCATTACGGACCTCTCGACGTCCGTTTCTGCGGGTTTTATCCACTTAGGAGGGAACCCGAACCCAACATTCAAGCCGACACTCAAGTGCCTCAAGGAGGGATTTAGAACTGAACATCCCGCCCATCCCGGTCATTTTTCTCCTCAAAAGTAACTGTTGAGCTTTTATTCACGGTGAGGGTTAACGCAAAATTTAGGCTCCATTTCGTAATGTGGTGGCGGTCATGAATATGAGGATTAAATTATCATTCATTAACGCTCACTTAAGAAATTTCATCTACTTTTATGTTCAAACAGATGATATTTGTTAGGTGGTCCTTCCCCCCACCCCCCATGTCAAACGGAGCCATAGGCCAGCCGACCTTTTGTTTTTGTTTGAATCATACATATTTTTATAGCATGTATAATCAAAAAATATTATAAATTAAACCATTATATGACTTTTTTACATTCATTTCTTTTTAATCATGTATTTAAATTTTTATGCCATCGTCCATTTGGCAGAGCTACGAGATGGACAGGCCCGGTCTAAACGTTTGGTTAGGCCGAAACCAACCCAAAAATACAGCCAACGGCCCACAGGAAAATAACCAGCAAAGCAAATACTCATGCAAAGTCGTTAGCACGTAAAAGAACAAAACAATTCCTTCGATCCTTGGATTGCTTCGAAAATCGTGTTAAGCAACTCAGGAAATCTGCAAGTGTTGCCGGCCACATCAATTATTTCTATCTGCAGCGGATATTAGAAAGCTTTTATTGTGAATCAACCCACAGCTGTCCATCGATCAATTTTCCCCATGAATGGACGGCTGCGGTCTATTTGCAGACAGGCGGATATTGCTGGGCCACAAACAATTTGCACTTGTGGACCATCTAACAGCGAACCGCATGTGCGAACCGCCGCTCGGTTGGGCCCTATCGTCCAAATTCGACGCGCCCAAAGGAAACTGTGGGGATATTTAAAATTGAATCGAGGTGAACGGTTCTGATTCAGCTCTATAATTTAGGACCAGTTCTGGTTTCAAGAATTTGAAACTTAACCTATATGAATCGATTCTTGATTTTTGGTGGAACCAATCCGCATTGCGCCCCTATACACGAGTGAATTCATGTTGGACAAAGATAACCACACAATTATAAATTAATTGAATAAATTTGAAGGTTTATTTCATATAAATGTAGTCTTTAAAATAATTATATAGTATTTTATATCAAATATTGACATAGTTTAAATATGCTTATGGTGTGTTAGCAAGCACACATGTTTTCCCAGTGAGACAATTGGCTCCGTTTGGCACTGTGGCGGCGGCCATGAATATGAGGGTTAAATTGTCATTCGTTAACGCTCATCTACGAATGATAATTGTAGATGATCCTTAGCAAATGACGTTTAACTCCTGCATTTACGACCGCCACCACCGTGCCAAACAGAGCCAAAGTAAGAGTGGATCAACAACCTCCAGTTTTGAAATACAACTTATTTTCTAGATCTAGGTTTCATTTGGGAGAGCGGTTGCGGTTGTAAAAGAAACTGTTGTAAATACAGGTTTGTAAATGGAGCTGTTTGAAACTGATTGTTGGAAATGAAGATCTATTTGGGTAGTCTGCGTTTACAGAATTGTTCAGAACAGAGAATCATTTGGCAAAACAACGGTGACGTTTTATAAATATTTTTTAATAATTTATTCAAAATACTATTTATCTTTTTTTATTATTTTTATTAATTAATTTTACTATTTATACTTTAACCTTAATTAATTATTAATCTATATGTCTAATATATATATATATATATATATATATATATATATATATATATATATATATATATATATATATATATATATATATATATATATATATATTACCGTTTAATATATTCTTTTTGTAATTAATTTTACTGTTTAAATTATATATTTTTTTTATTTGTAATTTTTCATTGTTTTTGAAAATTTTCCGCCTGCCTCCGCCTTTCTCCGCCGTGCAGCCCTCCTTTGTCCTCTGTTGTGCCGCCCTCCCGTGCCCCGCTATGCCGCCATCCCATGCCCCATCGTGCCGCCCTCCCATGCCCACCTCGTCGGACAAAGGGACTTTGGCCCTCGGCGACGGCGGAGAGAACGCCACAGGCCTGGAGGAGGCGGAGGCTTGGAGGAGGCGGAGGCCGCTTGAGCTCGGAGGAGCGGAATTATTTTCTCGCGCGTTGAAAACGCTGAGGACTGGAGGTCCGGGGTGCGGTTGCGTTTTGATGAATTCATTAAGGATGGAAACGCCGACGGTGGGAACGGGAGGCGGAAAAGTAATGAGAAAGTGGACCTGCGATTGCGTTTTGATGAAACGCTCGGCACCAAAAGCCGAACCAAATGCAGCCCTAATCAATGCATGATTTTCCGTATGAGCAGAAAATGTCCCACATAATAAGTGTCTTAGACACCATCAAGACAAGACCTTCGGAAAACCAACCACCACCAAAATCTCTTTATGAACGGCCCGTTAAATTGCATAGTAGGATGTACACTGATCCATATATATATAAAGCGTTGAAATTGTTTATGTGTGAAGTTGGGGGAAGTTGGGCAGACAGGTTGGAGAGTCCGCACAAACCGCACAGACTAGGCAGATAGCCTAGCCAGTTAGCCAGTTTCGGCAATGGTTCTTCTCTGACGGTCTGATCAGCAAGGTCTCTTGTGGTGTAACCAGGCGGATAGGTTTGTTTATCCGCGGATTTGTTGCGGACTCTTTGGAGCTCGCCGGTATCCGACATGGATCTGTGTTTGCAGTCTGGATGTTGGATCGTGGAGTAAGCACATTTGCGCGAACAGATTGTCTGGAGGTCGCGTGGAGTGATGGAGCAGTCCGCATGGTGGAGGACTGGAGTTGTTCAGTAGGGTGCAATCTTGGTATTAGGTGGCACGGATAAGTTTGGTGACCGTAGAGTTTGGAGGACTTGGTCTGGGGGAAGACTGAGTTCAGTTAGTTGCCTAGTTTGCTGAGTTCGCCTGGAGCGGACTGCTCTTGTGTTCGCCGAGTTCGGTAGTATTGGCTGGAAGGATTTTGTCCAAGTCACGGGTTGCAGATACGCGGACTTGTAGCAGTGTCCACGGGATTAGGCAGACTGGTCGTCTATCCGACAGTGTTGATTTGGCGCGACCTGGTTTGGTATCCTCTATGTGCGGATACAGTGTGTTAGCTGACATGTTTGATGAGCGGTTATCTTATCGATGTAGGTGGTGATGACACTCCTCCTCACATCTATAAATAGGACCTCTCGACTCGTCATTATAAAGCAGTGAACAGTAAGAGCAAGCTTGCGCTTGATTTTGCGATTACGGTTTTCTAACTGTTGGGACTAAGGAAGTTGGTTCTATGCAGACTGTGCGGCTAACACCAGGTGGTTAGGCGACTAGCGGGAACGTTGGTGTGGAACAGTTCGCGGATACAGTCAGCGGTTGAGCAGCAGGTCGCGGTCTTTCGGCTTGGTCTCTTCCTCGGAGTTGCGGATAAGCGGAGCAGTTCGCCTGATCAATCAGCGGGTTCTGTTCATGGCTCAGCATTTGCAATAACAACAGTCCGCGCGGTTAGCCACAGTTAGGCGACTTCGGGGGTCTCGGTGGACTCAGGTGGCGAGTAAGTGATTTGTGCGGTTAATGGAATCAGTCCGCGCGGTTTACTTCTTGCTGTATTTTTTGTATTCTCTAAGTACATTGTAAAATCATATCTTGCAATGTATGCCTCAGCCTGTAATGGAAGTTGATCTCAATTGGAAACACCTGTGCTACTGTTGCTGCTTTCTTTTACTTGCATTTGGTTGTGATTAAGTGTTCCTGCGACCTTGTTAGCTCCCACTTCCAATTTTGTACATAAAAAAATACTAAACAAGTGATTTTGGCAACAACCGGCCACCAAATAGTCACATCAACAATCACTATGATGCGTCAATAAAATTACAATATTGTTCATCCAATGTACTCAATCAAACAAAAGAACAAACATGTTTAACAACTTGTATTTCAAGAATGGGCTCTAACTCAAGAAGAACAATAACACAAAAATTAGGTGGTTCTTATTCAGTCACTGTAGGTGAAGCACAAAATCATTCAAAATCTTCTTGTACAAATTATTCAAAATATAATCTACTTATTTATAATAAAAAAATTATATATAATAACATAAAAATTGAACTTATTTATTAATTCGTTTTTAATAAGCAACAAATTAATTAATTTGTTTTTAAATATTAAACTTTAAATAAGGAAGAATTTATTTTTAAAAATTATATTTTTTTTAACAATAATATAATAATGAGTTTGTTTATAAAAAATTATACAACTTTAAACATAATAATAAATTTATTTATAAAAATAATTTTTAAATAATGTCTTTGTTTATAAAAAAATAAAACTTTAAACATTTTCATCACTAGAATTAAATCTCAAGACCACATAAATAAAAGAACAAGACTCCATCAACTGAGCTACAAGCACAACTTTGCTTTAGTGTGTATTATTTTTAATATTATATATTCGTTGATACTTATTTATCTTGACAAACCAATCTAATTTTTATTACTAAAAAAATAGTTTTTAAAATTCAGTGTAGGCGGTCGCCCACACTCGATCCTATGTAGGTCCGCTCATATTTATATGACAGCAAGATTGTGTGACCCTTAATGGTTGGTGTGAGTCAACTCAGCCATTATAAGTTTTGACATAGCAGTCTAGCGAAGTTATATAAATTGGAACATTTTGTTTCTTCCCCTAAATTTGCAAGTTAAAAATGTGTTATCACCCATTGGTATTTGAAAAGGACAAAAATCATAATAGTCCCCCAGTTTTCATAGCTATGTCATTTTGGTCCCTATAGTTTATTTTTGTGTCAATTTAGTCCTTAAAAGTAGACTTTATAGTTATTTTACCTTACGATCCTTTCTATTTAGCCTTATTAAATGAAGCAACA
Organism: Platanthera zijinensis; assembly: GCA_039513925.1. Lineage (NCBI taxonomy): Eukaryota > Viridiplantae > Streptophyta > Magnoliopsida > Asparagales > Orchidaceae > Platanthera > Platanthera zijinensis. Next base: position 34,447,396 of record CM077093.1, on the reverse strand, counting down.
AATAAAAAAAAAGCTATCCAAACTACTTAGTTGGAATGGTAGATCAAGTGCAAAATAATATTCACTTTTCATATTTCTCTAATATTACATCGTTTCAAAAATAGGTAATTTAAAGACATTCAAGCCGCAAAATTAAGAGTCTTTACTCTTCAAAAAATGGGCTAATTAAGAGAGAGACTATAGTATGTCCGCAAAATACAACATAATCGTATTCCATAATAACATTTTAATTTTTTTTGTCGATCAAATGTTTCCTCCAAGAGTCTTTACACTTCAGCGGTTGAAACTTCAGAACCAAGAACCTGCAATTTGAAAAAAAAGTGTGCATCATCAGTTAAATTTATTAAATTAACATAACAAAATATAAACTAAATGATGCCTGTGCTTTTCTACTAGCGCAAGTTCTTATGTTGTGACCAATTTTATGACATCTCTTACAAGTAATATGAATAGATCTTTTATGGCTTTTAGTCTCATTTACTTCTTCCTTCTCTTCATTTGCAGTCTTTTATGGCATCTCTAACATAAGTATGGACACCACTCATTGTCTTTACTTTAAATGCAACTCCATCCCCATAAGTGGATGCGTGGAGTCTTCAAGAACATTTGTCATCATTGTTGCACTTAACTGTTACCCTTGTTCGGTCATTTTTGATTTTTTTTAGCTTGATGCCTTCTTGAATTGAAAATCGTAGGAGAATATCTTTGAAATGATCAAAATTGTCGAATAACATACCAATTCCAAGTTCTACAATCTGTTTTTCATTATCGTCATACTTAAATGCATAGTATGGCCCTTGCATCTTCTCACCTAAAATACCAATAGGATTCCGATCTTGCAAATCATTATCACTGTGATATAGTGCATGATCTTTATCAGAATTATAATCACTCAAGCTATCCTCCGCTTGATCACGGTCTGAACTAGGGAGTATGTACTTATCATCATGTACCTCAACTTCAGAATCACTCCACTGACCTATTTCATCATCTACTTCAATCTCATTTTCTTCCACATTTGTTGAATGAAATGGCGGTATGTTTGGCGTAGATGTAGAAATACTCAAATTCATGCAAACATTTTCCAAGCCGATAGTCATATAAAGTGCAACTAACTTGTTTATATCTTCATCCTTGATAATTATAATGGTTTCTTCTATATCGGGAAGAACACCTTCTATAACAACCAATGAACTTAGCCAACTCATGCTCTTTCCCATAGCCGCTTCACAAACATCATTTAATATCGATATGTATCCATAATTTGTGCTTTCTAAATTTATAACTCTCAACTTGTCCCCAAGAAAATTAATCTCCAAATTTAAAATCATCTTCTATTTTTTAATTGCAAAAATTATTAGTAACAAAACTTTGGAACACAAACAAAGCTAACACAATCAAATTTGAAATCAACAGAAAATCTGAATTCAAAAACTAACAAAAAATCTGATAGAACAACAACATATGTAAGCTCAAAGAAAACATACAATAATCTGATAGAACAAAAACATTCCTCATTTTTGCTCTTCTCATGCTCTCCCTCTCTTTTGAGCAGATCAGAAAACTGTGAATGCAGAGAAGAGCTAGAAAAAAATTGGAAAAAACCCTAAAAAACTGAGGTCGCAAAAAACTGGAGAGCAGAAAAATGAAAAAAAAAACAATTTGTTCATTGTGGCTACAATAGAAAGGCGTTGAGAAAAAACGGGAGAAAAAATCAATTTTTTGCTAGAAAATAGTGGCGAGGAGATGAGAAATGGGGAATAAAAGTTTGACATCTACCTGCAGTGGAGGAGAAAGGGTCGCCGGCGTGCTGAGGGAAACCACTCGCCGGAGAAGAACGATCGGAGGAGGCCTTACACGAGAATGAAATCACCGTGGAGGAGGAGGTACGGCTGCAGTTCCGTGAAAGGACTTAAAGGGTGTTAGAGCTTGCGAAGGAAAACATAACCCTAAAATATAAGTTTGGTAAAAGTCTTATTTACCCTCACAAAATCAGAAAAATAAGCCAAAATATAATACCTAAGGACTAAATTGACACAACAAAATATTATCGGGACTAAAGTGACATAGCTATGAAAACTGAGGGATTATTATGATTCTTGTCCTATTTGGAAACTAAGGAGCTGTTTTGGTTGAGACTGTGAATTTGTGATTACAGCTAAAGATGTAGGCTCTGTTTAACACGGTGGTGGCGGTTATGACAATTCGTTAACGCCCACCTAAGGGACTTCATTCACTTTTATGTTCAAAATGTTTATGTTAATTTGTTAGGTGATCCTTAACGAATGACGGTTTAACCCATGCATTTACCACCGCCATCACCGTGCCAAATATAGGCTCTGTTTGAGGGGACTTAATTAAGGTCTGATTCATACGATCGTAACCGCTTGACCGGTGAAAATAAGTTCTCCACACAGACCCATAATAGAGCCGAAGTAGTGTTCTTGAATGGGGATCCCTCCCTCTAGTATAGTCCCACGAGCACAGAAGAGAGGAGGAGAGAGATATTTCCAGCTTCAAATAATTATAGGACATAAAATAAAATCCATATTTTCTCAGCCGAGTTCGCCGGCTTTGAAGCATCTTTGTTCGGATTGGCCTTAGCTTCGTTTGTTTATGACGTGCAAATTGAATTGGAAACTCGAATCATTGCGGCCCGGCGAGAAGTCAAAGTCAAGGGCATTTTTTAAGGGTGCTGTTATTAGCAAACCCACTTTGGTTACTAGCAAACCAGAAAAAAGCGGATTCAGCCATTTTTTGCATTTTTATCTCTTCCCAAAAAATACTACTAGCAAACCAATCTTATTTTTTTGCATCTTTTGCATTTTTGAATTTTGAGTCTCAAATGTTTCTCATTTGAAAAAGTGATCAACATGAAAGTTGTAGATCTCGATGTGATCTACAACTTTCATGTTGATCATTTTTTGATTTGAAGCCGTTTAGGCCTCCAATTTGGACCCGAAATGAGACACTCACGGAACGAGTCGTCCGTACAGATTTTCGGCGTGGCTTTTTTCGGAGCCCAAACCGAGGGTCTAAACTGCTTCAAATCAAAAAGTGTTCAACATGAAAGTTGTAGATCTCGATGAGATCTACAACTTTTATGTTGAACACTTTTTGATTTGAAGCATTTTAAGCCCTCTATTTGTCCCCCGAAAAAAGTCACGCGTCCGTACATATGTTCGGCATGACTTTATTCAGGGGCCAAATCGGAGTTCTAAATTGCTTCAAATCAAAAAGTGTTCAACATGAAAGTTGTAGATCTCGTCGAGATCTACAACTTTCATGTTGAACACTTCCTATGAAAATGCACGTATAAAACACAGTTCAAAAAGACGCGTATATTCTTATATGCACTTAACTCGTATATATAGCAAAACACATCCTTATAGGAATTGGAAATCAAATATATTTCTAAACCGGACAATATTTTGTTCAAAGATTTTGACACAGAAAAAGAAGTTTTGGACATACTAAATAAAATTTTGCGGCATTTTGACTCATTTCTAATGCTAACATAAGTGGTTGAATGAATACTTTTGAAATCATTTATAATGTCATTATATACTGAGTTATTTTGAAAGAATGAATGTTTTAAACAAAATTTTAAATTTTTTTTAAAAAAATTATGTTGGTTTGCTAGTAACAAAATGGTTTTCAAATAGCCATTTTGAAAAATAAGGGTTTGCTAATAGTAATGGTTTGCTAGAAACCAAATAGAGTTTGCTAATAACAGCACCCTTTTTTAAATAATATTCTTTTGATAATTTTAACTGTTTCAAGGAAAATTGTATGGTAATAGTTATTTCATATGATCAACTTTTTTAATAATGCACATGTGAAGAAGTCGTTATTTGTTTTTTATAACAAGAAAATTCTTAAAATAATCATATAAATATATATAATTTATAAGAAATTATGGCGCCCGATAAAATTTCTAAACTTAGGCTCCCTTTGGCACGGTGGTGGCGGTCGTAGACACATGAGTTAAACCATCGTTCGTTAAAAATCACCTAACAAATCTCATCTGTTTGAACATAAAAGTGGATGAAGTTTCTTAAGTGGACTTTAACGAATGACAATTTAGCCCCCATGTTCATGGCCTCCACCACCGTGTCAAACGGAGCCTAAATATATATCTAATCTATGTGAACAGACGTTTTTAAAAAGAGCTCATGATACACATAAGATCATCAAAAATATTTGCGCTTTCTAATCTTTATTCTCTATTCACAAGCTTCTATGTTTTTACAGGACTAATTACAGACATATATATAACGTGAAAAGGCTACAGGAACAATCCAAAAATAACAAACTTGATGTCAGTTATAACTAACTGATGGAGCTAAACTAAACTAAAAGAAGTAAAGCGTAAAACTCCCCCTCAAGATGAGGAGTATACATCCAGTATCCCCATCTTCGTGATCAAAAAATGAAACTGATTTTTTGACAATGGCTTGGTGAGCACATCCGGCAGTTGGTATTGAGTTTTAACATGCACAACCGTCAAGTAACAATGTGTGTCCACATGTTTGGATCTTTCATGGGGAGCTGGATTAGCTGCTAAGTGTAAAGCCGACTGGTTATCGCCGAATAACATTGTTGTCGGTATGTGAATTTCAAAATGTTGCAGCAATCTTTGCAACCACACCAATTCGATCACTGGCCAATGAAGCAAGTGTTCGGTATTTAGCCTCTGTGGAAGATTTAGAAACTGTTGTGCTGGGTTCCACCATCATTTATAGGAAAAGGCTCCCCTATGATCTCCACCAAAAGTGGGGATCATGGGTTGACCAAGTCAATTCCACCCCTCATGAACTCTCATGATGAGGAAATCATGGTGGTGGGGCCCACTCCCTCTCCCCATGGAGGAAAACCACTGCCGGGCGGCCTAATCGCCGCCGGCATCCGGCCTCGCCGCGGCAGGCCGCGGCCGGCCTGGCCAGGCACGCCGCGACAGGCCATGGCAAGCCGCGGCAGGCCGAGGCTGGCCTCACTGGGGTCAGACGCGACCGGCCTGGCCGGCCTCGCCGCGGCAAGCCATGACCGGCCTAGTTGGCCTCGCCGCAGCAAGCGTTGGCCAGGTCACGGCAGGCCGCCGCCGCCGACCGACAGGACGACCACCGCCGCCGGCTGACAGGTCGACCGCCCCCGCCGCCGGCCACTTGGCCGGCCCCCTCCGTCGCCGTGGACGACCTCCTCACTGTCCGATCGGGGGGAGGCTCTCCTCGCCGTCCGATCGGGAGGGTAACCACCCACTAACCCACTACGTTAGTGGTGGGGCCCACCATGATCCTCCCCCGGAGGCTATAAAAGGAGCCCCAGGGCCTCCTCATTCTTCACCTTCTCTGCTCCCTGTCATCCTCTTCCTCAGGTGATAGCTCTGCCGGCCTCCTCCCTCGAGTCATCCTTCAGCCACCGCGAACCACCAACGACCACTAGCGGCCACCAACGGCCACCAGCGGCCACCAGCGCACAACCAGCCCACCGTCAGCAGAAAAACACCCAAGTCCCGAAGCGAACCCAAGGAAGAAGGCGACTCCTGCAAGCAAACGCATGTCGCCCCAACGCTAGAGCACCAGGATCATCCCTCGCAGTTCAACACTCAAGTTACTCCCGCGGCGCAGCCTGTTGCCCGCCGGGAGTCGTAGTCGCTCTCTCTCTCCCAAGTTGTAACGGGAGCGGCCTGTCACCCCGATTCTCCAACACATTGTAATCAGCAGAAGCTAGTGGAATTTGACAGGCACAGACCCAGTCACGTGGGTTTTTACCCATTTGAGGGGTTTTTCCACGTCATCACACCTTGTGTGAACTTCACATTTTCATTGACTGTGTGCGCGCTCGACCGCTCCGTGAGCTAAGGCGGTCAAAGAAACAACCGGTACGACCGGGGCATCGAGTTAGTCCACAACATGTTGGTTGTTTCTTAGACTTCCAGGATATGAGTGAATCCCCTAAGAACAAGCAAAATTCAGTTGTTGATCTCCTTGTATCCAAACTACTTCCCCAATCTGCATCGGAATAGGCTGGCCGCTCCCAATGAAGACAAGGCGGCTGGAATCATTCCTACAATTAGATTCGGCGAGGAGGACCTCCAAGGCCTCCGAACACAGCACCAGGACCCGCTAGTTATTATAGTAGAAATTGGCAACCTCAGCTTCCACGTAAAGCAAATTCTGGTGGATAACAGCAGCTCGGTAAATGTTATATTCATGACCGCGTTAACCAGTATGGGAATCCAAAGGCAGAATCTTCGTCCAGCATCAGGCCCCATTTACGGCTTCAACGGGGCACTCGTGTCCGTAGCAGGCACCCTCACCCTTTCGGTGACACTAGGAGAATTTCCAAGGCAGGTTATGCACGACATACAATTTGTGGCAGTCGATACAGAGTCGCCCTACAACGCGATCTTTGGTCGCCCCCTCCAGACAACTTTCCAGGCAGTTCCATCAATCCCGCACCTCGCGATGAAGTTTGTCACGCCTGCTGGAGTTGGGGTCGTCAGGGGCAACCAGGACATGGCACGCTCATGCTATCTGCACCAAGCGCAGCCGGAGACCGGCTCAGGAATCGGCATCTACCGCATCTAGAAGGCCGCTCTGGAGAAAAGCCAGAACCGAGGCGAACGCGCCTCCCAAAAACATTTCTTCATATCTAATCACCTAAGGACAACTATAAAGTCGCGAGGAAAACCCTCGTGCACAAACTATCCTGCTTACTGCATTTTTCGCTTTCATACTAACTCTTGCCATGCAGCAAACACGTCAGAAGGGCATCTCATCCCTCAGACCCTCCTGAGGCCAAGATTGTATGTTCCTCAAGGCGGTCCGGGATCCATCGACATGCGACCCGCTTGGCGGTTTGGAATCCGTCATCGTGCAATGACATGACCAGGCTAAAGAAAAAATAAAACAACTCATCTCTTTACATTTATATACTGTGATTGCAATGTCACTAACTCCTAAAACTTGTAGGATTGATTTGGAATCCGTCCCCTGGGGTCCGGCGAGCAACTGTAACACGATTGTCTCGATCCCCATGCTGCGGTTCAAAGGTTCGACCTTCACCCGTCCAGCGGATTGCGACATCGTCGGGAATGAGCACCCCTGGTTGACCGCGGCCCATAGCGCGACAGCCTTGGCCTTGCAATAGGTTTCGATGTCGCCTGGGGACCGAATACCAAGTCCCACGCAGACTGTAGCACGGTGGCCTCGACCTTTCTCCTGTGGCAGAAATGCACACTCTTCTCCTACGGAGCGGGTCGCGACATCGTCAGGGACCAGCTCCCTTAGTTGTGTGCAGCCCACAACGCGATAGCCTTGACCTCACTCCACCGGCGCAAGGACCCGGCCTTCGTTGTATAGTAGGTTGCGACGTCGTCCGGGTCTTCGGGGCGCCACGCCTCGCAAATACAACGGTCCATCAGCTGCTCGCGGGGGTTCGAAACGACCATGTCCTCCTGCCGACAATAGGCCGATGATTATGACTCTTCACCTGCATTCAAAGCTCGACGCCCTGCCATCCTGGGAAAGCCCCCACGATCGGTGTAATTACAACCTCAGGGTCCATCAGCTGCTCGTGAGGGTTCGAATCGACTATGTCCTCCTGCCGACAATAGGTCGAGGATTATGACTCTTCACCTGCATCCGAAGACTAACGCTCTACCCTCGCAGGGCCTTCCCCCCTCGCTACTGGTGCCTAACTAAGCTACAATCACAACTAAATCGGGTTCCGGCCCCGCTGAATCCACACCTAACCAACCACAGTCATACTGTGCCGTGATGGCTTCACTCTCTCTGCTGCGGTTCAGGGGTGCACCCTTCGTACACCCAACGGTTTGTGACATTGCTGAGGAACAACTCCCCCAGTTGTGCACTATCAACAATGCGATATCCTCGGCCTAACAACAGGTTGTGGTGTCGCCAAAGGGACCAAACTTTGAGTCTCCCGCAGACTGTCGCACGGTGGCTTTGACCTCGCTCTCATGGTGGCAAGGATCGCCCTTCTCCTACGAAGCAGGTCGCGACATCGTCGGGAGTCAGCTCCCTCAGTTATGCGCAGCCCGCAGCACGATGGTCTCAGCTTCTCTACCCTGGCACAAGGGGACGCCCTTCGCCTCGTAGTAAGTTGCGACGTCGTCAGGGTCTTCGGGGCCACGCCCCTCCAATGCCACCGGGTTCACCACAACTCGCAGGGGTTCGAACGAATATGGCCTCCCGCTGAAAATAGATCAGAGCTCCCATAACTCTTCACCCCCATCCAGAGCAAACACTCTTTCACCGCTCAGGGCCTCCCCTCGTAGTTGGTGCTTGGCTAAGACAATAATTGGCCACAACAGTCAGAAGCAAAGACAATTACGACCACTCAACAAACATATCAACAAATCAAAGAAGTACAAAGGTACAAATCAAAAAAGTACAAAGGTACAAATCAAAAAAATACAAAGGTACGAATCGATGGAGACAAGCCCACAAATACAAAGAAGTACATGTATACAAATCAATAAAGAGCATCAAAGAGATATTGTTGTCACTCAGCGGCCTCGCCCGCCTCAGCATCGAAGCCCTCCTCCTCTGACAAATCCTCAAGCCCGAGGCCGACAACGTCGTATCCCCGTTTCCGGGACACCATCCGAAGGGTCTTCGCCATCCCCTGACAGAAAGCGACTTCCCGCAAGTCCTCCATCTGTGGCTCCACATCCTGAGTATACACCTCCTCGCGGACCTCCTTCGAAATCAGACACCGGTCTCGCATGTAATCCACAGAGTCCCGGTACTCTGCCAGACCAGTCGCCTTCAGCTCAACCTCCCGCTCTGCGGAGGAAAGGCGCATCACCTCCGCCCTGGATAGCTCCAGCTCTGCCCGAGCTTCATCTAGAAGACGCAAAGTCTCCTCCGCAGTCGTATTCTCGGCACTGTGCGCAGCTCTGGCGTCCTCTAGCTCGCACCGCAGCTCGGACCCAATCTGCCTAAGTCGCGAAATATCACGCTCTCGTCTCCCTTTCAGATCCGAAAGAGCACTCTTCGCCTCCCGGAGCTCACCTTGAAGGGACATAAACCTGTCCTTCAGGATCACACAGTGGTCATTCCACGTAAGTGCAATATTCGCCTGAGTCTCCATCTGCAAAAGAAAAAGGGACAAGTCAGAAGAGCTTTCCTCAAAAGCCACTACTCAAAAGTTGAGATCATACGTACCGCATGGTTCATCGCCTTCAAGGAAGAGGAGACCCTCTTTCCTTTCACCACCTACCCCACCGCAACCCGCGCTGGGGAAGCTTGGGGGGTAGAGGACCCCAGGACCTCAAGATCCGCATCATCCAGCTCGCCTCCCGCTCTAGAGCCGCAAGGGGCAGCCCCCTCTAAAAGTACATCCTGTTGCGGCAGAAGGCTAGGACCCGCCTCCTCAACTCCATAACCTCTAAACACTAGATTCCTCTTCCTATCACGGGAGAGAGGAATGACGGCAGCACGTCCCGAATCAACAGACAGCCCGCACAGCAGCAGGCGCTTCTCATCGACAAAAGTAGAAATGCTGAACATGATATTCCCCAGCTCTCGCGGCTCCACAAAACCAAGGATTGGAGTAAACTCCCTCTTGTGTCCTCTAGGACGCCGACAACGGTCCGGAAGCACACTCCACACCTCTGGCAATCCACCTGGGTTCCTGACATATCCAAACAAGGTATTCCCACGACGACGATCCGCCCGGGTCTCAAACTCCAGCAACCGCTTGTTGCTGAAGACATCCACGCGGCCCCCGCCGTCAGCACGTACCTCGCACCAATCCTTAAAAATATCCAAGGAAAACCTCGATCCGTGCTCGCGAAAAAACGTGATCAACCCCATGATCCGCGTCATCCTAAGAGGAATAAACTGCGACACAGGAACACCGCAAAAATTCAGAATCTCGGCAACTTCCTCACAAGCCGGAAGACGAAAGCCACACCGAAGATACGACTCACAAAGAGTCATCAAGCCATACGGAGGGTTTTGCACCCGCTCTTCAGGACTAGGGATCCGAACCTCCAAATCGGGGGGCAAGTTGAAGCGCCTCCTCCAAATAGCCACGTGCTCGAGGGAGAGACTCGAGCGCAGCCGCATAGGACGGCTCTGCACGGAACGCCTGGAAACCTGAAAAAATAGAAAAGCAAGGTCAGAAAAGCAAGTCCGAGCATACATTGCGCCCACGCACTCGAGCAACGTACGTGCATGAAGCACGAGCGGAATCAGCCCGCGCAAGCAAGCGCCCTCCCCGCACGCAGGTTTAGCCCCGCGCGCCCCCGCGTGCGGGGGGTGAGCCCCGCGCGCGAGTTCAGCCCCGCGTGCGGGTTCAGCCTTGAGCGCGGGTTCAGCCCGCGCGTGGGTTTAGCCTCGCGCGCGGGTTCAGCCCCGCGCGCACCCTGCGCCCGCACGCACTGCCTAAGTGCGTGTGGCGCGAGGGGCCTCCTCCCCTCCGGCGTCGTCCGGTGCCCAGACCTTTCCCTCGGTCAGAGACTAACCTTAGCACTGTCGCCGTCGCCTCCCATCTCGGTGTTAGCACCCATTCCGGCCATCGCCGCCAATCCCCGTCGCAAAGAAGAAAATTCCCGCGCTTTCCGTTCGCTCCAAGACGATTGAATTTTGGGGGTAAATGATGGGTACCCCCTAATTTATAAAAGATTATGTTAACTACCGCACACCGGATCACAACTCCCGCACACCGGATCGCAACTCCCGCACACCGGATCACAACTCCCGCGCACCGGATTGCGTAACCACCGCGTGCCGGATCCCGCAACCGCCGCACACCAAATCGCAGCCGCCACCGCCGTTACAGGCGCCCGGCGCCTGGCCACCCATGGCCATTTGCCACCCCCTTGCGGCCGGCGGCCGTGGCCGGCCGCCCCCCTTTGCGGCGGGCGGCCCTGGAAGGCCGCCCGGGGCCGGCCGCCCCCTTGCGGCCGGCGGTCGCGGCCGATCGTGTAACACCTCTACCCGTCAAGAAGAATATAATAGAGGGTCCGGCCGGGGCCCCACACCATATTCCACAAACAGGCGGAGACGCTACGAGATAATATCATAACCACGCGTCCTAACACAGAGCATTCTAGCGGAAGCTTCACGGTTGAATAATTGAACTCAAGATAATAAACATTGTCCACTAAAACTTAGGAATATATATAAACATCACAAGAGTCTGGCCTTAAGGCCTTACAACAGTTTCTCTTAACAAGAGTGTGGATTACAGACATCGGCACGCAGGCCGGCCACACATGAACAAAAGAAACAAAACAATGCCTTCGAGGGTAGCAGCGCAGCTTTGGGCTTCAGCCCGCTAAGTCCCACTCGGACCAGCACCTCCAGTACCTATAATAATCAATCCACCAAGCGGTGGCAAACAGGGCAATGGTCAGCATTCAGTTGACCAATTATAACGACCCTGCCCCTGGCACGGGGCAGCGGAATTCCATCCCTGCATAGCAATCTTCCAATATGATATATATAGCAATTTAAGCAAGACGTGCACGCCCGCACAGTCACATATCACAAACGCCGGCACGACGGCCCGACGCTCCGTGCACTCAGGGCACATTATCGGTGTTCCGTATTTCCACGGCCACACCACCGTTCAGAGGTCCCAGACATAACGGTTCCATATGAGCATTCTAGTCTGATCGGCTCACAGGCCGTCGACTCTCGCTATGTGATCCTAACAGGGTCTTAAGCACCCAAGGTTAGACAACCATAACGCGGGTACAGATCCACCTTTCCCGTTGCTCACATCGTCAGACTCATGCCTGGACTGACGCGGGTACAGCTTCACCTTGCCCGTTCCACCACCAAGGCTTTGCCCAGTTGCAGCCCCACGGCTCAACGGCTCAACCTCACACAAAGTAGCAACTCACGGCTACAGGAGAGTCCAACTCTCTTAATTTCCTGGACTTCTTCCAGTACTTTATCCATCATGCCTACAAGCAAGAATCACGGAGTCTTCTCCGATATGCAAACAAGCATCACCAATCCAGATCATGTCCAGATGGGCTTCACACAGCATGCCTAGATCCGTACTCCAATTCCGGACTCTAACAAGGGGGACTTCACATATCTACCCCAAGGGACGCCACAACCCACCGCACACTCGCGGGGAAGGGTTTTCCCTATGCAATGCTGGAATTAAGGACTTCACATGTCCAAGCAGGAAATCGTTACCCTAGGAGTTCGCTTCGGAGCCATGGAGAGAAATTTGAGACGGATGAAAGCCTTCGCAGCAGCGTTGCCTTCGCAAATCCGAACTCGGCTCGCGATTTGGACCACCGTAGCTCCACCGGCAGCCGGACTCCACTTCTTCTTCCTCACCTTGCTCTCACCTCTCTCTTAAAAGTTAGAAAGAGAGTAGAACTTTAGAAATGAGCCCTTTTCTCCTCCTTTCCCGGCCTTATCAGCCCAGGAATGAGCCCCAGCCACAGGATCTCCTTTAAGGGAAATGAACGGCCAAGATCTGCCCAAAATATTAAACTTTTTGGCCGACACGGCCTGTGACACGCCCGTGTCACAGGCCGTGTACCCTTAAGCGGAACACGCGGCGCTCGCACCGCCTAAAAATTACCAGAACACGGATATCGACACGCCCGTGTCGAACATGACACGCCCGTGTCGGTCATGTGACACGCCCGTGTCACACCTATTACACGGTACTCATCGAGCGTTAAATCCAGTCAGAGCAGTACACGGGTATGCACACGCCCTTAGACACGCCCGTGTCAAAACTGACACGTCCGTGTTCAAGGCTTGGTTCCGGGCCGTGTACATTTTTGACTCGATACGGCATTTTATTGAGTGACACGCCCTGGGACACGCCCGTGTCGAAGGCCGTGTCCCAGGCTCGACTATCGTCGACCTCCGATCGTCGACTATACTGAACACGCCCTGGGACACGCCCGTGTCCCAGGCCGTGTACCCCGACACGCCCTGGGACACGCCCGTGTCCCAGGCCGTGTTAATCAACCTGCACCTCAATTCCAATTTTGAGTCTTTTTGGGGTGTTACAACCCTCCCCCCTTAATAAAATTTTGTCCCGAAATTTGAAGACAGTAGGGAGAAAAATACCAAAACATTTATATGTTTCTATTACATATATAACGAGCAAACAAGTTACGAAAATAACCCAGGAAACTCGGCTTGCATGGTCTGCTCGCGCTCCCATGTTAGCTCTTCTCGGCCACAATTGTCCCACCGGACTTTGACCATCCCGATCACTTTGTTCCGCAACTGTTTCTCGGCTCGATCCTCAATCCGTATAGGCTTCACCTTTGTTGTTAGCCCATACTCAACCAGCACTCGATCACTGTTAATTACTTGAGCTGGATCCTTGACTGCTTTGCGTAGCACCGAGATGTGAAACACATCATGCAATCCACTCAACTCCGATGAAAGAGCTAGCCGATAGGCGGCTTCCCCAACTCGCTCCACCACTTCAAACGGACCAAGGTATCGCGGACTTAGCTTTTTCAACCGCCGAATCCGAGATACGCCTTTGAAGGGCTTAATCTTTAAATAGACCCAGTCACCCACCGTGAACTCCACGTTCCGGTGCTTAGCATTGTAATATTTAGCTTGTCGATCCTGGGCTATTAGGATCCTCTCTCGAATAGAGCGTATTGTTGAGGTAGCATCCTCGACTTCCTTTTTGCCTAAAAGTTTAGTCTCGCCAGTTTCTGCCCAAGCTAGCGGTGTACGACACTTCCGACCATACAGTGCTTCAAACGGGGCCATGCCTATACTCGCTTGATGGCTATTATTATAGGCAAACTCCACCATAACAAGATGTTCTTCCCAATTCTTACCGAAATCCAGGGTGCACATACGGAGCATATCCTCCATCGTTCTGTTGGTTCGTTCAGTTTGGCCATCCGTTTGCGGGTGAAAGGCCGTACTGAATGCTAACTTCGTGCCCAACATCTGATGAACTAATCTCCAATCTTTCGAGGTAAAGAGCCCATCTCGGTCACTTACGATGCTCCGGGGAACACCGTGCAATCGAACAATCTGCTCCACATAAAGCTTTGCCAACGTTTCCACTGAATCGTCCCGCTTGTTCGGTATAAAGTGAGCCACCTTTGTCAACCGGTCTACAATCACCCAGATTGAGTCATGGCCACGCTGAGATCTCGGCAATCCGTGCACGAAATCCAAATAAATATCCTCAAACTTCCATTGCGGAACCGGCAACGACTTCAGGAAACCACTCGGTCGTTGACATTCTGCCTTTACTAAAGCACAAGTACGACATTTAGCCACATACGCGGCTATGTCCTTCTTTAAACCATGCCACCAGAACAGTTTCTTCATGTCCTTGTACATTTTTGTGCTCCCAGGGTGAATTGAGTACTTTGTAAAGTGTGCTTCATATAACAATCCTTCTCGCAATTTACCCGCACTAGGGACGCACAGTCGGCCATCTTTCCGTAATAAACCGTCATCCCAGGAGAATTGATCATCAGACCCTTCCTTTGCATAGCGTTGGAGACTTTCATCCAACTCCGTTGCCCGCCGAACCCTGTCAGCAAGGTCATATTGAACCTCCAACCAGCTCACGCATGCAACAGTTGAAGAATCTCTTTCCACACAAGATATCTCCAAAGCTTCTAACTCCTGGATTAACCGCTCATCATGTATCCGCAACCAAGCTGCCCGCACCGGAGTTCGACGACTCAAGGCATCAGCGACCACATTTACCTTTCCGGGAACATAGTGAATGTCGAAGGTATAATCCGCAAGGAATTCCATCCACCTCCTTTGTCGCATATTCAACTCTTTTTGCTCAAGCAGATACTTTAAGCTTTTATGATCTGTATAAATATCCACTTTCACTCCATAAAGATAATGCCGCCACAGCTTTAGCGAAAAGATCACCGCCGCCAACTCCAAATCATGGACGGGGTAATTACGCTCATGCACTTTCAATTGACGTGAGCCATAAGCTATCACCTTGCCAAATTGCAGGAGAACGCAGCCTAAGCCGCTTCCTGATGCATCACTGTATATTTCAAATCCATCTGTACCACATGGCGACGTCAAAACGGGCGCCGTGGTCAAACGATTCTTCAGCTCATCAAAAGCTCGTGCGCACTCCGGCGTCCAAATGAACTTCTGGTCCTTTCTCGTCAACGTAGTCAGAGGCAAAGCAATCCGGGAGAAGTTCTCCACGAACCATCTATAGTAGCCCGCCAGTCCAAGGAAACTCCTGACTTCGGCCACCGAAGACAACACTGGCCAATCACGAATGGCACTTATCTTTGCCGGATCCACCGCTATGCCCTCTCCACTTACTACATGGCCTAAAAAAGCCACCGACGAGAGCCAGAACTCACACTTCGAGAACTTGGCATACAGCTTATTCCTTCCCAAGGTATGCAATATTAATCGCAAGTGGTTTGCATGATCTTCCTCCGATTGTGAATATACAAGGATATCATCAATAAACACAATCACAAACAGATCCAGGTATTCGCGGAACGTTCTATGCATGAGATCCATGAAGACCGAAGGCGCATTACATAAGCCAAACGGCATCACTGTGAACTCATAATGACCATAGCGTGTGCCAAACGCTGTCTTGGGAATGTCACCTTCCCTAATCCGCAACTGGTAATACCCGGACTTCAAATCCAACTTCGAATAGACGGTTGAGCCTACTAGCTGATCGAACAAGTCATCGATCCGTGGAATTGGATACTTGTTTTTCTCCGTCAGCTTGTTCAGTTCACGATAATCAATACATAGTCGCAAACCACCGTCTTTCTTTTTCACAAAAAGAATAGGCGCGCTCCAAGGTGACATACTTGGGCGTATATATCCCTGCTCCAACAACTCTTGCAACTGAATTTTCAGTTCGGCCATTTCTTTTGGCGCTACCCGATACGGCGAACGGGCCACAGGTTTCGCACCCGGCACCAGATCGATAATGAAGTCGATTTCCCTTTGGGGAGGTAACCCCGGAAGGTCCTTTGGAAACACATCCGCATATTTCGACACAATCGGCACTTCACCCACACTGGCCTTCGGCGCCACCGCCTCTATGAGTGTGAAGAACAACTTCGCACCCTTCCGAACTGCCTTAACAACTTGGAGAGCGGATAACAACATCCCACTCATCCCTTGCATACCAATGAACTTGGTCTCTTGTTCGGTATTTTGCCCAAGTGTGACCTCTTTTGAAGTGCAATCTATACAGGCACGCTGCTCTGAAAGCCAGTCCATACCAAAGATTATATCAAACTCTTTGATCGGCAATACTAATGTTTCCACCTTGAACTCCCGACTTCCTATCTTGACCTCAAGACCGCAAGATCGATCCGCGCACATCAAACATCCGTTAGGCAACAACACCTTTACATTGTCTGTCGTGGTCCGGATAGGCACCCCGATACGAAAGACAAAGTCCTCAGACAGAAACGAATGTGAAGCACCTGTGTCGAACAGTGCTCGCGCCGGATACTCTCGTATAAGGACAAACCCTATAACATTACAATTAAAACAAGCACAGCACATCAAAACAAGAACATTAAAATCTACGCACACCTGTGATGACATCCGCCTGCTTAATGGCCTCCTATTGTCCAAGGTTGAAGACCCTGGGCTGCGCGTGCGAGGTAGAAGACTCCACCACAGCCTTCCCCTTCTCCGCATAAGACGCTCCCGTCTTCTTATCACCCTTTGGAGGACCAAATCGGCATTCACGTGCGAAGTGTCCAACCTTCCCGCACGTAAAACAAGCACGAGATCCATACCCAGATGTGTCCGTCACAGTCGCAGAAGGAGCTTGTCCAGAAGACTTAGACTTCTTATTCCATTTCTTTCGGTAGCCAAACTTGTCCGGACGCGGCGGCTTAAACTCCGGCTTCACAACCGCCAAGTTTCCCTTTGCTTGCCCCCGTTTCATGTCCAGCTCCAAAGAACGAGCCGTACAGACTAATGCTTGGAATCCCTGACTCACAGAACTCGAGAGCAAATACCACAGCTCATCTCGCAGTCCCGCATAAAATCGACTAGTCTTACGCTCTTCTTCAGCGAAGATCGTGGCCGCATATCTTCCCAACCGGGTGAACTCATGCAGGTAGTCATCCACACTTCGATCTCCCTGCGCTAACCGTTGAAATTCCATTTCCATCGATATCCTTTGCTGCACCGGCAGATGTTGTGCTAAGAACAATCGAGAAAATTCGTCCATTGTAATCTCTGCCAATTGCCTGCCAGCCAAGTGATGCATTTCAATCTCATCCCACCACAATCGCGCCTCTCCTTCCAGTAGGAAAGTGGCTAACATAACTTTCTGTTCCTCCTCAACCCTGATAGCCCTCATAATCCTCTTGATTCTTGCAAGCCAATCCTCTGCTTGGGCCGGTGTACCCGCCCCATGAAACTGCGGAGGGTTAAAGCTCAAGAATTGCTTCCATTGTTGATCTGCTACCCGCGGATCAACTTCGGCTTCTACCGGTTCTTGCCGTACCCCAGCTTGCGTTGGCACCACTGCAGGACGTGCCTGCCCCGCCTGCTGAGCATTCAACACCGCAAGTACCATTTCCGTGATGAGACGGACTGCTTCAGCGGATGGAGGAGTTGTGGGCACCTCAGCTGGTGCCGCACTCTCAACAGAACGTTGTGGTTCGGATTGACCCGCAACACTTCTGGTCACCTATATGTGTAAAATACACAGGTTAACGACCAATGAAAATGGCAACCATACCAAAGAATACACAAGTTCAACAAACAAGTGTATTTGAATTCCTAAGTGGACAATCTTGAGTTCAGATTAAGTGTTATAACGACGGCACTGACACGTGCACGCCACCTCTCAAAAGAATTCGTCCGCGAATTCGGAAGAGATCGACCAACAAGCTGATACCAAATTGTAACACCTCTACCCGTCAAGAAGAATATAATAGAGGGTCCGGCCGGGGCCCCACACCATATTCCACAAACAGGCGGAGACGCTACGAGATAATATCATAACCACGCGTCCTAACACAGAGCATTCTAGCGGAAGCTTCACGGTTGAATAATTAAACTCAAGATAATAAACATTGTTCACTAAAACTTAGGAATATATATAAACATCACAAGAGTCTGGCCTTAAGTCCTTACAACAGTTTCTCTTAACAAGAGTGTGGATTACAGACATCGGCACGCAGGCCGGACACACATGAACAAAAGAAACAAAACAATGCCTTCGAGGGCAGCAACGCAGCTTTGGGCTTCAGCCCGCTAAGTCCCGCTCGGACCAGCACCTCCAGTACCTGTAATAATCAATCCACCAAGCGGTGGCAAACAGGGCAACGGTCAGCATTCAGCTGACCAATTATAACGACCCTGCCCCTGGCACGGGGCAGCGGAATTCCATCCCTGCATAGCAATCTTCCAATATGATATATATAGCAATTTAAGCAAGACGTGCACGCCCGCACAGTCACATATCACAAACGCCGGCACAACGGCCCGACGCTCCGTGCACTCAGGGCACATTATCGGTGTTCCGTATTTCCACGACCACACCACCGTTCAGAGGTCCCAGACATAACGGTTCCATATGAGCATTCTAGTCTGATCGGCTCACAGGCCGTCGACTCTCGCTATGTGATCCTAACAGGGTCTTAAGCACCCAAGGTTAGACAACCATAACGCGGGTACAGATCCACCTTTCCCGTTGCTCACATCGTCAGACTCATGCCTGGACTGATGCGGGTACAGCTTCACCTTGCCCGTTCCACCACCAAGGCTTTGCCCAATTGCAGCCCCACGGCTCAACGGCTCAACCTCACACAAAGTAGCAACTCACGGCTACAGGAGAGTCCAACTCTCTTAATTTCCTGGACTTCCTCCAGTACTTTATCCATCATGCCTACAAGCAAGAATCACGGAGTCTTCTCCGATATGCAAACAAGCATCACCAATCCAGATCATGTCCAGATGGGCTTTACACAGCATGCCTAGATCCGTACTCCAATTCCGGACTCTAACAAGGGGGACTTCACATATCTACCCCAAGGGACGCCACAACCCACCGCACACTCGCGGGGAAGGGTTTTCCCTATGCAATGCAGGAATTAAGGACTTCACATGTCCAAGCAGGAAATCGTTACCCTAGGAGTTCGCTTCGGAGCCATGGAGAGAAATTTGAGACGGATGAAAGCCTTCGCAGCAGCGTTGCCTTCGCAAATCCGAACTCGGCTCGCGATTTGGACCACCGTAGCTCCACCGGCAGCCGGACTCCACTTCTTCTTCCTCACCTTGCTCTCACCTCTCTCTTAAAAGTTAGAAAGAGAGTAGAACTTTAGAAATGAGCCCTTTTCTCCTCCTTTCCCGGCCTTATCAGCCCAGGAATGAGCCCCAGCCACAGGATCTCCTTTAAGGGAAATGAACGGCCAAGATCTGCCCAAAATATTAAACTTTTTGGCCGACACGGCCTGTGACACGCCCGTGTCACAGGCCGTGTACCTTAAGTAGCACACGCGGCGCTCGCACCGCCTAAAAATTACCAGAACACGGGCATCGACACGCCCGTGTCGAACCTGACACGCCCGTGTCGGTCATGTGACACGCCCGTGTCACACCTGTTACACGGTACTCATCGAGTGTTAAATCCAGTCAGAGCAGTACACGGGTATGCACACGCCCTTAGACACGCCCGTGTCAAAACTGACACGGCCGTGTTCAAGGCTTGGTTCCGGGCCGTGTACATTTCTGACTCGATACGACATTTTATTGAGTGACACGCCTTGGGACACGCCCGTGTCGAAGGCCGTATCCCAGGCTCGACTATCGTCGACCTCCGATCGTCGACTATACTGAACACGCCCTGGGACATGCCCGTGTCCCAGGCCGTGTACCCCGACACGCCCTGGGACACGCCCGTGTCCCAGGCCGTGTTAAGCAACCTGCACCTCAATTCCAATTTTGAGTCTTTTTGGGGTGTTACAGACCGCCCCCAGCCAGCCCCCTCCGTGTGGCCGACGACCGCGACCGACCGCCAGTGGTTGGTCGCCTCCTCGCGGCCGGTCGCCTCCTCGCGGCCGGCAGCCACGACCGCCCCGCCTCTGGTCGGGTGGCCTTGGCGGCCGCCCAGGATCGGCTGCCCCCTCCCTCGGGCGGCCGCTGGCCGGCGCGTCTCCTCCGACCACCATCGTGGGCCGGCCTTCTCTCCACCGTCCGATCGTGGCAGGCCATTTCGACCCTCCGATCACCACAAGCGATCACGGCCCTCCGATCTGCGGTTAACCACCGTAACCACCCTAACTATCTCGGAAACCCTATATAAGAACCCATGATAGTTCATTTCAGGGGATCCTCCTTCATTCTCTCCTTCGCTCTCTCTCTTCTTTTCTGCTTCTTCCCAGAGCTTCTCTCTCTACGCTCCTCCTCTCCTCCTCTTTCAATCACTAATCTGGCAGGTTCTCCTTTAAGCGCCACTCAAAGAAGAAAGAGTGAAGTGATGACTAAGGCAGCCCTCCTCAGTCCGAGGCGCAAAGTGCAGACACTCTGCGGAGCGCAAGCCTGAAGTGCAAGCACCTAAGAAAGACGCACGACAAAGTGCACAAACTCCTAAGCGGTGGCTTGTCGCCCAAGGAGAGCTCTCTCAACCCCCTAGTATTTGTACTGAGGCGCGGCCTGTCGCCCTCGCATTCTCTTTACAAGAACACTGTAACAGAGACAAATAGTGGATCTTGGCTGGTACAGACCCGACCACGTGGTTTTTCCCCTTTCCGGGGTTTTCCACGCTAAAGTTGTGTGTGTACAATCTCTCTATTTCTACTTTGACTGTGTGCGTACTCGATCGCCCGGGGCTAAGACGGACCGATCCGGAACCGGTTTACCGAGGGCATTGAGCGAACCGTAACACATATAAGTATCTTAAACCATACATTCGCCAACTCTTCCGACATAATCTCTTTCTGAGCACTAGAGTGGCTCTTGTTGTCTAAAAAAATGAATGCACAATGAGTTAGTCATAAAAATTATGAATATGTGAGATAAACATTTCGTGAATAGTTATACATGCAAATAATGAGAGATAACAATATACATACATCACATTAAACAATAATTACTTAAATATTTATTCTCAAAATTGTGTTCTAAACCCCCCCCCCTTTTAGTTACATCAAATAGGAAATATTTAAGTATGCAACTTGAATTGGCCACACCTCTTTAGGGCAAAAATTGAAGGCTCACCCCTACTGGTAAATCCATCAGTAGATGCTTCTATATCATAGGATTCAAATCCTTCATATTTTCTTATGTAAAATTTTAAATTGATTCTTATCTTTATCGTAATTTTTTGTGAAAACAGAAGTTTTTAAAATAAAAGTTTTCCCCTCAGAAATATGTATCGCTTTCGTGTTTTCCCCTCGTCCACATTTATTCTATAATGATATATCATTGAGTTAAACTCATATGCACAAATAATGTTTATTTAAAAGGTAAGTTAGGAATTTGAAATTACATGAATAAAACTTAATCCAAGAAATAAGAAACTCACCAAGGTCTTACCTTTATCAGTACATTTGTTCGCATTATTGCCACGATTATCTTGCGATGTCATCCTCTTGTTCCTTGGCCTCGTTAACCACTGAAATAGTACGCACTTTTATTTGAGTTGCATCACTTGATATTCGTAGCATTAATGTTTTAAAGGATTAACTAATAGTCATTTAAAATCCTTCCAAATATGAAAGCCAACATAAACGACAAAATAAATAATGTTTATACCTGATGTCTAATAAAAAAAGTCCTCTACCGAGACTGTAAATCTAAAATCAGCCATTTAAACAACACAAAAATAGCCAAAATAGCTTTTAAATAACTCAAAAATAGTCTCAAAATAGTTCCCAAAAATATGCATATCAGCTCTTTAAAAACAATAAGGTTTTAATACAAAAATCAATCCAAAGAGCCCACTAAAATAGCCATAAATTGATCTTAAAGCTACATCAAAATAGTCTCGAATATAGTAATAGTAGAAGAGTAATGACCAGACTAGTAAAGGGAGGAGAAGGGGCAGCTCACAGTAGCAACAATAACTATACAGGAGGCAGCACAACAGGGGAACCAGTAGCAGTTCGGGAGCAGCAGTAGGGAGCAGCAATAGGGAGCAGCAGGAGCTCGGGAGCAGCAGGAGCTCGGGAGCAGCAACAGGGAGTAGCAGGAGCTCGGGAGCAGCAACAGGGAGCATCAGCAGCTCGGGAGAAGCAGCAGGGCAACCACATAAACGGGCAAGAAAGGAAGAGAGGAACAACACCAAAAAGAGAAGGGAGTAAAGAAATGAGAGAGGTTCAACTCTATTTATAACAAGAGATAAGAGGTCACAAGACAAAAAATCCAATCAAGAGAGTTATTACACCTCTTAAAGGTGTCATCAAACAAACCAAGCTACCCTACCAGCCAACACCAAGCCTTTCAAGTGTCAAAATAACTCCAAGGTGTCACCAAATAAATCCACAAAGCATAAACCAGCCAACAACACTTAATCCAAGTGTTGAAAATATAAGCCATCATAACACCAAATTAATACTAGCCCAATTTACTAATGGCAACCCATATACACAAATGATATTGATTCGATACAACCCAAAATTGCTAATAGCAACCTCAATTGATATTAGTAACCCAGCATGGCAAAAATGAGCCCTTATTTACTAGCTATTGACACTCTCAATATCCAAAATAAAAGAAATGTAACTAATAAAATGAAATGGAACATACAAGAAAACACAAAAATTGTTCGTATAAATTGGATTTGCCTCTGGTTCATCATCAGAGAAAAATAAAAATTATTTGGCGTATTTTTGGATCGTCACAATTCTTCCCTCCTTCAAAGAGTTTTCGTTCTCGAAAATAAATTTTATAAATTGAAAGTTGATAACTTAAAACAAGACTTTTAAGAAAGAACTAACTGTTTATTTATACATAAGTAGTAAAATACATATGTACATATGTTTCATACTATGCATCCGTTGTAATTTATTTCCTACAATACGGTTCTAAATTGAACACTCGTGGATGGATTAAACACTTTTCAAGAACTTTTGGAGGAGGAATTAGAGCAGGGACAGAGCAGGCGCAGGTGCAGGTGCAGGTGCCGAAGATAACGATTCAGCAAACATTTGATAAGTGTTGTTGTAGAGGAGGTTGTCCGCGAGAGTTAATTTCTTTGTTCAGGAGCTTCAAACACGTTCTCTTTGTATGACCAGGTTGACGACAATAATAACAAGTCCCAATTAAACATTCTTCTCGATGAAATCAGCCACATTTGGCGCACTTCGTCGAGTTGTTTGGGATGCAATACTGGTTGATGGGTCAGTCTGGAATGTTTTAGTGTCTTTACTTTGGATTTCATCTTATGTTAGCGTTTCTGTTATTTTTTTTTCATTATCTCGATGCTTTTGCGACTTTTTCTAATCAATCTCCACTAATCGCGCCCTCTCGATCAGCTTCCCATATTCTAAAATACCAAAAGGTACTAGCAAATTATAAATATCGTCTTGCAGTCCTTCTTGGAATTGTCAGCAACGATCTTCTTCGGAGGTTACGAGAGAATTGACATAGTATGCCAACTTGGAGAATTCAGTCTCGTACTACAACACCAATTTTGTCCCTTGAACGAGTCGCAAGAATTGGTCGTGCAAGACTCTTTTCTCTGATAGTGGCACAAACTAGTTTGTAAATTCCTGAAAGAAGTTTGGTCACATTACAATGCCACGTACGTCTTGCAAACTTCATAGCGACAACATTATTCCACCAATACTTAGCCGCGCCTTCGAGAAAAAATGAGGCTAATCCTACTTTTTGATCTTCTAGATAGTCCATAACTTGAAAAATCATTTCTGTGCGGAGAATCCAGTCTTTAGTCTCTAAAGGAGACAAGCCTCCAATGAAGGTTGGTGGTTTTAATTCCATGAATTGTTTTTGGTCATAGTCCATTTGTCGGTGTTGAGGTGTAGGTGCTACCGGAGGAAGATCAGGATGAGGGTTCATTGAATATTGTCTAGTAGGATCAACAGGAGGGAGTGTTGGTTCTAACACAGCTAATGTTGAAAATACTAACTTAAGAGCTTCAAGAATTACTAACACAAATTCTGAAGGGTGTAATTGATGACGTCCATTATCCCTTTTCTCGGATCTTGTTCCTTACTGAACTTTACATTTTTTCTCGAATCTTTTGACCACGTTGACTGGAATAAACTTGGATGAGTTCCTATACGTAAGTTTTCAATTAATTATGTTATATTTTTAACTTGTGTTATGACTTTGTACTGCCTACAACACAAATTATTGAAAATTGTTCCCTCTTATACCAAATTGTGAATACTATTTATTCCGGGCTTCCCAAAAAATTTCAAGGATCGAACGTAATTTCAATAAAAAGGACGCAGCATAAAAATCACAGTACAAAGATTATAAACACAAGAATTTTTATTCATTTATTTATTTACAATAGTTGCTACAAAAAAATTTAAGTGCTTAGCCGTAATCAATACAAAAATCACAACCATAATCAGTACAAGAGGCTTTATGTCTTTCCTGGGCTTCTTCGATCCCTATAAATATCTTCAACCATACCTTCGCCAACTCTTCCGACGGAATCCCTTTCCGAGCACTAAGAGTGACTCCTGTTGCCTAAAAAAATGAGTCCATAATGGATCAGTCATAAAAATTATGACTATGTGAGAAAAATATTTCGTGAATAGTTTTACATGCAAATAATGAGAGATAACAATATGCATACATCCCATTAAACAATAATTACTTAAATATTTATTCTCAAAATTGTTTCCTGAAATACCCCCTTTTTAATTACATCAAATAGGAAATATTTAGATATGCAACTTGAATTGGCCACACCTCTTTAGAGAAAAAATTATAGGCTCACCCATACTGGTAAATCCATCAGTAGATGCATCTACATCATAGGATTCAAATCATTCATATTTCCTTATGCAGAATTTTAAATTGATTCTTACTTTTATCGTAATTTTTGTGAAAACATGAGTTTTTAAAATAAAAGTTTTCTCTTCAGAAATATGTATCGCTTTCATATTTTTCCCTCGCCCAAATTTATTCCATAAAGATATATCACTAAGTTAAACTCATATAGACAGATAATATTTATTTAAAAGGTAATACAGGAATATGAAATTACGTTAATAAACTTAATGCAAGAAATAAGAAACTCACCAAGGCATTGTCTTTATCAGTACTTTTGTTCGCATTATTGTCATGATTATCTTGCAACGCCATTCTCTTGTTCCTTGGCCTCAGAAACCACTAAAATAGTCCGCACTTTATTTGGGTTGTGTCACTTGATATTCATAGCATTAATGTTTTAAAGGATTAACTAATATGTGTTTAAAATTCGTCAAAATACGAAAGTCAATATAAATGACAAAATAAATAATGTTTATACTTAACGTTTAACCAAAAATAGTCCCCTACCGAGACTGTAAATACAAAATCAGTCGTTTAAACAACACAAAACAACCAAAAATAGCTTATAAATAGCTCAAAAATAGCCTCAAAACAGTCAATAAAACTATGAATATCAGCTCTTTAAAAACAATAAGGTTTTAATACCAAAATCAGTCCAAAACAGCCCACTGAAATAGCCATAACATGGTCACAAAGCTGCCTCAAAATGGTCTGGAATATAGTAATAGTAGAAGAGTAATGACCAAACCAGTAAAAGGAGGAGAAGGGACAGCTCACAACAGCCACAATTGCTACACAGGATGCAACACAGTAGGGGAACCTGCAGTAGTTCGGGAGCAGTAGCATGGGAGCAGTATCATGGGAGCAGCAGTAACTCAGTAGCAATAGCTCAGAGCAACAACAGCTCGGAGCAGCAACAAGGAGGATCAACAGAGAGCAGCGGTAGCTCGGGAGCAGCAACATGAAGCAACAGTAGCTCGAAGCAGTAGTAAGGAGCAGTAGCAGCTCAGGAGCAGCATCAGCAGTAGGGAGCAGCAACAACAGCTCAGAAGCAGCAGCAGGGAGCAGCAGTAGCTCGGGAGCAGCAACAGGGCAACCACACAAAGGGGCAAGAGAGGAAGAGAGGAACATCACAAGAAAGAGAAGGGAGTGAAGAAATGAGAGAGGTTCAACTCTATTTATAACAAGAGATAAGAGGTCACAAGACAAAAAATACAATCAAGAGAGATATTGCACCTCTTAAAGGTGTCATCAAGCAAACCAAGCTACACTACCAGCCAACTCCAAGCTTTCCTAGTGTCAAAATAACTCTAAGGTGTAACCAAATAAATCCCCAAGGCATAAACCAACCAACAACACTTAATCCAAGTGTCAAAAATATAAGCCAACATAACACCCAATTAATACTAGCCCAATTTACTAATGACAGCTCATATACACAAATGATATTAATTCGATACAACCGAAAATTGATAATAGCAACCCTCAATTGCTATTAGTAACCCAACATAACAAAAATGAGCCCTTATTTACTAGCTATTGACACCCTCAATATCCAAAATAAAAGAAATGTAATTAATAAAATGAAATGAAACTTAAAAGAAAGTGCGAAAAATTGTTCGTAAAAATTCGATTTGCCTCTTGTTTATCATCGGGGAAAAATTAAAATTATTTGGGGCATTTTTGGATCGTCATAGCTAAACCCCACCCTATTCTTCCTCCATCGTTGAACCCATTCCTCCTCTTCCCGCTGTGCATAAACGCATAACAAATGTATTACAAATTACAAAATGACACAATGTTGCTTTATGTAATATAATCAGATTAACACTTTCTTCCCAATATTATATATACTATGATATAAATACATCTAATCTTGCATAGTAATGAGCAATATATTGACAGTATTTTGGTGAAATATTTGGAGTTCTGACAGTATTTTGGTTAAATACTGGGAGTTTTGATATATTAATAATATTTTTGGTGAAATACTGAGAGTTCTAACTGTATTTTGGTTAAATACTAGGACTTCTGACAGTATTTTGGTTAAATACTAGAAGTTCTTACAATATTTGATCAAATATTGTATATTATGACAGTATTGTGACCTCTATCTAGGGTTTCATCGCGGTTGAAGGTTGAGGAGGATCGGGAACTCATAGTAGGCGGGAGAAGGAAGAGGAAGGGGGAATCAATAATTTTGTCTCGTAGGGTGCGATCGCCACGGGAAAAGGAAGTGGAAGAGGGAAATCGCCTCTCGAGTTCCTTCGCGGGAGAAGGAAGAGGAAGGGGCACAGTCGACTGTAAGGTTCCGCCTCTAGTGTTCGTCGGAGATGGTCGACGTAGATGGAGAGCAAACCTCTAGCATTCGTTGACCTATAGGGTGCCGTCGGAGAGGTGTTTCATCGCGTGGGAAATTTGTTGAAATTTTGAAGTGAAAGTGGGCGGCCTGGGCGGTCTGTCCACTCAGCCTGTGCAGACAGAGGGCGGCGACTTGCCAGGTCGGCTTGCTTTTGGCTGGCGGTCTGTTCCCTGAAGTAGCCAGCAGATAGGATGTTTATCTGCAGTGTTGTCGGGTTGGCCGATGTTGCGGACTTGGTCTGGATCTGCACCAAGTCCAGGGTGGTGTCCGGTTAGTCGCGGAATGCGTGCAGACTGTATTGGTGTCCGAAGAGTGCGGACTGGTTTTGTTTCCGCAGAGTTTGCTTGGTTGGAGACCAAGTTTTTCCTTGGTGGTTTGGCGGCTTGGCTGGAGTTCCTGCTGTGGTGGTGCGACCTCAGTGGTCTTGCTGTCTGTCTAGTCGCGACGACTTGTTTTTGTGTCCGCAGCTTGGCGGATACACTTGGTGCTTGCCACGAGATAGCTAGGGCGGTTATCCTATCTACTAGGGCGGTGAACACACTCATCTCAGCGTTTATAAATAGGACCCCACTGTCACATCAAAGATATACCGAGTGAACAGTAAGTGAACTTGCGGGAGGTTGTTGTGGTTAGGTTTTTCTATCCATGCGGTTTGAATAGGTTGATCGGTTTGTGTTGTGTAGGTTGTGCGGATAGCGCTGATGAGCCAGCGACTTGGTTCTGACTTTGGTCAGAGTTAGTGCGGATTCTGCGGTTTACAACCAGCGGTTAGCAGCATGTCGTGCCTTGTGACTAGACGGTCTTCTCTTCTGCAACTTGTTTCCCAGTTCAATAAGCTGTCCGCCTCTGGCGGCTTGTTCTTTTTAGTGGCAGCGGCAGTTCGTGTGATCTGGCGGCTAGGCGATCTTGCGGTCAGACGGCTTGCAGTTCAGCGGATAGAGTTCTTCTCAGCACTGGAATAACGAGTTGCCCGCGCGGGTTGGCTGCGGTCTTGCGGCTAGACGTCTTCAGCGGACTCCCTAGGCAGCTCGGTAGAGCCAACGACTTCTCTTTGAGACCGCCCGACTTGTTTCTTTGCTTTGTATTTTTTCTGCTTTCATCGAATACATTGACGAATCATGTCTCGCCATGTATCGTTATGTACAAAAAATTTTAGTACAAGATTCTTGCTTTCATTTGGTTGCTTAGGCTCAGATAGGTTAAGTGTCCTGTGCCTGGTGTCCCGTTTTTCGCTTATCACAAATTTTTACAAAATCTCCGTCAAGTAGAGGTTACGTGGCATGAAAAAATCAATCTAGGATTCGGAGGAGCAAGAAATAGGTGGGGTCTACTTTCACTAGGAATATTTATTCTCCCACCTAATAATAGGTGGGAGAAACCCAGGCAATTTTTTTTCCCGTAAGAGATGCTGGTAATATATATAAGTTTCTTAATTTCTACGTGATAATTATGCCCATCATGAACACTGAATATTCTATTGTAATCGTATTAAATATATAGAGAGAGATTATTCTGGCGTTGATGTGGATTGGTTGCTAGGATTAGTTTGGGAACAGCGTGGGGCTACTTGCATGCAACGACGTCGTTGTCACGGCAGTGATGGAGAGAACACCATGTGCTGGTAACATGGGATGGATTCCTGATTTATCCTGCCAACAGATGAATCTGCTACTTAAAACTAACTAATTGCAGGTTCAAAGTGAGCCAGGTCTAAAAAAGGATAATACTATGTTTTAAGGGCACTGTGTATACATATCTATACTATATATATATATGGACACGTTTTTTGGTAGTGGGTTCCGTTCCGAAAAGTCGTTCAAGATCAATCGCAAACGCGCTTTTGGGATCCAAAAAAATAAGTAGATCGCCGAACGATGAGCAAGCGGCAGGGGCGGGCCCAAAAATATATAAATGGGAGCGCACAAAAAATGTATTTACATATAATAATTGTACAGAAATTATTACAATACTTGCTATTTCACAAATCAACTACTCGATTTGACCAAATTCCTGAAACCTTGATCTATTTTGTAACTGAGCAAGGGCGAGCAGGTGGGCCGAGGGTTCAAAATAAAGTTTTGGGGTGATATTAGCTGAGCTTGATTTGCGAATAACAGAATTTAGTCTGCAAATAGCCAAATGTAATCTGCTTATAACAAAACAAAAAAATGAGGCTGTCGGTGTCTCTTTATCCCCCCTCTGAATCCACCCCAGGTAGGCATAATCCAAAGGATGAGATCACCGGAGCATCGTTGGAGAGGTGGATTCAAAAATAGAGGCTGTATATATTATTATTTTAAGAGTAAGATTATCATTACATCAACAAATTAATTGTATTAGTTAGAATTTATTTTGAGAACAAATATTTTTAAATAAGAAATGTGTTGCTTAGTGATGGTTCCATCATCATTTATAGGAAAAGGCTCCCCCAAGATCTTCACTCAAAGTGGGGATCATAGATTGACCAAGTCAATTCCACCCCTCATGAACTCTCATGATGAGGAAGTCATGGGGGGGGGGGGGGGGGGAGGTGTGGGGCCTACTCCCTCTCCCCCATGGAGGAAAACCGTCGTCGGCATCCGGCCTCCCGCCGGCCTCGCTGCGGTCGGACCGCCCGCCTCGCCACGGCAGGCCGCGACCGGGCCTCGCCAGGCTGACTGGCCGGCGGCGGCCTCGCCACGGCAAGCCGCGGCCGGCCTCTCCGCGGCCGGCCTGGCCTGCCTGGCCTCGGCAAGCCGCGGCCAGGCCACAGCAGGCCGGCTGCCCCCCGCTGCCGGACACTCGGCCGGCCACCTCTGTCACCGTGAACGGCCTCCCCACCATCCGATCGGGGGGGAGGCTCTCCTCGCTGTCCGATTGGGAGGGTAACCACCCACTAACCCACTACGTTTGTGGTGGGGCCCGCCATGATCCTCCCCCGGAGGCTATAAAAGGAGTCCCAGGGCCTCCTCATTCTTCACTTTTTCTGCTCCCGGTCATCTTTTTCATAAGGTGATAGCTCTATCGGCCTCCTCCCTCGAGTCAGCCTCCAGCCGCAGCGAACCACCAACAGCCACTAGCGGCCACCAGCGCACCACTAGCCCGTCGCCAACAGAAAAACGTCCAAGTCCCGGAGCGAACCCGAGGAGGAAGGTGACTCCTGCAAGCAAACGTGTGTCGCCCCAGCGGCAGAGCACCAGGATCATCCCTCGCATTTCAACACCCAAGTCACTCCCGCGGCGCAGCCTGTTGCCCGCAGGGAGTCATAGTCTCTCTCTCTCTTTCCCCAAGCTGTAACAGGAGCGGCCTGCCGCCCCGATTCCCCAAACACATTGTAATCACCAGAAGCTAGTGGAATTTGACCGGCACAGATCCGGTCACGTGGTTTTTTACCCATTTGAGGGGTTTTTTCACGTCATCACACCTTGTGTCAACTTCATATTTTCATTTACTGTGTGCGCGCTCGACCGCTCCGTGAGCTAAGGCGGTCCAAGAAACGACCGGTCCGACCGGGACATCGAGTTAGTTCGCAACACTTAGTAGTTATGAAAGAATTATCTAGCAGCTTGAAGAACTTGATTTCATTGATAGTACTTAACTTGCTAGACAGAGATCCATACAAAATAAGAAACTTTGACTCTATTTGGCATGGTGGTGGCGGTCGTAAACGTATGGTTAAACTGTCATTTGTTAAGGATCATCCGTTAGAACAAAAAAAAAGAATGAAGTTTCTTAGATGAGCGTTAACAAATGATAATTTAACCCCACATGTTCATGACCGCCGCCACCGTGCGAAACCGAGCCGCAATGTTGGCACACTCGAGTCTATTGGTCGAGCGATGATAAACTAAGCAGAATTAAAATAATCGAGGGCTGCTAACATTTGTGTGTGTGAAACAACATGGCAGATCATTGAATGACAAACAATTATTCTAGCAGAATGTGGATGGTCATGCTATTACTTAATCGTATCAGAGCAGAATTTGATTATGCTTATCATGATTGAATACTTAAAGAATTTGAGTCTACTTATCTTGCTTGATTACTTAAAGAATTTGAGTATGCTTATTTTGATTGAATTTCCCCCGGACAGTCTGCAAACGCACACAAACACGCACAACACAGGCGCGCCCTGTGACTGCATCCCATACGGACCGGCGCTGGCCACCGTTCTTCGGCCGCCGCCGCCACCGTTCTCGATCTCTGGTGAGCGTACCCTTGAATATTTGCATTTGCATAAAATAAGGGTTAAGAGGTAAGCTATTACAAAATGTTATCCAACTCCGATTGGATCAGCTCACTAAATTCAGAATGAGAAACATCCAGAGAAGGCCAAAAGAAGGAGCAAGTCTTAGCAAAATGGGCGCAAAAATCCGCCGCCCGGTTGTGAGAATGGATCCTCCGCTGTCCAGCGTGCCTGCCCGGATTGCCCGAACCGCACGGGGGCATCAACGTCATTTTTCTAAAAATTGGTGATCTAGATGATCATAATCGTGCAACCTTATTCGCCGCCTCAAACTCAAAAGCGACGCAGTTACCAAGACGTCGCTCAGAAAAACTATAAAAAGATCTCTAGGCCTTCATTTGATGACAAGCAACCAAGAAGAGAAAAAAGTGCTCTTAGGTTTGTTGGGTACATTGAAAAATGTGTACCTGATTTGAAGAAGCTTAACTTAGCTTAATGATATACATCAAGGTGTATTTGATGTTGTTTTAAGTTGACATGTGCAGGGGAAGAAGTATTAAAGAATACAGGAAATTATTCTAAGTCCATGTGTCGACATCTGAAGAAACTGGGTCGACACTTCAGAATAATTGTGTCGACACTTGAAGGAAGCTGTGTCGACACAGAGAAAGATAGTCGACCACATTTGTGTCGACACTGAGAAGCAGTGTCGACTCACAGAAAGATAGTCGATCACATTTGTGTCGACACTGAGAAGCAGTGTTGACTTACAGAAAGATAGTCGACCACATTTGTGTCGACACTGGGAAGCAGTGTCGACTCACAGAAAGATAGTCGACCTCAACTATGTCGACACCTGAAGGCAGAGTCGACACATACTGAGTTCTGAATCTACAACAACTATGTCGACACACAGGACTTGTGTCAACACACTGCAAAGTCAAGACCAAGTTATTTTCTGAAGAAAGATGAAGTGTTGAGTCGACACAAATTCTCTGTGTCGACTCATTCTCAAGATGAAGTTCTGAAGAAGCAGTGTCGACTTAAAGGCAATCTAGTCGACATCATCAAAGGCTGTGTCGACACCAAAGTCACTTGTGTCGACACATATAGACAGTTGGTCTCGACACTTTCTAACAGTCTGTCTCAACACTTTGCTGTCCAAGACTAAGGCACAGGATCTGTTTGAAGACTTGACAGCTGTGGGTTATGACAGGTTAACTGAAGCTGTCAGACTTGTCAGAAGTCAGTTAGAAACCGAATCAGCCGGTTACCATGAAGAAGATCTATAAATAGACAGATTCAGAAGAAGAGAAAAAAAAAGGAACACACAAGAGGAAATTTATTCTTAATCAACACATCAGTTAAGAGACAAGTCCTCTCTTCAAGAAAGTGCAAGGCATTAAAGAAGATCTTCATCAGAAGATCTAAGAAGACGATCTCAGGATCAGTCTAAGTAGAGTTCTTTCAAGAATTCAGAAGTATCATCAAAGGTGTTGGATAGAGAGGGATCCAGGCACTTGAAGAAGAAGAAGGAAGCCGTCATTGATTTCTCAAGAAGCTGTTTGGAAATCAACTCAGCTAAGTTCAGATTCAAGAAGCTTTGAAGAAAGCTCAGATTCAATTGATTTCATCAGCTGATCAAGAATTGTCTTGTTCTTTTCTCTCTCAACAAAGGCAAGACATTAAAAACTTCTTTTCTAATTTCTGTAGGATCTGTCAATACAGATCTGAGTTGTAAGCCTGTGTTATAAAGGCTGAGTGTAGGAGAGTTGATCTCTGAGTGGTAGGGCTGTTTGCTTGAGTGTAGGAGAAGGGTTCTTCTCTGAGTTGTAGGCTTTGTGATAAGGCTGAGATAGGGCTGTTGAGCCTGAGTTGTAGGAACCTTTTTAGGTTCTGAGCTGTAGGATCTGTGGATCTGAGTAAAGGGGAAGTTTGGCCGAATCTAGCATGCTGCTAGATAGGTGAAGG
Source organism: Platanthera zijinensis (assembly GCA_039513925.1). Classification (NCBI taxonomy): domain Eukaryota; kingdom Viridiplantae; phylum Streptophyta; class Magnoliopsida; order Asparagales; family Orchidaceae; genus Platanthera; species Platanthera zijinensis. The sequence continues at coordinate 34,413,939 of CM077093.1, read as the reverse complement.
GGAAAGTGGATGTATCCAGACCTTGGGGAACCACTATAAAATAGTGTGCAATCTGTGATGGTTAAATTTCTGTGACTGCTGTGCTGTGTGTTTTAAATCTGTAATTGAATTCTGCCAAAAAGTGTTAACAAGCATTAGAATCTATTCACCCCCCCTCTAGGTGTTTAGGTTGTCTTGAAAGTAAAACTATCAAGTGGTATCAGAGGGAGGTTCCTCAAAAAGGACTTAACAGTCTGAGGTAGATCTGAAAGGCAGAATCAAGATTCAAGAAGATGGGTTCTGGAGAAAATCACAAGGAGTTAGGATCAATGAAGTTACCCATCTGCAGGAAGGAAATCTTTGGAATTTGGAAAGAAAGAGTCAGATTGTTCATGGAAGTATCTGACCCAAGGATATACATCACAGTTCAGGAAGGACCCTTCATTCCAATGAAGGTATCAGTTCTTGATGCTAATATTCAAACTCCAAAGAGTTACTCTAAAATAACCAAGGATGAAATCATTTTGGCAACCATGGACAAGAGAGCTCAGAATATTATTGTGAGTGCCATAGATGATTCTACATTTCAGAATCTGATTCACTGCAAGACCTCCAAAGAAATGTGGGACACCTTGATTGTCTACATGGAGGGATCTGAAGAAGTAAGACAAGATAGGAAGTCTGTGCACAACCAGGAATATGAAAGTTTTAGACAAGGAAAAACTGATAGCATAACTGAATGCTATAAGAAATTCTATAGAATTGTGAATGAGTTAAAGTCCTATGGAAGAGTCTTCAGTACCTATGAACTGAATCACAAATTCTTAAGATCCTTGACAAAGGATTGAGACACAAAGATCTGTGCCATAAGAGAAGTGGCTAAACTGGCAGAGATTTCTCCTCCAACCTTGTTTGGAAAGTTGCTATCCTATGAAATGCAACTTATGGTGAGAAAGGAGGAGGAAAAGAATTCAAAAGGAAAGCATAGAGAGAAGACAGTGGCCTTCAAGGCAGAAGCCACTAGAAAGAATAGGAGGATATCATCATCTCCTCCTAAGGAAGTTGCAGAAGTTAGTTCTGAAAATTCAGATAATCAGGTTTCAGAAAGCTGTGAGTCAGATGCAGATTTTGCTGCATTTACAAGGCAATTCCAGAGATTCTTAAAGAAGAAGCAGTGGAAGTCTAGGCCCTCCTCATCACAGCAATTTGATGACTATTATCAGAAGAAAAAGTCATCAAGGAAAGAGAAGAGCAGAACAAAGCCCAGCAAGGCCACTACTTCAAAGATTGTCTGCTATTATTGCAGTAGGCCTGGACATGTAGTGGCTGACTGTCCTGATAAGAGAAAGGAGTCATCAGACAAGAAGAAGACTTATCAAAAGGGCAAGAAGGAAAAATCCTTTGTTGCAAAGAAGGGAAAGAGCCTAACAGATCAATCAACTTCAGAATCAGAATCTGAAGCTGAAGCATATATTGGACTGTATGCTGCTACTGAAGAAGAGGAGTTCATGCAATTGCTAGACTCCATCTATGAACAAGAAGATCATCAGTGCATGTGACTGATGGCATGATTAGAAGAAGACATGTGCTAGAGTCAGTCTGGTCCTAGTAAGGTACTATGTCCTTCAATAAAATCTGTTTGTAGTACAAGTGCAGAATCAGCTACATTTGCATCAAGTGATGTAGATGCATCTGAATCTGAAGGAGATGTCTATCAATTGATAGATAAGTATGGAGACTTGTTGCAGGCCCTTAAGAAAAGCAAGAACCTGGTTAAATCTCAGGCTCAGGAAATTGCTGATCTAAAGGTAGCTGCAACTGAGTTTGAAAAAGTAATTGATCAGAAGTTAAATGAAATTGCCAAACTGAAGAATATAACTATTATTCAGATGGGCACAATCAATTATACCAATGATCAAGTGAAGAGTCTGGAGGCCAGACTAAGAATAGAAAAGGAGTTAGTGGCTAGTTACTCTAAGCCAAAGTCTGTCTTACCCTTGATAGATGAATTTGTGACTCAAAAGGATAAGGCAGGATTAGGATTCAAAGGTAACCCCAGGGCAGCCCAATTCAAGAGGAAAGGCAAAGCTCCTGTCAAGCCACTGAACCTTTCAGTCCCTATTAAGTTTAGAAAGGTGCAAGTGCCTTCTAACTAATATGATCATGAAGATATTTATGGTCATTTTAAGACTAATGTTCTAATAAACAAGGGTGTAAATGCCAACAGGCCTATCCATGTTCATAAACCCAATGTTTATAAGAAATCAGTGGGTGAAGCTGCTGCAGCACCAGCAATGGACAGAAATTCTTCAGTCAAGGGTGTATCTAGATCTAGATACAATAAGTTTGAATGTTGGTGCTGTGGCAAGAGAGGCCATTTTGCATTAGACTGCTGGCATAACACAAGTGTTAGAAAGAACAATAGTCTAGCTGTTAGAAGAGATAATGGTAGCTTTGTTAATGCTAACCTGAACCAAGGACCCAAGACTTACTTGGGTTCTAAGGGTAAGTAAATCTGTGTTGCAGGAAAGTCCAAGTGGCCATGCCCCTATATGGTACTTGGACAGTGGTTGTTCCAGGCACATGACTGGAACAAAGAAGTTGCTGAAGGAGTATACATCTATCAAAGATGGACCTAAAGTGATCTTTGGTGGATCTGAAAAAGGAATCATCAAAGGGTTTGGTAACATTTCTACTAACCTAATTATTATCACCCAAGTGGCTTATGTAAAAGGTTTGAAACACAATCTAATAAGCATAAGCCAGCTGAGTGATTTAGGATATGACATTTCATTTGTTAAGGATGGATGTCATATCAAAAGGTCAAGTGATCAAAAGATCATATTGACTGGGTATAGGAAGAGAAATGTCTATTGTCTTAACTTTGTATGTGAGAACAAGGCTTCTTCCATCTGTCTTGTAGCTGATGATAATGCTTCTCATTGTGTCAAGTGGCACAAGAGATTGGCTCATCTTAACTACAAGACAATTGGCCAACTCTTTAGCAAAGAGTTAGTGAGGAATGGTCCTCAAATTAAGTGTATAAAGGAAGGAATATGCTCAGCTTGTCAAAAGGGCAAGCAGACAAAATCCTCCTTTCAAAGCCTTGAAAACAAGGATTCTGTGAGGTGCCTATACCTCTTATATATGGATCTTTTTGGTCCTATTCCAGTTCATAGTCTAGGTAGGAAAGTCTATACTTTTGTGGTGGTAGATGACTATTCTAGATTTACATGGGTGTTTTTTCTGAGACAGAAATCAGAAACCCCAAGTGTATTACTTAGTTTTGTAAAGCAAATTCAGAATGAACTGAATAGTATAGTGGTCAAAATCAGAAGTGACCATGGTACTGAGTTTCAATCTGAAAGCATGACAAAATTATGTGAAGACTTTGGGATTTTCCAAGAGTTTTCCTCACCTAGAACACCACAGCAAAATGACATTGCTGAAAGAAAGAATAGAACATTAATTGAAGCTGGCAGAACTCTATTGAGTGACACCTCTCTCCCAGAATATTTCTGGGCTGAGGCAGTTAACACTGCATGTCATGTGATCAATAGGGCTTCTATCACCAAGAACCACAAAAAGACTCCCTATGAGATTATGAAAGGTAGAAAACCAAATCTATCCTACTTTAGGATCTTTGGTTGTAAATGCTATATACTTAACAATGACAAGTCATACCTAACTAAGTTTGCTCCCAAATCCCAAGATGGGATATTTGTTGGGTACAACATAAATAGTAAGGCCTATAGAATCTACAACTTGACTACTCAAGTTGTTGAAGAATCTGTACATGTTGTGTTTGATGAAACAAGATTAATCAACTGTGAGTTGTCTTGTAGATCAAATGATTCAACAGGTATAAGCAAAAGAATGGACAAGCTCTCCATTGCTGAAGCATCAAAGGAAGATGGAGCATTGGAAAATGAAGGCTACTGTCCAGGGGGAGTATAAGACTCAAGAGAAGCTGATGAAAACCAAGAGATTCAGAATGAAGAAGGAGCTGGAGATGTTCAACCAGAAAGGAATCTTCCTCCAGCTACAAGACATTTAAGAGATCATCCAGCTGATCAGATTATAGGTGATCCAAGACAGGGAGTGCAGACTAGAAGCAGAAATCAAAGCACAGGCCTGCATTCAAGTTTCCTGTCTCAGATAGAGCCTAAGAAGTTTGAAGAAGCCATCCAAGACCAGCACTGGATTGATGCTATGCAAGAGGAGCTAAATCAATTCAGAAGGTGCAATGTCTGGGAGCTTGTTCCTAAACCAAGAGGCCACAACATAATTGGCACAAAGTGGATTTATAGGAACAAATTGGATGAGAGTGGAATAATAGTGAAGAATAAAGCAAGATTTGTTGCAAAAGGATACATGCGGGAAGAAGGGATTGACTTTGATCAAACCTTTGCCCCAGTAGCAAGGCTGGAGGCAATCAGAATGTTCCTTGCCTATGCAGCCTATCAAGACTTCAGAGTGTACCAGATGGATGTGAAATCAGCATTCCTGAATGGTGATTTAAAAGAGGAAGTCTATGTAGAGCAGTCATCAGGTTTTGTAGATCCTCTTAAACCTGATTATGTCTATAAGCTTAGGAAAGCTTTGTATGGGTTAAAGCAAGCCCCAAGGGCTTGGTATGAAACCCTGTCTACTTTCCTTATTGAGAATAAATTCTCAAGAGGAAAAAATAGACAAAACTCTATTCCTTAGGGAATCCAAAGGTAAGATCATCTTAGTTCAGATCTATGTTGATGACATAATCTTTGGATCTACTGAAAACAACCTTTGTAAAAAGTTTGCCAAACTTATGCAAGGGAAGTTTGAGATGAGCAGTATGGGGGAACTTAAGTTCTTCTTGGGACTCCAAGTAAGACAGACTGATGATGGCCTGTCCATATCCCAGTCTAAGTTCACCAAAGAATTAATTAAGAATTATGGTATGGAGTCATCCTCCACTATGAGAACTCCTATGGGAACAAGTATGCCTATATGCAAAGATGATGCAGGTAAACCTGTTGATGAATCTTTGTATAGAGGAATAGTTGGCTCTCTACTATATCTCACTGCTAGTAGACTAGATATTATGTATGCTACATGTGTCTGTGCTAGGTACCAAGCCTGCCCTAAAGAATCTCATTATATTGCAGCCAAAGGATTCTGAGATATCTTAAGGGCACACCTAATCTAGGCCTTTAGTACCCTAGGAATAGAGATTTTCTACTAACAGGTTATTCAGATGCAGACTTTGCAGGCTGTAGAGAGGATAGAAAGAGTACAACAGGTACTTGTCAATTCTTGGGAGGAAGATTGATATCATGGAGTAGTAAGAAGTAGAACAGTGTGGCAATATCCACAGCTGAGTCAGAATATGTTGCTGCTGGCAGCTGCTGTGCACAGCTATTGTGGATACAACATCAGTTGAAAGACTATGGTATTCAAGTAAGTAGAACACCTTTATTGTGTGATTCTAAAAGTGTTATTTCTATTGCTAATAATCCTGTTTCTCACAGTAAATAAGCATATAGAAATTAAATACCATTTTCTTAGAGAGCATGTAGAAAGAGAAGACATCTCATTGGAATTTGTTAAAATAGATTATCAAATAGCAGATGTATTTACTAAGCCACTGGATGAAACAAAATTCAATAAATTTAAAATTGAATTAGGCATGCTGACCATTGATTAGTTTATCAACAAACTTACAAGTGATATTAAACTATCAAGTAATATTAAACTATCAAGTGATATTAAATTATCAAGTGGTATTGACAAAAACGGAAATTGGCTAAGTAAAATAGTGTCGACACATTCAATGATAATGTGTCGACTCAGTGAAGTCATGTCGACTAGTCAGAGAATATGTGTCGACACAGAGAATTTGTGTCGACACTTAAGAATCAAATAGTCGACTCATCCAGGAATGTAGTGTCGACTTCACCAGAATAGTGGTGTCGACACTTACAGATTTTGTGTCGACACTTATCCTAAGAGTCGACACAGAATTTCTATTGCTCTACTATGTCTCTCAGGTGTCGACATATCCACAATTGGTGTCGACACATAGTAGACAGACTTGCTGTCAAGACAATAGAAGTTTGTGTCGACCACTCCATCTGTGTCGACACATATAGACTGTTTTTGCCCGACTTTTGATCTTCTTTCCCTAGAAGGTATAAATAGGTCAAGAACTTATTCTGTCGACACGCTTACAAGGTTTTGGAGACTGTCACCCTGTGTCGACAATCTCTCTCTCTTCTCTCTCAAGATTTCTCGTCTGATCAATGGCGCCAAAGGTTGCAGATAATGTCAACGAAGGATATGAGTTGGTGCGCAATGCCTTTGCGGATGCCCCGACAGATGTTCAAAGGGTTGTCACTCTAATTTCTGAATTTGGATTAGAATTTCTAGTTTCTGAACCATCAAAGATCTGGAAGAAGGAGGTGATTGAATTCTTTACCTCTGCATCAGTGGATTCAGCTGGTCTCAAGATAAAATCCACTGTTCATGGGATGAAGGTGAAACTGACACCAAGAAATTTAAGAAAAATACTTCAATTATCAAACATTGAGAATGAAGAAGAGGTTCCAGCCTCTAAGACCAGGGAGGCTCTCCAATGGTGTCGATTGGATCCAACCCTGAAGATTGGAGCAACTATCAACAGGAAGGGCATGAATCAACATGGCAAGTTTCTGTCAGAAGTAGTTGGGAAGGTAATTTTGTGCAAACCAGGTGGACATGATAGGATTTCAGCCTATATGTTCAGCCTAATGACCAGAATTGTGTTTACAATTCCAACTGACTGGTCAGCTGTAGTATTTGATAAGATCAAGGAAGGAATCAAGAAGCCAAATCTGGCTGGAATTGTGAGTTTATACCTGACTGGGGTGATCCCTGAGGTTATGCAACAACTGCCTGGGACAAAGATTAATCACATGAGGAAAATGGATATAAGATTATTTTCAAGGTGGGATAGGGTGCTGTCTAAAGATGTGCCTGATGAGAACAGGCAGGACACCCCTGAGAGTTCCCCTGCACATGATCTAGGCACTGCCCAACATCCAGAAGAGCAAGTGAGAAAGCAGGTTGAAGATCAGCCTGAGTCTACTCAAGTTCAGAAAGCAACCATTCCTGCACAGATGCAGGAGGAGCAAGCTCACTCTCCAGTCCCGAATGTATCTACTCCTGACCAGGTACAGGTACAGGGAGAGCAAGTGTATTTTCCTGCCAAGGACATTACTAATATTTCTATTCCTGCACAGGTGTAGGGGGAGCAAGTGTATTCACCTGCCCAAGATATTCCAAATACTGAACAAGTGTAGGGGGAGCAGATGTCTGAAACAGTGCAGGAGAAAGAACAAATTGATTTATCAAAAGATTTGAATATTGCAGATCTGGATGATTCAACATCTGTTCAAGCTCAGAAGGAATACACTCTAGATGAGTTATTTCCTAATGTTGAAATTGCTACTGATAGAGTAGAGAAGGAGCAAGATAATGAGAAGGCACTAGACATGGAGATAGAGCAAGAAGCTGAGAAGAAACAAGGAGTTGAGGAGGAGCAAGTAGTTGGGGGGGAGCCTGTGAATGTTGAGGCTGAGCAACATGTCACTGAAACTAATATTCCTCCTACTCCATCTGAAAGAGTTCAAATCGAAAGTTCATCAGACTCTGAGACTTAAGAAGCCTGAATGGCTAAGAAGAGAAAGCTCATAGTCTTCAAGAGAAGGACCCAAAGTTATAAGCAAGCACTCCAAACTTCAACTCACCAATCTCCATCTGAATTTAACTACAACAAGCTCATGGTAGATTTGCAAGTTAAGTTGGATGAGCAGAGATTAGCAATGGAGAAGTATGTTGATGAGAGCAATAAATCCCTTCAATTTGACTTGGCTCAAGATATTAAGTCTATTAGATTTGAAGTAAATATGAATAAGAATGAGATGACAGATTGCTTCCATAAGGGAGGTAATGCTGTAGTATTTTTGGCTAAACAACATCAGTCTATCCTCACTAAAGTGGATGATATTGCTTTGAAGCAAGTTTATGTTTTGGAGAATCAGCTGAGGATGAATGATAATTTGGCTGAGTCTCACCATGAAATTCTTGAAGAGTTCAAAACGGCTACTGCAGGGATGACTGAAGCAAAAGCAAAAGAGATGGAAGCTTTTGATCAGAAACTAAAGGAGGCTATAGCTTCAGTTCAATCTGCCATCACTACATCTCAGAAGGAAATATCTGACAAACTTCAAAAATTGAAACCATATTTTAAAGAAGGTGTGAATTATCTAGATGGCCAGATCAGATTTCAGAAGGATGATCTAAGAGATCATATTACCAGAGAAGTCATAAAGGGGGAGAGGTTGTTAGTTCAGGCTAGCTCAGAGCACACCAAATGGGTGACAAATAGTATTCGAGCCACATTGGGATATCCACCTTTGTGTGATGATGATATGGTGGCTGAGTCAGGAATTCAAATAGGTCTACTTAAAGGCAATCAACCTGAGATTGCCCAAGTCATTTACCCTCCTCCTGATTTTGATATGATTAATCAACAAGTTCAGGATATGTAGTCCTCCAAAGTAGGTTACCAAGGTTGTTATTGAAAAAGTTGATAAGCCTGAAGCCAACTTGAAAGAATAACAAGATGCTCTACTATCCAAGAAAAGATTTAGAGAGCAGACTGAACTTAAGCCAGATTTTGAGCAGTGGAGCCCTACTTCAAGAAATATTATACTAACTGCATGGAAGGCTGTAAAGGACCAAGCATATGAAAGAGGAAACTGGTATAATGAAATTGAATGGCAAAAGTATGAAGCTAGACAGGAAGCCATAGTACAGTTCAGGAGAAAAGCCAAGCTGGGAAGGCTGCCACCAGATGCTCAGGAGCCGAGCAAGTACTTTCCAAAGCCCTTTCATTACTTTGAAAGGCAAAGGCTAAAGGAAGAAGCTCAGAAGAAAGCTGAGCTAAAAGGCAAGAAGCCTGCTGAAGTTGCTGAAGCTCCTGTGAAGGCTCAAATCCAATCTGGCAAAGGAATTGTTATAAGAGAGCCTGATCAGTCTTAGTTCTAAGTTCTTTCAAATGTTGTGTAATGTTTTGATCATTCAATGTAAACATCTGTAATCAAACATTATCAAGTTATAAACAAAATTTTGTTTGGAATCATATATTCATGTTCACTCTGTGATGAATTGTTAATATTTTGTTTATATAAAATATTCCTGTAATGTCATACATCATCATATTATTTTTGTTATAAATGGTGTATATCATTAACTAAAAGGGTTATGACTTCTCCAAATAGGGGGAGATTGTTGGGTACATTGGAAAATGTGTACCTGATTTGAAGAAGCCTAACTTAGCTTAATGATATACATCAAGGTGTATTTGATGTTGTTTTAAGTTGACATGTGCAGGTGAAGAAGTATTAAAGAATACAGGAAATTATTCTAAGTCCATGTGTCGACATCTGAAGAAACTGGGTCGACACTTCAGAATAATTGTGTCGACACTTGAAGGAAGCTGTGTCGACACAGAGAAAGATAGTCGACCACATTTGTGTCGACACTGGGAAGCAGTGTCGACTCACAGAAAGATAGTCGACCACATTTGTGTCGACACTGAAAAGCAGTGTCGACTCACAGAAAGATAGTCGACCACATTTGTGTCGATACTGGGAAGCAGTATCGACTCACAGAAAGATAGTCGACCTCAACTATGTCGACACCTGAAGGCAGAGTCGACACATACTGAGTTCTGAATCTATAACAACTGTGTCGACACACAGGACTTGTGTCGACACAATGCAAAGTCAAGACCAAGTTATTTTCTGAAGAAAGATGAAGTGTTGAGTCGACACAAATTCTCGGTGTCGACTCATTCTCAAGATGAAGTTCTGAAGAAGCAGTGTCGACTTAAAGGCAATCTAGTCGACATCATCAAAGGCTGTGTCGACACCAAAGTCACTTGTGTCGACACATATAGACAGTTGGTCTCGACACTTTCTGACAGTCTGTCTCAACACTTTGCTGTCCAAGACTAAGGCACATGATCTGTTTAAAGACTTGACAGCTGTGGGTTATGACAGGTTAACTGAAGCAGTCAGACTTGTCAGAAGTCAGTTAGAAACCGGATCAGCCGGTTACCATGAAGAAGATCTATAAATAGACAGATTCAGAAGAAGAGAAAAAAAAGGGAACACACAAGAGGAAATTTATTCTTAATCAACACATCAGTTAAGAGACAAGTCCTCTCTTCAAGAAAGTGCAAGGCATTAAAGAAGATCTTCATCAGATGATCTAAGAAGACGATCTCAGGATCAGTGTAAGTAGAGTTCTTTCAAGAATTCAGAAGTATCATCAAAGGTGTTGGATAGAGAGGGATCCAGGCACTTGAAGAAGAAGAAGGAAGCCGTCATTGGTTTCTCAAGAAGCTGTATGGAAATCAACTCAGCTAAGTTCAGATTCAAGAAGTTTTGAAGAAAGCTCAGATTCAGTTGGTTTCATCAGCTGATCAAGAATTGTCTTGTTCTTTTCTCTCTCAACAAAGGCAAGACATTAAAAACTTCTTTTCTAATTTCTGTAGGATCTGTCAATACATATCTGAGTTGTAAGCCTGTGTTATAAAGGCTGAGTGTAGGAGAGTTGATCTCTGAGTGGTAGGGCTGTTTGCCTGAGTGTAGGAGAAGGTTCTTCTCTGAGTTGTAGGCTTTGTGATAAGGCTGAGGTAGGGCTGTTGAGCCTGAGTTGTAGGAACCTTTTTAGGTTCTGAGCTGTAGGATCTGTGGATCTGAGTAAAGGGGGAAGTTTGGCCGAATCTAGCATACTGCTAGATAGGTGAAGGGGGAAAGTGGATGTACCCAGACCTTGGGGAACCACTATAAAACAGTGTGCAATCTGTGATGGTTAAATTTCTGTGACTGCTGTGTTGTGTGTTTTAAATCTGTAATTGAATTCTGCCAAAAAGTGTTAACTAGCATTAGAACCTATTCACCCGCCCCTCTAGGTGTTTAGGTTGTCTTGAAAGTAAAACTATCAAGGTTTTCCAGCAAAGACCACTTGGAGGTCTTCTTTAGAGTTTGAAGAACTCATTCTATTCTCAATTCCTCCTTCAAGAGCAACTTGGAGATCTCCTTCGAAGTTCGATCCACTCTCCTTAGTGCCTGCTCTGGTGACAACTCTCAAAACTATTACCGCGAGCATGAAGACTTTGTTTTTTTCATTGTCACGTACGTGTAAATGGTGGTGTGGCTTGTCACACTCCCGAAGATTATAATACTTGCAATCTCAAGCAAATTAGAGGATTTGGTCAGCACTGAATCGATATCGTGAGTTTTTCCCTTTCCAGGTTTTTCCACTTAAAAAGTCTTGTTGTCTCTTCTGTTGGTTCTCTTTCAACTGTTTGTGCACTTAGATCACTCTTTAGCTAAGGCAGTTCGATTCTCCGGACCGATAGAGTGCTATAGGACCCACAAAAATTTTGATGTCATCTGTGAGAAAGTGTTCCCAACCCTCCAAGGAATCTCTGAAAGCAACTCTCAAAACAATTACTCTCTCATGGGGAGATTAGTCCAAGTACTGCAACTACAAAAGTCCATGAACATGATATAGATGGATGTAAATTTTTGAAATTTCTCAAGATGACCAAGAGATAGCTCTGATACAAAGTAAAACTTTCAGAACTATCAAGATGATAACTTGATCAAACGAAAAACGGGAATCAGGCGCAGGAACACTCCAACCATAAACCGAGCTCAATAAACCAGATACAAGGAAAATAACAAGCAGGTCATGTATTACTAATCTTCTTTATAGCAAGAGGTATACATGGTGAGACATGATTTCACCAAGTAAAACATGGAAGAAAGAAACAACACAAAACAAGTCGGGCGGACAGAAGCTGAGACCGCTGAGACCGCCGCCCTTGCCGAACTTAACAGCGAAGTCCGCTAAGACCGCGAGGTCGGATTACCCGTTATTCTGCTGAATACCTTGTCCGCTCTTTGCAAGCTGCCTAACCGCGGAGGTTGCCTAGCTACCAGAGTCCGCGAACAAGAGCTGCTACCGAACTGAAGAACAGACCGTCGAAACCGGCGGACAAGTTATTGAACTGAAAGCTGGAGAGAAGACCGACTAGCTGCAAAAGCGACCTGCTGCCAAACCGCTGGTTGTAAACCGCAAGCTTCACTGATCCCTGACCGCAGTCAGCACAAAAACCTGGCTTCTCATTGCAAGCCGTATAACCTGCAAACAGCAAACCGGTTAACCTTATCAAACCGCGCGGACTGAAAATCCGAGGCTGCAGCTATTAAACCACGTTCAACACTGTTCAGTTAGTTAGTTATGATGTAACGGGGGGGGGGGTCCTATTTATAGAAGTGGAGAGAAGTGTGGTCACCGCTCTAGTAGATAGAGACACCACTCCAGCCCACAGCTAGCACAGAACAGTCCGCCTAGTCTGCATGGACAAGGCCGGACACCAGCCTATCCGCCTGCTATCAAAGGAAGCCGGACAGGAAGCCAGTCCATAAGCCAGTGGACACCGCACCAGCCCGCAATAAGCAATGTCCACGACCAAAGGCACAAGACGCCCGGTCAACCCGCGGACATTGCGGACTCTGTGATTAAAAAAATCGAACTTGTCACAGATGACCAAGTTCCAAACCGGAGAAACTTTGAAGCGAGCTCTGCAAACAAGAACACAGTCCGCCAACTCCCAAGGCAGTCTGCCAACCCGCGAACTCTGCGGTTACGTCCTAACCGCTTCACAAGAGCAAGGGAACAAACCAAAGCTATTTTCCCGATCTCCAAACACAGTCCGCATCAAGAGGACTCTGCAAACTCAGAATAAGTTCGCCCCTCCCGCAGATACACCACCTATTCACACGGTTACTCCAGGGAACCAACCAACTACTAAACAACAAGCTGAACTGGCTGGTTACCATCACCAAGCCGCAAAATCAGATCACCCAGTCCGCACCATCAGTCCGCAGGACTGTCCGCCCAGGCCACGCGGTCTGCCTGATCAACCCCTCACTTTCACTTCACAATTTCAACACTCTCCCTTGAAGTAAGAAGTGGTGACCAGACCCAGCAGTCCCTGTAATCGAGTAAATGGCCTCTTCGGCAGCGGCTTCGTGAAGATGTCCGCGATGTTGTCCTCACTCTGCACATGCTCAACCATAAGAGATCCCTCCAACACCTTCTCTCGAATAAAGTGGTGCTCAATCTCTATATGATTGGTCTGCGCGTGATAAATTGGATTATTAACCAGTTTCAGGGCACTCTCATTGTCATCGCGAAGCAGAGTTAGACCATGTACTTCTTCATAGATGTCCTCTATAAGCCTCCTAAGACAGATGGCTTCCCGAGCTGACAAAGCCGAAGACTTGCAATCAGCTTTCGTAGTAGAGATGGACACCGAGTCTTGCTTTTTGTTACACCAAGAGATACCGGTTGATCCACACGTGAAGACATAATCGGATGTTGACTTCCGGTCTTCTGAATCTCCTCCATAATCAGCATCCGAGTATCCTTGAAGAGTAAAACACGTGTCTCTCCCATAAAGGAGACCCATATCAGAAGTGTACTTCACATATTTCAGAATGTTCCTTGCCGCCATCAGATGGGGCTTCCTGGGTTCCGCCATATACCGATTTACTCGGCCAACTACATAAGTAACGTCTGGCCTTGTAATCGTCAAGTAAATAAGGCTCCCAATTAGAGCCCGAAACACAAGAGGATCTGGAAGTATCCTCCCCTCATCTCGCCGAAGTTTGATGCCAGAGTCAAATGAAGTAGAGCTACTCTTCCCCTCCCGCATGTTGAACCGCTGAACGATCTGTTCTGCATAGCCCTTTTGGGAAACGAGTATGCCTCTCTCTTTCCTCTCCACCTCGAGTCCAAGGAAGTGGTGGAGCTCACCCAAGTATTTCATCTCGAATCTTATAGCTAGCTCTTCCCTGAGCCTAGATACCTCCTCCTTGGAGTTACCCGTGATGATCATATCATCCACGTACAACAACACCAAGACCAGAAGCTCCCCCTTCTTCTTAATGAACAAGCTCGAGTCTGAATTAGATGCAAGGTAACTGTAGAACTGGAGGTATTCTGCAATCTTCTCATACCAAGCTCGAGGAGTCTGTTTCAAACCTTAGAGGGCTTTCCGTAGCTTGCAGACGTAGTCTGGATGTTCTTCATATATGTATCCCAGTGGTTGATCCATGAAGATGTATTTGTCGATTTCCCCGTAAAGAAAGACATTCTTTACGTCTAGCTGTCACATCTTCCAACCATGACAAGCCGCCATGGCCTTCACCACCTGAACTGAAGTCATATTTTCCACGAGACTAAATATCTCTTTATAGTCTTCGTCGTAATGTTGTGAAAAACCTCGAGCTACAAGGCGAGTCTTGTACCGCTCGATGCTTCCATCCGCCTTCTTCTTTGGCTTATATACCCACTTGCAAATCACAGGAGTAACGCCATCAATCTTGGGCACAAGGTCCCAGGTTTCATTCTTCTTGAGAGCAGTCATCTACGCATCAATGACATCTTCCCACTCCTTGACTCCAGTGGCTTCATTAAAGCTGGAATGCTCTCGTTCATCTAGAGGGCCTGCGAAGAAACAGGAGACAAAACTCACGGTGTTTCCTTTGCTATACCGAGCTGGTGGCTTGATGGTCCTCTTCGATCTCCGAAGAGTCTGACCCTTGCTCACCACCTCCGATGCTTCTTCAAAATCAGCTCCATTCCCGGGCACACTTGGAGTGTTGCTCCCCCTGCTTCCTGAACTAGAAGCCTCTGCCACAGGGCTTGAAATACTTGGAGCTCCTAGTGATACAGGCAACTCCACTTGAAGATCTTCAACAGTATCCTTCTGCCCTTCATCCAACCTGCTCTCTAACAGCTCCACAGATGAGCTACCTCCATATGACGTTAGCTCATCAAAGACAACATCACTGGAGATGACAAACTTCCTCATCACTGGATCCATACACTTCCATCCCATCTTCTGCTTGTCATAGCCCACAAAGACAAGCTTCCTTGCTTTCACATCCAGCTTAGTCCTGAGATCATCCGGGATGTGTACGTAGTAGGTTGAGCCAAACACCCGAAGGTGTTCCATCCTAGGCTTCTCCTTGAACATCATCTCAATGAGAGACTTCATGTTGATCCGACTTAGGGACATCTGATTGTTGACATAAGATGCGCATGATATTCCCTCTGCCCAAAAGGACCTAGAAATGTCTTTCGCATGAAGCCAACACTTACAGGTTTCTGTCAGATGATAGATCTTCCATTTTGCTACTCCATTTTGTTGTGGAGTATGAGCACAAGTGAGCTCTCTCTAGATCTCGCGCTTCCTGTAAAAGTTAGAGAACTCGGATGAAACAAACTCATCTTCGTTGTCAGTTCTAAACTTCTTGATGTACATGCCAAGCCGGCCCTCCACCAGCTTCTTGAACTCCACAAACAATTAGAAAGCATCTTACTTCCCTTTCATGAAATACACCCAAGTGTATCTTTAATAGTCATCAATCAACACCAACATGTATCTTCTACCTCCAAGACTAGCGGTGACAGTTGGCCCCATTAAATCACCAAGAATACACTCCAATGGTGTTTTACTCCTTGTTTGTGACTTGTCAAATGAAAAGCGATGAGCCTCTCTATATTGATACCCCGCGCAAACGTGGTCATCGCCGACGGATAACAACTTAGGCAAGCCTTTCACAAAACTTGTAAGAAGCGAACTAAAACAAGCCGAAAATGGTATAACTGAAATTTTATTATCAGAAAAAGGTATCTATTACAAAGGTATGCCCTCCCTTATATAGAATGGAGGAGAGATGAGAGAATACAAATAAGAGATGTGGGACTAAAAAATACAGGACTAAGCGGACTATACAGAACAAACCGCACAAGCCGCGCGGTTAGACAGAAGGGCTAACCGCACGGCTACCACCAGAGAGAGAGAGAGAGACCGCCAGGGGAGACCGCCTAACCGCTCGGCAACCGCACAGCAACAACACAGGAATCAAACCGCTGACTCCAAACCGCCAGACCGCGCGGTCTCCAAACCGCCAAGATAGACCGCCAGACCGCCCGGTCACCAACTTCAACACTCCCCCTCAAGCTGGAGCATATATATATCGATCATGCATAGCTTGTCACAAATATGATGAAACGAGGCAGAAACTGGCTTGGTGAAGATGTCAGCCAGCTCTTTATCAGAAGTGATAAAGTGAGTGCAAATTTGTTCCTTTAAGATTTCTTCACGAATGAAATGACAGTCAACCTCAATGTGCTTGGTTCTTTCATGGAAGACCAGATTTTTGGAGATGTATATGGCAGCCTTGTTATCACAGAACATAGGTAGAGGATGGTTGTAGATCTCTCCTAAATCTAGCATTAGAGCCCGTAGCCATTTTAGCTCACACGTGGTCGACGCCATACTCCGATACTCTGCTTCAGCACTAGACCTGGAAACAACAGACTGCTTCTTGCTCTTCCAGCTCATCAGATTGCCCCCAACAAAAGTACAGAAATCGGAGGTAGACTTGCGGTCCCCTTTGTCATCAGCGTAACTCGCATCTGAGTATACTTCAACCCTCAGATGATCATTCTTCTAAAAGAGCAATCCTTTCCCTGGAGCTGCTTTGACGTACTCCAAGATCCGCAAGGCGAATTGTAGATGGCACTCCCTGGGAGCTTGCATGAATTGACTCACCTTGCCCACAGCATAGGAAATGTCGGGCCTAATCACGGTGAGGTATATGAGCTTACCAACCAGATGCCTGTACCGCGAAGCATCTGAAAGAAGAGGCGAATCATCTGTCCAGGTTTTGTCTTCTCCAACAGCCATGGGACATCGGGCAGGTTTGGCTCCAGTCAATCCTGCTTCTTTTAAAATATCAAGGGCATACTTACGCTGAGAGATGACTAAAGAGTTGGGCTTCCGAGAGATTCCGATCACCAAAAAGTACTTCGGAGAACCCATATCTTTCGTGACCAGATGTTGGCGAAGATGCCGCTTTGTCAAGGCTACCCCTTCCTGGTCATCTCCAGTGAGAAGAATATTATAAACATATACTGCAAGAACCACCAGTCCCGAAGAGGTTTTGCGAATAAATAGAGAGTGATCAGCAGAGCTGCGAGCAAAACCAACGTCCGCCACGATGCCGCTGAACTTGTCAAACCAAGCTCGAGGGCTCTGCTTGAGGCCATAGATTGCCTTCTGTAGCCGGCATACTCGTGTCTCCCCCTGAGCAACATACCCAGGAGGTTGCTCCATGTAGACGGCCTCCTGAAGATCACCATAAAGGAAGGCATTCTTGATATCCAGCTGGGAAAGTGGCCAGTCTTTGTTGACTGCCACAGAGAGAAGGACTCGTATAGTGCTGAGACGAGCCACGGGAGAGAAGGTGTCAAAGTAATCAGCCCCATAGGTCTGAGTAAAGCCCTTAGCCACGAGGCGAGCTTTATAACGGTCCACAGTGCCATCTGGGCCAAATTTGACCACAAAGACCCAGGGACAGCCAACAACATCTGTATCAAAGGGAGGAGGGACAAGAATCCAGGTACCCCGCTCTATTAGGGTCGCCATTTCCTCATCCATGGCCATCTTACAGTGAGGAATAGCAAGGGCCTCCTGGTAGGAACGAGGTGTGGCAGTGGCAGAGATAGCCAGCGCAAAGGCCCTGCGAGAAGAGGTAAGACGATCATATGAAACAACAGCAGCAAGGGGGTGTAGGGTACACGTCCGCACCCCTTTGCGAAGAGCGATAGGAAGATCCAGGTCGGCGGGCTCTTCGGTATCCAAAACATCCGTGGCAGAGAGAGCTGGCCCGGGAGGAGAGAGCGGCGGCAGCGGAGATGAGGGAGATGGAGGCAGAGAGAGAGGCGGAGGGAGAGGAGTGGGAGGAGACGGAGGAGGGGCGGATATCGCAGTAGGAGACGAGGGAACGAACGGAATAACAGGAGAATCAGAGGTGGGGGGAAGAGACGAGGAGTTATCCGAGAAGTAGGAGGCATTCTCGAAAAAGGTAACGTCAGCGGAGACGAACTGCTTACGAAGAACAGGGTCAAAGCAACAGTAGCCTTTCTGAGTGGCGGAGTACCCCAGAAAGACACATTTGGTGGAGCGAGGGGCGAGCTTATCAAGGGTGGCAGATGGGGCATGCACAAAAGCAGTGCACCCAAAGATTCGGAGAGGGAGAGGAAAAGGCTCCTTGCCTGGATAAAGGATAGAAAAAGGGGTTTTTCCCTTTAGAAAGGAGGAGGGAATGCGATTGATGAGATAACAGACAAGAAGAACAGCATAGCCCCAATATGAGCAAGGGACATGCATTTGAGTCATCAATGTGCGAGCGACATCGAGGAGGTGACGGTTTTTACGTTCCGCCACCCCATTTTGTTGGGATGTATAGACACAGCTTGTCTGATGAATAACGCCATGTTG
Organism: Platanthera zijinensis; assembly: GCA_039513925.1. Taxonomy (NCBI): domain Eukaryota; kingdom Viridiplantae; phylum Streptophyta; class Magnoliopsida; order Asparagales; family Orchidaceae; genus Platanthera; species Platanthera zijinensis. Next base: position 34,395,500 of record CM077093.1, on the reverse strand, counting down.
CACACAGAAGGAGGTAAAAGCATGACTTAAGTACTCTTTTGCATTATCAGAGCGAAAAGTTTTAATACCAACACCAAACTGGTTTTTGATTAAATGATAATAGGAGGTCCATACATTAAAAAGTTCAGAGCGATCTCGTAAGAGATACACCCAAGTACATCTAGAAAAATCATCAATAAAGGTTACAAAATAAGAACTACCCCGACCAATAGTAAGGGTAGGAGCAGGCCCCCAGATATCAGAGTGGACTAGATCAAACGGACGAGTAGAGCCCCGACCTTGCTTCGGCGGGAAGGAGGAACGGTGATGCTTGCCAAGTTGACATGCTTCGCAGTTGAGAGAAGTATTGGATGGAGGGAGGTGGGGTAGAAGCTGATGTAGAAGCCGTGGTGGAGGATGACCGAGACGGAGATGCCACTGGAGAAGATCCGTACAAGAAGAAGAAAAGGCGGACAAAGCGGAAACGTTGTCGAGAAAGTAGAGGCCGCCGCTCTCAGTCCCAGTAGCAATCGTCCGCTGGGAGCTCGGATCTTGAAAAGAACAAGAAAAGGGAGTAAACGTTATAGAACATTGAAGCTGCTTGCATAAAGAAGTAACCGACAATAGATTGCACGGAAACTTGGGCACATAGAGAGTGTCCTTTAGCTGAAGGGACGGAGTAACATGAACCACTCCCGACCCATGAAACGGGGAGGGTGAGCCGTCTGCAATGAGGACCGGGGGAAACCGATCATGCTGTTCGAGGAGAGAGAAGCACTGAGGATTGCCCATCATATGATTAGTTGCACCAGAGTCGATACGCCATTTACCTTGAGTGACCACATGGGCACTACCTGATGATATGACCACGGAAGCAGACGGCTTGGAAGAGGAGGCGGAAGAGTCACCCGAGGGACTAAGATGGGGATGCTTTGTCAAGCAGCGGTCAAGAGTATGTCCGGTGCGGCCGCAGTGAGAGCAGAGGTAGCGGGAAGAAGGACGTCCGCCAGACTGATGACTGCGGCTACCAGAGCCACTCCGCTGAGTTTGATGAGCATAGTTATCCGGTGGAGAAGGAGCGGGCAGAAGCGGGCGCTGAAGGAGAGAGGTGACAGCGGCGATGCGAGCAGCGGTGGCATCTAAAGTAGGAGATTCCGCCTCACCCAGAATTTGTTGGCGGATCATGTCATAAGTGTCAGGAAGACGGAGCAGATAACACACAACCAGAAGCTCCTGGAAGTGCTTGTGTTGTTGAGCCAGATCCGCAGAAAATGGGCGATTCTGAAGAATCTCAGCCCCAAGAGCTTGAACTTGTTGGTAGGCCGCAGCAGGAGACAAGGTAGGCCAGGCAAAGAGGTCCGCATACAACGTATAGATGCGGGACGTCTGAGCCCCTTTAGAGTACAGAGCAGCAAGATGAAGCCAAGCGGCCTTCACCGTCTCATCATGACGGATGACGGGAAGGCACTCATCAGATAGACTGTTAGCTAGCCAAGTACGCACAAGCGCACCACTCGCATCCCAGTCATCAAAGAGAGGTGAAGTGGTAGGAGGGGGGTCATCAACGAGATGATGGCGTTTGCGTTGCGAGCGAAGGAGAAAAGTGAAAGAGACGCTCCAATCCGGGTAGTTGGAGCCGACAAGCTTAGAAACGGTGCCAAGGTTCTCGGAAGAAGTAGGAGGTAGAGGCGGAGCCGGATTGGCAACAGGGGTGGCGGCAGGAGTGGTGGTAGTGGAAGCATCAGAAAGGGCCATCAGGTAGCCGCGCGGTTAGGAAACAAGCCGCGCAGATAGGCAGAAGAAAACTGCAGCAGTCAGGATGTCAAACACCAGCGGCCAGAAAGACCACGGCCAAGCCGCAGTATCAAGCAGAGGGGAAGAAGTCGAGCGGCAAGCAGACAGTCCGCCCGAACAGAAGCACAAGAAAAGGCAAGGCACACGGTGATAGGTCGCGGCGAACAAGGCGACAGATCGCAGCGAACAAGGCAACAGGTCATGCACACAGCGGGCAACGACAAGGAAGGAAGGAGACCGCGCGGACAGGGCGCAAGCCGGAGAAGCAAGTCGCGCGGACAGAGAGGGCTCACCGAATCAGGAGGAAAGGATCGATTCCTCTGATACCATGTAAGAAGCGAACTAAAACAAGCCGAAAATGGTATAACTGAAATTTTATTATCAGAAAAAGGTATCTATTACAAAGGTATGCCCTCCCTTATATAGAATGGAGGAGAGATGAGAGAATACAAATAAGAGATGTGGGACTAAAAAATACATGACTAAGCGGACTATACAGAACAAACTGCACAAGCCGCGCGGTTAGACAGAAGGGCTAACCGCACGGCTACCACCCGAGAGAGAGAGAGAGAGACCGTCAGGGGAGACCGCCTGACCGCTCGACAACCGTACATCAACAGCACAGGAATCAAACCGCTGACTCCAAACCGCCAGACCGCGCGGTCTCCAAACCGCCAAGATAGACCGCCAGACCGCCCGGTCACCAACTTCAACAAAACTTTTATGTGTCATAGCTTTCAACTTGTCCATCCCGATGTGTCCTAGTCTTTCATGTCATATAACAGTGCTATTATTGGCCCTCATCCGATTAACATAATAACTTGTTGATAAAACAAACAAGTCTCTAACTCTTCTCCCTACATGAGCAACATTAGCCTTAACCGCTGATACGTTGTGGAGAAACTTCACTTCTATTGGACTGAACAGAACGTGATAGCCAGCGTCAACCACATTGGTCATAGAGAAGAGGTTCTTCTTCATGCCAGGTACGTGATAGACACTCCTTAATGTGAGTGAACCCTAAGCACTACCCAAAGACACTACACCCTCCTTCTCTACAGTATGAATAGTATCATCAGCGGTTATGATAGCTTTATTACCTGAGAATGTTTACAACGATGAGAATTTTGACTCGTCTCCAGTGAGGTGATGACCACACCTCGAGTAAACTATCCAGTCATCTTGGTAGTCGACGGTGGATAGAGCATGGACACACGTGCCTATCAGAAAGCTCCTCCCCACCCGACTTCCTCAGCACTGGAACCATCTCCCTCCTTATCTACAACATGCCTAGGCTACAGCTTAATCTTGTAGTCTCGTTTGAAGTGACCTGGCTGATTGTACCTATAACACTTCAACTCCTTCTTCCAGTTCTTCTTAGGAGCAGCACTCCTCTCTTGCTGATAGGAAGTTAAAGGCCCATCCTCAGCAGCAGTCTTCTCTTATTCTCCCATCTCTTCTTCTTCTTACCTATGAAGAGAGCCTCACTACCTCCTTCAGAGATAGTGACCCCAACCATCTGTCTAGCCAGGCTCTCCTGCGACGCCAATAGGTTCTGTAGCTCCAACAAGGGTGGCTGAGTAGCCCATCCTTGAACAGAAGTCACGAATGCTACATATTCCTTCCGCAACCCGTGGATTATATGCTTTTACAGCTTGGCTTCAGAAATGGGCTCATCGGGGTCCAGCGCTGAGATCTCAGCGCACAGGTTCTTCATCTTAAGAAAGAACTTTTAGATGGGCAAATCTCCTTGAGTTGCTCTATCCAACTCATTTTCTAGGAATTATAGTCTTGCTACATTCTTCCAATTAAATAGTCCATCGAGGGATGTTCAAATCTCAGCAGCAGAATCACATCCTAAGATGTGATCAAAGAGTTCAGGCGATATAGCCTGGTTGAGAGCAAACTTTGCTTTTGCATTGGTCTTTCTCCAAGCTCTCACTTGTTCAGCAGTACAATTTGCAGTAGTTACTTCTTGCATGTAGTCACCACCGACGACTTCCCACAACTCCTCACCTAGAAGATAGCTCTTAATACACGACTTCCACTTTTTAAAGTTGATCGGTGTAAGAAGCTCAATACCTAGACCCCTTGTGAAACCACCTCCCATTGCAACAACACTGATCTATAACTTCTAGAAGCGTTGAGCACAATTGAGGTTGATCACTGCTCAAGCCTCTGTCCTCTCTGATACCATGTTGAAATTTCTCAAGATGACCAAGAGATAGCTCTGATACCAAGTAAAACTTTCAGAGCTATCAAGATGACAACTTGATCAAGCGGAAAACGGGAATCAGGCACAGGAACACTCCAACCATAAACCGAGCTCAATATACCAGATGCAAGGAAAGTAACAAGCAGGTCATGTATTAATAATCTTCTTTACAGCAAGAGGTATACATGGCGAGACATGATTTTGCCAAGTAAAACAAGGAAGTAAGAAACAACACAAAACAAGCTGGGCGGACAGAAGCTGAGACCGCTGAGACCGTCGCCATTGCCGAACTGAACAGCGAAGTCCGTTGAGACCGCGAGGTTGCGCTGACTACCCATTATTCTGCTGAACACCTTGTCCGCTCTCTGCAAGCCGCCTAACCGCAGGGTTGCCTAACTGCCAGAGTCTGCGAACAAGAGATGCTACCGAACTGAAGAACAGACTGTCAAAACCGAAGGACAAGTTATTGAATTGAAAGCTGGAGAGAAGACCAATAAGCCGCAAAAGCAACCTGCTGCCAAACTGTTGATTGTAAACCGCAAGCTTCACTGATCTCTGACCGCAGTCAGCACCAAAAACCTGGCTTCTCAGTGCTAGTTGCACAACCTGCAAACAACAAACCGGTTAACCTTCTCAAACCACGCGGACAGAAAATCTGAGGCCGCAGCTATTACACCACGTTCAATTTACTGTTCATTCAATTTTTTATGATGCCACAGGGGGGTCCTATTTATAGGCGCGGAGAGGAGTGTGGTCACTGCACTAGTAGATAGAGACACCACCCCAACCCGCAATTAGAACAGAGCAGTCCGCCCAGTCCGCATGGACAAGGCCGGACACCAGCCTATCCGCCTGCAATCAAAGGAAGCCGGATAGGAAGCCAGTCCGCAAGCCAGCGAACACCAGACCAACCCGCAATAAACAATGATCACGACCAAAGGCACAAGCCGCCCGGTCAATCCGCGGACACTGTGGACTCTGTGATAAAAAAATCGAAATTGTCACAGATGACCAAGTTCCAAGCCGAAGAAACTCTGGCGCGAGCTCAACAGACAAGAACACAGTCCGCCAACCCGTGAAATCCGCGGTTACCTCCTAACCGCTTCACCAGAGCAAGGGCACAGGCCAAAGCTGTTCTCTCGATCTCCAAACACAAACCGCATCAAGTGGACTCCGCAAACTCAGAATGAGTCCCCCCTCCCGCTGATACACTACCTATCCACACGGTTACTCCAGGGAACTAACCAACTGCTGAACAGTAAGCCGAACTGGCTGGTCGCCATCACCAGACCGCAACATCAGACCGCTCAAGCCGCACCATCAATCCACAAGACTGTCCGCCCAGGCCGCGCGGTCTGCCTGATCAACCCCCCACTTTCACTTCACAATTTCAACAGTAAGCTCCTAGAGGTGGATACTGAGCGGTTCATTCACCTCGGCTCCTCAAAAATTTCCTGTGAAAGAAAGTGCTAGGGTAGTCAATCCTGAGTAATCTCGATGGGGGCTGATGAAGGAGAAAAATACCCACAAACCCGACATAGTAACGAGCGGGCCAACTCTCCCTGTGGTACAAACATCACGTCAAGGTCATTCGCACATCAATGCTATCATCAAGGAACTCCAACAGAAGTGAGTGGGATATTAATTGATGACGACATGACCACCAATGTTTTGTTGATCTTGTCAACGCTACTTCAATTCGGACTCGCCGCTAGAGACATCAAGCAAGGGGTAGGTGGCGCCTACGTCTTGAGTGACCATATGATCCCCATTTTTGGGAGCATTGTACATTCCAATTCCCATGACCATGGGGATGCCTCCCATGTAAGTCACTTACGACAATCAGTTCACCATTATGCAAACTAGCTCTATATATAACACCATACTCAGGGGTCCACTGTTAAGAGTGCTTTGAGCTGACGCCCTCGCGCAGGGCATTGCTGTGGAAATCCACATGCATGTTGCAACTCTCAAAAACACCGCCGAAGCATGACATAGGGAGCCAAAGGGAAAAGAGCATAAGATCCCTCCCAAACTATCAATCGTTCCATTTTAGATTCTTTTGCAAGTTCTATGTCTTCAAACAATAAGCTGCAAGACTGAATTTGCACGCACCTATATGCTTTACTTTTTCACAATATTTTTACTAATTCATGACCTCGTTATTATATGGGTCTCTGGATGCAAAACTCAGAATTGGTAAGAATGGAAAAAATTCCTTCTATGCCCTCTGATAAAAATAGACAGAACCTTCAATGCCCTATGGACGAAAGTCCTTTTATGCCCTCTGGTAAGAATGGACAAAAGTAATTCTACACTCTCTGGTAAGAACGGACAAAGATCCTTTTGCGCCCTCTTGTAAGCATGAACAAAGACCCTTCTATGCTCTATGGTAAGAACAAACAAAGGTCTTCATACGCCCTCTGGTAAGAATGGAAAAGACTCTTCCACACCCTCTTTTAAGAACGGACAAAGGTCCTTATACGCCCTCTGGTAAGAACGGATGAAGTACTTTCTACGCCCTCATGTAAGAACGCATAATGTTTCTTCTACGCCCTCTGGTAAGAATGGACAAATGTCATTCTACGCCCTATGGTAACAACAGACAAATGTCCTATGTCCTCTAGTAAAAACGGGCAAAGGTCCTTCTACGCCCTCTGGTAAGAACAGACAAAAGTTCTACGTCCTATGGTAAGAACAGACAAATGTCTTCTTACGCCGTCTGGTAAGAATGGACAAAGGTCCTCTTATGCCCTCTGATAAGAATGAGCAATGGTCCTCTTACGCCCTCTAGTAAGAATGGACAAAGGTATTTCTACTCCTAAAGAAGGACCAAAGTCCTTCTACGCCCATTGGTAAGAATGGACAAAGGTGCTTTTACACCCTCTGATAAGAACAAACGAATGTATTTCTACGCCCTCTGATAAGAATGGACAATAGTTCTTTTACTGTTTGTTTTCTTTTAACGGTTTGCGTGCTTGACTCACTCTCAAGGTAAGACGGTTCGATTCTTCGAACTGAGAGTGCTTTAAATAACTAGCAACTATAATTAAAAATAATTTTTTTTTGAATTTGATTGTATAATATTGTAATATACACAAATATACTTGTATTCATGCACAAGAAACTCTCAGCCCGGCATCAGAATATCCCCGTCAATCTCTATTCCCATGAGAAAAGCCAATGTTTTGCCAAAAATAAAATGTGTGAGAATAAACAATTGTACGGTGTAGTCTTGTAGAGGAATATAAATGCAGGAGAAAAATAAACTAGAATAATATAATATAATATGAACAAAATAAAAAAATAAACAACCACATTCAAGCCTTTATCCCACTATAGTGGGGTTGGCTGTATGGATCCTTTGTCACCATTGTGCCCTATCTTTTTGTCATAATCTCACTAATGTATAATTACATCATGTCTTCCCTTATAGTTTCATTCCAAGTTTTTATTGGTCTACTCCTCCGTTGTTTAACATGCCAAGTGACTGGACTCTCACAACACCTAATAGGTGCCCCTAATGGTCTCCTTTGTACGCGTCCAAACCATCTTAGTCGAGCTTCTCGCATCTTCTTTGCAATTGGTGTTACTCCTGTCTTATCCCTGATACATTCATTTCTAATTTTATCCAGTCTTGTGTGTTCACACATCCACCTAAACATTCTCATCTCCGCAACTCCCATTTTTTGCTCATGTATGTTGAATTTTCACAAGATGCTAAGCAAGATAGTCCAAACGTCAAATTAATATCTTTGGAACTACCCAGATAACAACTTGAACACGTGGAAAACAGGAAAAATACTCAAGCAACCAGAGTGCATTGACAGAAACAAGCAGATCAAAATCTTATTAATCTTCTTTACAGGGCGAGGTATACGTGGCGAGACATGATTTCGCCAGTATATAAAAAACCAGAAACTACAAACAATTCGGGAGGACAGAAACACTGAGACCGCCGAGGCCGCCTGCCCGCAGAGACCACCCAAACTGAGCTGAAGCCGAACTGAACACGGAGTCCGCCGAGACCGCGAGGTCGCGCGGACACGCCGTTATTCGCAGAGCTGCCTGCTGCTATTGAACTGAGGAACAGACCGCCTACCCGCCGAGACCACGAGGTCGCGCAGACAGGTTATTGAACTGGGAAAGCTGATGCAGAAATTGGTAACCGATGAAAGCAGTCCGCTAACTTTACTGAGCCTGACCGAGGTCAAAACCAAACTCCTGGTTTCACAAAGCTAGCCGTGTCACCTGCACACAGCAACTGGTTAAGCAAAACAACCTGCGTGGATAACAAAAACGAGATGGAAGCCTTAACCCAAGTCCAACTTACTGTTCACTCTGTTGTTAAATGACGAGCCGGGGGGTCCTATTTATAGGCGGGGTGAGGAGTGTGATCACCGCCCTATGAGATAGGCTAACCGTCTCTTGATCGCAGCTAGCACTGCCAGTCCGCCGAGTCCGCACCGACAAGCCGGACTCGCGAACAGATCGCCAACCCGCAAAAGCGCCACCAGCTGAGCACCATGCCAGTCCGCATGGAGAGAGGACACAACAACTGTCTGCACGCTCAAGTCCACGACCACAGGCATATCCGCCTGATCACAGCGGACTATGCAGACACCAACTCAGCTCGCAATGCTCGCGACCAACAGGACAATTGCCCGGTCTCAGCAGACAATGCGGAAACCCAGGACTCACAAAAGAACATGTCTAGACACAAGCTTGTGCGAGCTCGGTGAACACCAATGCAGTTCGCTAGCTCCAAGGACAGATCGCAACCAGATTGCGGCTCACCGCAACTCCAGACCAAAAACTAAACGCGCGGACTCCAAGCCACAATCCGCACAGACCGCAAAATACATCCTGAACGCTCAGCCAGCCACTGCCGTACTCAACCAGTCCGCGCAGTCCGCGCAACCAAACGGAAAGACAGCCAACACCAATCTGCCAAACTCCAGCTCTAGTCGGCGCGGATAGTCCGCCCAGTCCGCCCAGGTCGCCCAGTCTGCCCAGTCCGCCCAGGACTGCCCGATCACTACTTTCACTTCACAAATTTCAACACTCCCCCTTGAAGTGAGAAGTGGAGATCAAGCCCAATAAACCTCGAAGTCGCTGGAAAGGCCCCTTCGACAGCAACTTTGTGAAGATGTCTGCAAGGTTGTCCTCACTCTGAACATGCCCGACCACTAGAGATCCCTCCAACACCTTATCCTGAATGAAATGGTTCTTGATCTCAATATGCTTGGTCCTCGCGTGACAAACTGGATTGTTCACCAGCTTGAGAGCACTCTCATTATCACCTCGGAGCAGAGTGGGACCTTGCACTTCCTTATGAACGTCCTCTACTAGTCTTCTTAGCCAAATGGCTTCCCGAGCTGCCAAGGCCGAAGTCTTATACTCTGCTTCCGTAGTAAAGACAGACACCGAATCCTGCTTCTTTCTACACCATGAGATGCCCGCTGATCCACAAGTGAACACATAACCAGAAGTTGACCTTCGGTCATCCGAATCACCACCATCATCAGCATTTGTGTAGCCCAGCAAAGAAAAGCTCGAGTCCCTCCTATAAAGGAGTCCCATATCAGAAGTCATCATCACATACTTTAGAATACTCTTCACCGCCATCAGATGAGACTTCCCTGGCTCCGCCATAAACCGACTTACTCAGCCAACAACATAAGCAATGTCTGGCCTTGTTATCCTCAGGTAGATCAAGCTCCCCACCAGAGCTCGGAACACCAAGGGATCAGGAAGAATCTTTCCCTCATCTCGTCGAAGCTTCAAGCCAGAATCCAACGGAGTAGAGCAACTCTTTCCCCTTTCCATGCTGAATCGTCTCACAATCCGATCCGCATAACCTTTCTGGGAAACAAGAATCCCGCTCTCCTTCCTCTCTACTTCGAGACCAAGAAAGTGATGAAACTCCCCCAAGTCTTTCATCTCAAAGTGAATAACAAGCTCAGACCTGAGTCTAGCAACCTCCTCTTCTGAATTCCATGTGATGATCATGTAATCAATAAACAACAGAACCAGGACCTGAAGCTCCCCCTTCTTCTTGATGAACAAGCTCGAGTCTGAGTTGAAGGCTAAATAGCTGCATAATTGAAGATATTATGCAATCTTCACATACCATGCCCTCGGAGCCTGCTTCAACCCATAAAGGGCCTTCCTGAGTTTGCAGACGTAGTCCGGATGTTCTTCAGAAATATAACTGAGTTGCTGATTCATGAAGATGTCTTTGTCTATCTCCCCGTAAAGAAAAGCGTTCTTTACATCTAGCTGCCACATCTTCCAGCCCTGGTAGGCCGTCAAAGCTATCACCACTCGTACTGAAGTCATCTTTGCCACCAGACTAAACTTCTCTTCATAGTCCTCGCCATACTATTGAGAGAATCCTCGAGCAACAAGGCGAGCCTTGTACCGCTCGATGATATCATCCTTCTTCTTCTTCAGCTTATAGACCCACTTGTAAGTAACAGGAGTAACGCCATCCACCTTGGGCACTAAGTCCCAAGTTTCATTCTTCTTGAGGGCAGTCATCTCCTCATCCATGGCATTGTCCCACTCCTTCATTCCAGTGGCATCTTAAAACTTTGAAGTTTCTCACTCATCCAGAGGCCCTGCAAAGAAACAGGAGACAAAGCTCACTGTATTCCCATCACAATACCGAGCTGGAGGCTTGATGGTCCTCTTTGATCTCCTAAGAGGCTTCTCCTTGTTCACCACCTCCACTACTTCTTCAGGTTCAACTCCTTCTTCAAGAAAACATGGAGCAGTGCTCCCCCTGCTTCCTGAACCAGAAGCCTCTCCCCCTGAACTTGAAGTAATAGGAGCCGCTGGTGAAACAACTAAATCCTCTTGAAGAACTTCAGCAGCTACCTCCTGCCCTTCATCAACCTTACCCTCTGGTAGCTCAACCGAGCTTCCTCCACACGATGTCAGTTCGTCAAAGACAATGTCTCTTGACACAACGAACTTCTTCGTCGCAGGATCCATGCACCTCCATCCCTTCTTCCGTTCACCATAGCCAATAAAGACAAGCTTCCTTGCCTTTGCATCATGCTTAGTCCTCAGATCATCTGGTACATGCACGTAACAAGTTGAACCAAACACCCGAAGGTGTTCAACACTTGGCTTCTCCTTCAACAACATCTCGAAGGGAGACTTCATGTTGATCGGACCGAGGGGCATCCGATTGATGACATAAGCTGCACAAGACATTTCCTCCGCCCAAAAGGACCTTGGGATACTCTTGGTATGAAGCCAGCATTTGCAAGTCTCCGTCAGATCACAGATCTTCCTTTCTGCAACTCCATTTTGTTGTGGAGTATGAGCACAAGTAAGCTCTCTCTAGATCCCGTTCTTCCTGCAAAAAATAGAAAACTCGGAGGAGACAAACTCTCTGCCGTTGTCAGTTCTAAATTTTTTGATCCGCAGGTTAAGCCGGCCCTCCACCAGCTCCTTGAACTCCACAAACAACCGGAAGGCTTCAGACTTCTCCTTCAAGAAATACACTCAAGTGTATCTTGAGTAGTCATCAATCAAGACTAGCATGTACCTGCTCCCTCCAAGGCTAGCAGTAAAGGTTGGTCCCATCAGATCACCATGGATAACCTCCAGTGGTGCTTTACTTCTCGTTTGTGACTTATCAAATGGAAGACGGTGAGACTTACCATACTGACATCCAGCACAAACGTGACCATCACCATAGGATGATAGCTTAGGCAAGCCTCTCACCAGGCTCCTATTTACCATAACTTTCAGCTTTTCCATCCCTACGTGCCCCAGCCTCTCATGCCACATAGCAGCGCTATCATTGGCCCTCATGCGATCAACATAGGAGCTTGTTGATAAAACAAATAAGTCCTTCACTCTCCTTCCAACGTGAGCATCATCAGCCTTAACTGCTGATACATTGCGGAGAAACTTCACCTATATTCTATCAAACAGAACCTGATAACCATCATCTACTACGTTGGTAACCGAAAAGAGATTCTTCTTCATGCCCGGTATGTGATAGACACTCCTTAATATGAGTGGACCCTGATCACTACCTACGGACACTACACCTTCTTTCTCTATAGTATGAACAGTATTATCAATAGTGATGATGGCTTCGTTACCTGAGTAAGCCTACAGCGAGGAAAACTTCGACTTGTCTCCGGTGAGATGATGACCACACCCGTAGTTCACGATCCAGTCGTCCTCGAAGTCAATGGTGGACAAAGTACAGACACAAGTGCCCGTCATGAAAGCTCCACCCCAACTAGCTTCCTCATAGCTAGAGGAAGCTTCCTCCTTGCCTGCAGCATGCCCAGGCTACAGCTTGACTTTGCAGTCACGCTTGAAGTGACCCGGCTGATGACACCTGTAGCACTTTAAGTTCTTCTTCCAATCCTTCTTGGGAGAAAAGCTCCCCTCTTGCTGGTTAGAAGTTGAAGGTTCATCTCCAGCCGCAGTCTTCTTCTTCTTCCCTTCCCATCTATTCTTCTTCTTCTTTTCAGTTAAGAGAGCTTCACTTCCTCCTTCAGAGACAGTCACCCCGGCCATCTGTCTAGCCAATCTCTCCTGCGACGCAAGCAGGTTCTCCAACTCAAGAGGAGAAGGCTGAGTCTCCCAGCCTTGAACAGAAATGACGAAGGCCACATACTCCTTCCACAGACCGCGGATTATGTGCCTCTTCAGCTTAGCCTCGGAGATCAGGTCATCAGGATCAAGTGCTGAAAGCTCAGCACACAAGCTCTTCATCTTCAATAAGTATCTAGAGATAGAAAGATCTCCTTGAGTTGCCTTACCCAACTCATTTTCCAAGAACTGTAGCCTAGCTACATTTTTTCTGTTGAACAGCCCATCAAGGTAAGTCCAAATCTCAGCAGTAGACTCACATCCTAAGATGTGAACAAAGAGCTTAGGTGACACCGCCCGCTTGAGAGCAAACTCAGCTTTGGCATTTGTCTTCCTCCACACTCTCACCTGCTCGGCAGTTCCAAAAGCAGCTGTAATTTATACCTGGTCATCACCACCGGTGACCTCCCACAACTCCTGGCCTAGAGGATAGCTTTTCATGCACGACTTCCACTTCTTAAAGTTAGTCGGCGTTAAAAGCTCAATTCCCAGACCTCTTGCAAAACCTCCGTCCATTACACTATCCTGGCTAACCTTTCAGAAGCACAGAGCAACAACAGAACTTGTTGATCACCGCTCAAGCAACTAAACCTGCCTCTGATACCATGTTGAATTTTCACAAAATGCTCAGCAATATAGCCCAAACGCCAAATTAATATCTTTGGAACTACCCAGATAACAACTTGAACACGCGGAAAATAAGAAGAATACTCAAGCAACCAGAGTGCATTGAGAGAAATAAGCAGATTAAAATCTTATTAATCTTCTTTACAGGGCGAGGTATACGTGACGAGACATGATTTCGCCAGTATATAAAAAACCAGAAACTACAGACAATTCGGGCGGACAGAAACACTGAGACCGCCGAGGTCGCCTGCCCGCAGAGACCGCCCGAACTGAGCTGAAGTCGAACTGAACACGGAGTCTGCCGAGACCGTGAGGTCGCGCGGACATGCCGTTATTCGCAGAGCTGCCTGCTGCTACTGAAATGAGGAACAGACTGCCTACCTGCCGAGACCGCGAGGTTGCGCGGACAGGTTATTGAACTGGGAAAGCTGATGTAGAAACCGGTAACCGCTAAAAGTAGTCCGCTAACTTTATTGAGCCTGACCGAGGTCAAAACCAAACTCCTGGTTTCACAGAGCTAGCCACATCACCTGCACACAGCAATCGGTTAAGCAAAACAACCTGCGCGGATAATAAAAACGAGTCCGTAGCCTTAACCCAAGTCCAACTTACTGTTCACTCTATTATTAAATGACGAGCCGGGGGGGTCCTATTTATAGGCGGGGTGAGGAGTGTGATCACCGCCTTATGAGATAGGCTAACCGCCCCTTAATCGCAGCTAGCACTTCCAGTTCGCCGAGTCTGCACCGACAAGCCGGACTCGCGAACAGATCGCCAACCCGCAAAAGCGCCACCAGCTGAGCACCATGCCAGTCCGCATAGAGAGAGGACACAGCAACTGTCCGCACACTCAAGTCCACGACCACAGGCATATCCGTCTGGTCAAAACGGACTATGCGGACACCAACTCAGCTCGCAATTCCCGCGACCAACAGGCCAACTGCCCGGTCTCAGCGAACAATGTGGAAACCCTGGACTTCACAAAAGAACAAGTCCAGACACAAGCTTGCGTGAGCTCGGCGAACACCAATGCAGTCCGCCAGCTCCAAGGCCAGATCGCAACCAGATTGCGGCTCACCGCAACTCCAGACCAAAAAATAAACGCGCAGACTCCAAGCCACAGTCCGCATAGACCGCGAACAACATCCTGCACGCTCAGCCAGCAACTGCCAGACTCAACCAGTCCGCGCAGTCCGCGCAGTTCGTACAATCAAACGGAAAGACAGCCAACACCAGTCCGCCGAACTCCAGCTCCAGTCCGCGCGGATAGTCCGCCCAGGCCGCCCAGGTCGCCTAGTCCACCCAGGACTGCCCGATCACTACTTTCACTTCACAAATTTCAACACTCCCCCTTGAAGTGAGAAGTAGAGATCAAGCCCAGTAAACCTCGAAGTCGCTGGAAAGGCCCGTTCGACAACGGCTTTGTGAAGATGTATGCAAGGTGGTCCTCACTCCGAACATGCAATCAAAATGTAATATATAAATCTTTTCAATGAGTTTAAAATTTGTGGGTGTTGCAGGTTGCCCAGTATTTCCCCGGTTCGGAAAAAACTGACCGTCTTAGCTCGGAATCGGATCGGGCGCGTAAGCAATCAAAATGTACCACAACAAATGACAAGAGATGTTTTTTACGTGGAAAACCTGGAAAGGGAGAAAAACCACTTGGATGAAACTGTGCCGAGCCAAAATTTACTAGTTTCTTGAGGTTTTACAGAGTTTGATTTGATCTCGGAGGGCGACAGACTGCTACTCTGTTACAAATGCAGGAAATGAAGAAAAAAAATGACAAAGTCCTCGGAGCCTCGATGGTGCAGGCGCGCGAGTGCGGGTGCGGGCGCACGGGTGTGGGTGTGGGTGTGGGCGCGCGCGGGTGCGGGTGCGCGGGGCTACCCTCGCACGAATGAGGACGCAAGGCCGCGCGTGCGCGAGCGGGGCGACCCGCGCATGGGTGCGGCTGTGCGCGCGTAGGGGGCTACCAACACGCGGGTGCAGCTGCGCGAGCACGCGCGCGCGGAGCCGCCCATGCGAGAACGCGCGCGTGCGTTGGGCTGTCTGTGCGTGGGCGTAGGTCAAGCATATGGGTTCGCCTGCACTCGTGCCTGGGGGTTGTTCTCGTGGTCACGCCATCCTCCATGCGCGTTGAGCATTTTTCTTTGGCTTGATTTGTTGCTAACACCAGTTTGTTTTGCAAGTTTCGAAAGACGGTGTTCCGCAGCAATCGATGCGCCTTCCGTCGTCTTTGACCTCTGCCCGTGTGGGCAGTTGGAGGAAGTGCTTTGGTTTTTTGGAGGACGTCGAGATCATAATCTCGTCCCCGTTAGAGCGCGTTCAACTCCCTCTTACGAGCCACTTTGCAATTACGGAGTGTTTCTTGAAGGAGGGTTTTCGGATCCCTCCCACTGAGGAGGCGATCTCCATACTCCTATTCTACGACGTTCCAGTGACGTAGTTTTCTTTAGCGGTGCTGACAAGGATCATATGGCTAATTGCTTCTTTCAAGAGCACGACTCTTGGATTTCAGCCCGTCTTTTTTGCGAATGGTGCTAGGTATTCCCCGGCCTAGGTGATCGGGTCGAAGTCCGAAGCAACAAGAGGTGACTGTCGTTCAAGGGCAAGACCGACTATCGTCATGGAGGGACATTGTACGGGTTCGTCAAGAACTAGTGGGAGCTGCCCGAGACTTGGCAGAATCCTCATGACCATTGTCGCTGTCTTACAGGGAAGGAGCATGACTTTTTGTTGTTGTTGGGCATTGAGGTTCCGCGCGAGCTGGGGCTATTCTTTATAAAATCAGCGCATTTATTGTCAAGAAGAGGATAGTTCTTGCGGTCCTTGCGACAAATGCAGAGTGGAGCTGTGTCATGCCACTAGAGTGAGGCAAAAAGAGGAAGCTGGACTTTTCGCAACGGCAGGAGGAAGGCGGTTCGTCCTATGCTGCCCTCGAGGCCGTTATTGATGTTGCTGATGACTGCATGAATGATCTGGTCGTTGATCCGCCGCCTGCGGAAAATGAGGATGTTTCGGAGATTCCCGTGATCGTGCCGGCTTCTCGAGCGGTCCCTGAGCCGCCATTGGAGATAGGGATGGGGAAGGAACTGGAATGTTCTGTTGACGAGACGCTTCTTCAGAAAGTATGTTGGCTGCCCCCAGTATTTTCCTTCTTTCGCCTTGCTTTGTGCATGAGAATAGCTTGCTTGTGCTTGCAGCTTGATAAGGTTCGCAAGATTGCGCTCTCATGGAATGGTACTTATGTAACCACAAAGGATTATTTTCTTTCACTGAGGGCGAAGCTGACCTCATCTAAGGATTCGTTTGCGGAGGCCCGGAGGAAGAAGAAGGAGATAACTTCTTAGCTGGTTAATGCGGAATCCCAGCTATCTTCTTCTCCGTCCGAGGTAGAGTCTTTTCGGGGAAAGCTGTGCAATGCCGATTCTGAGATCGGGGCTCTTTGCTGAAGGTTGGGTTGTACTGAGGTGACGCTTGCGGATACGGTCCATCATACCGAGGTGGTTGATGTGGTGATGCGCCAGCAAGAGTGGGAGGTCGAGCAGCTGAAGGAAGAGAACACTCGTCTGGTTTTTGAGCGGGAGGAGGATGAGGTCGTGCGAGCGACCGCGATGGCCGAGTACAGGGCTTCCCATGACTTTGAGGTGAGCGCAAAGCTACGTACTTCTTAAGCTTTGGCAAGGGATTTTGAGAGGCTTAGAGGTTTTCGGAGCAGGATACCCTGGATGTGGAGGATGCCTCAGACAATGATCCTGATACCCCCGTGAAGGGACGATCCTTGGGACTTCTTCCCAAGTTTGTTTTGATTTGCCTGTTTTTTTTGTTGTAGGCGTGTTTTTGCATCGTTGTATGTTTTTGCTTTTTATGATGATGTTGCTCATGCGGCCACTTTTCATGTGAAAGGAGATCCTTTTTGCTTTTGGATCTGTTTACTTTGGTTGTGCTTTGGCACGCGTATTCTTTTTGGCAAAGTAAACAATCTTACACTCGGAGTATACAACTCCTACAATCTCGGAGAACAACTTCCCCTACAGTCCTACAACAAATATCTATAAAAACTTGGAAGAACAAACTTCCTAAAAAGCAATAAGAATAATATTGTTTGAAAATAATCTCCTTTCTCGGATCTGAAAACAGTCCTTCTTCATTGCATGAATGCTCTGACTGAAACCTTGAAAAGGAAGAAGGATTTGAAATTTAGAACATAGATCTGATATGAGAAACGACTGATCTCTGAATGTATGCGAAACTGAAATCTTGAGATCAATCAAGTCTTTTCTTTGCAGGAGGAATTGCGGATCAGGAGGGATGTCTGTTGTAGAGTACTTTGTGAAATTGATTTTGAAATCCCGATCATTTATGGACAATTTGCAATTGAAACACGATTAGGTTTTTCTGAAATAATCTTTACTATTTATAGATAATTTCTCACTAACGACTCGATTTTGAACTTAGTTCTACCATCCATACTGTACATGGCGGAAGCCCTAATTTTGCAAAGCCGTAAAAACGAGAACGAAATAAAATGAGAATTTATTTAAGTCCAAATTCATCGAGACATCACTTAAACTCTCCAGACCACTCGACAAACCAGTCAAAATACCTTGGGAGAGAGCTTGCGTGAGATGTTCGGACTTCACGAGACCTTTCGATGAATTAGATGAAAGCTCTCGAGAGTACTCGACGAATTTCCTTGAGTGCAGGATGAAGTTACTTGAACCGGCTAAGACTTCAAACTTTCTTTGGAACATTAAAGTAGTTCACTTGACCTCTCGAGAGTACTCGATGAATTTCACGAGTACACACGTAATTACTCGACAAATTCGTCGAGTATATACGAGAAGTCTAAGCTACTTTAACTCAGCCATTCTGGACAGCAGTTCTCAGTGAACTCTTAAGTACTCCTGAGATCACCTGATGGATTCCTCGAGTGCTTACGTGAGTTCTCGATGAATTTCAAGAGACCTCACGAGATCACTCGATGAATTAACTTAGCCAAAATCAGCAACTTCTGGACAGTAACTTCCTCTGTGATGCTAGATGAAGTACACTTCATTAGAGAGATTGCACATGGGTCAACACGATGTTTTATGCAATGAGAAATTACATTACACAGAACTGTGTTTGGAGCCCCGTTGTAACCTGACAATGGTTTGTACTTGGACCTAAAGACCTGCACCACACACAACTAAAACTAACATCAAATACAGACTCAATTCAACTTAGTTCAAGGGACACTTCTTCAAATCAGGGCTATTGTGGATATAATACCCAACAATCTTCCCCTATTTGAAGAAGTCAGAATCCTATATACTAAGCTGAATTGCACAGAGAATAAATCATACAAGAAATACTGAATTGACAACAAGAAATTGAGATTAACAAGATAATAAAGATTAACACAAAAATAATATGTATAGAAGTGTTTCTTTAGGCATTCCAAGACATCCACAACATAACAGATCATAAAGAAACAACAGTCTTAGAATTGCCCCTTTCCCTTTCTCTTCTCATGCTATCTGTCAACCAAGTTGAAGGTGTCCAGAATAATTTCTTTGGAGACAGGACTCTAAACTTCAGCATATTCTCTTACTTGACTGGGATCAGATCTATTAGCTAAAGGGCCTTCTCCATATCTTCTGAAGAGGTGGTATGGATGATTCTTCAATGATTTCTACCTCTTCCTCAGCAGCATCAGACCACACTTGAGTGTATTGCATGGGAGGCTAATATGGATTTGAGCTTTCAACAAGTTTCCCTGCAGGCTCTGAACTAGAAAAAGGTTACTCTAGAGGCGAGAATTGTGCTGGAAATTGAGGAGCACACCTATTATTTCCCCCATGCAACCACTTTATATTCTTGTGGCAATAAACATTTGCACTGTGCACTTGTTTGCACACATCACGATTCAGCTTATCCATTTTGATTTTTAACTTTTCCTCCCCTTTCTGACTCCTTCAGTGAGGGTTTGGACAATTTCTTCCCTGTACTCTCCCATTTTTCTGTCAATATAATGCATGCTCGCATCATGAGAGTGTATCATAGCGCGCATCATGTCCTTTGGATAAGGAAACTGCCTCGTTGTAAACATGACGATTGCTCTTGATTGAATGGACTATAGCCTTACCTCCTTGAGTCAGCCATTCACTCAAAGAGGTCTTGAACTTGTCCATTAGCAAATATTTGAGTTTTCGTTGTGCTATCTCTACGTTCGTGGTGAACGCCCGTCCCCTCCTCGATGTCATTTCGGATGACTCCAAGCGTGTTCTGAGGGAAGCAAATGTTTTGTCTTTATTCTTTATGCCCTCATTGCCTCAGAACATCCCTCTGTTGTATGTTATTTTGAAATTATAAAAAAGGGATAAGAGGTCTTTCCGAATAGGTCCCCGTTACCTCAAAATATCAGTTAATGAAGTATTCGTGATTCTTGGGCTACCAAACCGTGGTCGGGAATTTTGTTTTTCTAGACTCCCTTGTATGGAGCTTTCTCACAAGGTCTTGCTCAATGAGATGCACATTCTTGTAAATAAGGCATGATCCTCAGATCTCGAGCACAGACAAGTAAATACGCTCCTTAGGTATTTGCTGATTGTTTTTTTCTTCCCTCTGAAGACTCTAAAGATCCCAAATTATCTGGGCATGTTGGAGGATGGTACAGGTGCTTTAAGAGTATATAATTGGACAAAGGATATTCATGATTTATTGCATGGACAATTAGACTGCCTGAGTCATGTCAATGCAGTCCGAGAGGTGGATACCTATTTAGGCTATTTGAAGGCTGCTTGATTGTATTATTGGTAAGAAATTCATTTATTTTTGAGTTAATGATTTATCAATTATAAATTTCAAACTAACATATGTTTTTGTAGGTGTGGTTCTTTAGGCGCACCAATGTATAGAGAGTAATACATTTCCTAGCTCGCCCTCAAAATTTGTCGATGGTCATACTAATTAAGCTATAGTGCAAAGTTCTGTTTGGATTTGCGGAGTGAGCTCATAAAAGCCAATTAGGTATATTAAGATAATTTGTTTTTTCACACCAATCATTGTCTTTACAAATACACTACGTTTTATTATATCTTGTAGGTTATATACAAGTTTGGAAGTGTAGAGGAGGATGAGAAACAACTTCAAGGGTCAGAGGAGGAGGAGTCTGATTTTGAAGATGTGAAGCCAAGTAAGAGAAAGGGAAGAGGAGTGAAGGATGTTAAGGATGTTAGGAAGAAGATGGAGGTTGATGAGGACTCAGATTTTGAGGACATTGAGAAGGAGAAGGAAAAAAATGAAGTTTGAAGAAATAAGGAGAAAGGATGCTAGAAAAACTGAAAAGAGATTGCTTAGGAGGGTGGAGAAAAAGAAGGAGAAGGAGAGGAAGAAGGAGAAGAGAGGAAAGGAAGATGAAGATTAGAGCTTAATGGAATCTCGGCTACTTGTTTTTATACGATAATAAGTTAGTAAGGTCAAGGGCTCTTTGAAGACTTTTTGTGAAAGTTGGTTTATGAAGTTGCAAGCGGACATGTTCCAATCTCAGCGTTGTACACCTTCACTCACACCATCCACACCCCAGCCTAAAGTCACCCCCACCACATCATTTTCAATCCAACATACCCCTGAAGTCACTCTTGTACCTAATACTTAATTCATTACCCTGGAAAGCCCAACAAAAGATGCTTAAAGGAGGAGGAAGGAACTGGTCACGCCTCCGTATTACAAAGATCTTGTTTTGATGCATAGCTATGCTAGTAGACCCCATATAAGCCCCCGAATTCAAGATATCATTGATTTTGTTCTTAATCGGTTCACGAAGAGGTAATTTTTTTCCATGCCCGTCTTTTCATACAAATATTTTCTTGTCATTCTCACAATATTTTTAACTATTATTACAGCTCTAGGATTATTTTTCGAGTGGGAACATTGAGCTGACCAAAAATGGGTCAAATTATCTGTTGGGAAGGGGTTGGATATCAAACACTCACCTAGATGCATACGCAGTGTTCCTTGGTTCAAAGCAAAAAAGGGCATCAGGAGGAATGAAACATTTCTTATGTGAGTTACAAATTTCACGAGACCTTACGAGATCACTCGACGAATTGACTTAGCCAAAATCAGTAACTTCTGGACAACAACTTCCTTTGTGATGCTAGATGAAGTACACCCCATTAGAGAGATTGCACGGGTCAACACGATATTCTATGCAATGAGAAATTACATTGCACAAAACTGTGTTTAAAGACCCATTGTAACCTGAAATGGTGTGTACTTGGCAATAAAGACATGCACCACACACAACAAAAACTAACATCAAATACAGACTCAATTAAACTTAGTTTAAGGGACAATTCTTCAAATCAGGGATATTGTGGATACACTACCCAACAAAAAATACTTCAAAAGTTTTACCATCAAGATCAATTGTTGGAGTTACCATGGTGATCCAGAAGTGGTCAAACATGTAATCTCACTGCCAACGCGATATGAGTCTGCAGGGTCGCACATAAGAGCATGTGGAGAAATTGGAAGATTAACTGTGTTGGTAAGGGTTACCAATCACCCTACTGTATGGGGAGTCAGGAAAATATTGCAAAGGGAAAATCGTCGAGAGTCGACGGGAGTCGTCGAGTATGACTCGTCGACTATGGCAAAATCGACGAGAATCGACGGGAGTCGTCGTGTATGTCTCGCCGACTAAGGCATAATCGTCGAGAATCGAACTGTTCGATTCTCGCTGATTCTGCGTCTGATTCTTGCCGATTCTGCGACCGATTCTCGCCGACTGATTCTCGCCGGATCTGGAGGTGATTCTCGCCGAATCTGGAGGTGATTCTCGTCGAATGGTCCAGAAACCCTATCTTTGGTGGCATGCGGATAGCGATTCCTATGAACTGTTTATGCCTTTGGTGTAAATAGGACACTTAGGGTTTTGGGAAAACAGAGATCATCATTCATCGGGATTTTTCCTTTGACAGATCGAGCTGACGGAAAGTGTTCCGCCGAATCTCCAGATCCACCGATCTCCCGATTTTGCCGGACGGAAACGTTCCGCCGCCGGTTGTTCGCTCCGCCGACCACCTCCTCTTCGGCGACCTATCCTGCGGCCGATCGGAAACCGACGGAAGTGTTCCGCTGCTGTTCCGACCTGCCGAATCCCGAACACCGCCGACGGAAGTGTTCCGCCGCCGCATCTGCTACGCTGACCTTCCCATTTCCGACGATCGTCGTCGGTATTGCCTCTCCTGGCGCAGACCTAACAGTCCGTGGAGTTGCAAGGTGCGGTCGACTTTCCTCCCGATCCTTCGTGCGACGAAGCTCGGGGTTCTCCCGCTCGTGTGGATTTCTGCAGAGACGTGGACGCTATTCCACATAAAACTCGCCACTGACAAGGAATCACACTTGGAGCATCTTTGTTTAGTTGTGACTAACCACCCAAAAGGTAATTTTTGCCTTATTGTATTAACTTCTTGATTCAACATGCATGGCCCGATCCAATCTCTTTGGGTTATTCTAGATTTTATTACTTCTGCTGCGTGCACAAGCGTTGTGCCAACCTCATAGAGAAACCCAACAGTGGTATCAGAGGTAGGCAACGCTTGCCATGTTTGTTATATTGGAAGTTAGGTTATTCCAGTACGTATAAACCTAGGGATTTAGAAGTGTTCTAAATGTCTAGATTTAATCTTGGTTCCCCGTCAGGAACGTCTGGGATTTCGTGGAAATTTCTAATTGTTAGAAATTGTTGTCTCCTTAGCAGTAACCATCCCTCGATTTTGTTTTGGATTTTGAATCCAACAAGGAGAGATGAGCTTGTCTACTGCTTTAAGTTGAGTTGTCTTTGCCTTGTCCAATGCATGTAAACCTGAAGATTTGGAAGTGTCCATATGTTCAGATTTATCCCTTTTCCTCTATCAAATGTTGATAGTGTTCTGTTGTGCACATAAGGGATGCATGAGGATTTTAGTGAAGTGTTTTTCTTTGGATGTGCACATTGATCAAATGTTGGTCATGGTTAATTGTTAACCTATTATCAAAAAATCCCTTCATCAAATATTAAGTGTTCGGATGCCTTCCGATGGATGACACTCTTCCTGCCTCGATCGATGAAGTGTGGGCTTGCCAAAGCAAGGTGCATTAATCTATCTTGGTAAGGGTGCGAGCGGATAATTGTGATATCCCACTGTCGACATCGGGTCTAGCTTAACTAGGTGACCTCAAAGGTTGAGTGCCTAGAGGCATGGGGTTGGCATGCACCATGTGATGGATGCGAATAAGGAGTTATTCACCAACCATACAAGAATTATATGAGGATGCAATTGGCAAGCGTTGCCTACCTAAATAACCACATCGTGAGAGGAAAGCCAAAGCTGACTCATTGTGTTGGTGAAATACGGATCTTGTCCACTAAGAGAGCAGCTCGCATGAACTCTCCAAATTGATAGTGAGGGCTATTATTTCGAATAAAATAGTGGGAGTTTTAGTTGATGTCCAAATTAAGAAAAATAATTGTATTTTGAAATTTTGGTACTGATTTATTCTGCATGAATTCTTGTAGAATTCCATGGCAAGTGGTTCGCACTCCACGTTGTCTCTGAGAGCCATCCTTGAGAAGGATAAGCTCAGTGGGACTAATTATATTGACTGGTACAGGAACCTGAGAATTGTTCTCAGGCAAGAACGAAAGCTCTATGTCTTGGAAGAAGAAGCCCCCGAGGTGCCGACCGGGAATTCTTCCCGTGCTGATAAGGATGCTTACAAGAAGTATACTGATGATGCCTTAGACGTCGAATGCCTTATGCTTGCCACCATGAACTCTGAGCTTCAGAAGCAACATGAGAACATGGGGTGCAAGGAGATTGACGAGCATCTCAAGAAAATGTTTCAAGGGCAAGCTCGTCAAGAGAGGTTTGATGTCACAAAAGCGTTATTTCAGTGCAAGATGGGAGCTCGAGACTCAATAGGGACTCACGTACTCAAGATGATTGAGTATATAGAGAACCTTGAAAGGCTGGGTTTTCCTCTGGGTCAAGAGTTGGCCACAGATCTGATCCTACAATCGTTGCCGGACAGTTACGAGCAGTTTGTCTTGAACTACAACATGAATGAGATAGACAAGACACTGCCCGAGCTCTTAGGCATGTTGAGAACTGCCGAGATCAATATGAAGAAGGCCAAGCCTGTCAGCCCCATACTGATGGTGCATAAGGGCAAGGCCAAGGCCAAGGGCTTCAAGAAGACGAAGGTGGGTCCTAAGTCACATCTTGAGCCCAAGTCTTCTGCACTGATGAAGAAGAAGAGCACGGTGAAGGAGGGGAAATGCCACCACTGTGGCAAGGCTGGTCATTGGAGGAGGAACTGTCCTTCGTACATTGAGGGTCTGCAGAAAATGAAGGGAGGTATGACTTCCGCTTCAAGTATTTACGTTATAGAGATAAACCTTTCTGCTCCTTCATCTTGGGTATTGGATACCGGATGTGGTTCTCACATTTGTACAAATGTGCAGGAACTGGGAAGGAGAAGATTGCTGAGTAAAGGGGAGATGGACCTTCGTGTTGGCAATGGAGCAAGAGTTGCTGCTGTAGCCATAGGGGTTTACCGTCTTTCTTTGCCCAGTGGGCTTGTAATAGAACTTGATAATTGTTATTTTGTTCCGGCCATAACTAGAAACATTATATCCATTTCATGTTTGGACATGATTGGTTTCTCTTTTATAATTAAGAACAACTGTTGTTTGATATTTAAGAATGATGTTTGTTATGCTGTAGCCCAATTGTTTAATGGTCTTTATGTTTTGAACTTGAACCATCTGATCTATAATGTAGAAAATAATAAAAGACTAAGAACAAATGACTCAAACCCTACATTTCTCTGGCATTGTCGTTTGGGCCATATAAACGAGAAGCGCATATCCAAGCTCAATAGAGATGGACTTTTGGACTCATTTGATTATGAATCATTTGAGCGATGCGAATCTTGTTTATTAGGCAAGATGACTAAAGCTCCTTTCACGGGCTATACTGAGAGGGCTGAGGATCTCTTGGGTGTTGTACATAGTGATGTATGCGGACCCATGAGTTCCATGGCTAGAGGTGGGTATTTCTACTTTGTTACATTTACTGATGATTTTAGAAGATACGAATATGTGTATCTTATGAAGTGCAAATCCGAGACCTTTGAAAAGTTCAAAAAGTTCAAGAATGAGGTAGAAAACCAGTTGGGTAAAAGGGTTAAAGCACTCCGGTCTGATCGAGGTGGCGAATACCTGAGTCATGAGTTCCGTGATCATCTGAAAGAGTGTGGTATTGTATCACAGCTCACTCCACCTAGAACACCACAACATAATGGTGTATCTGAGAGGAGAAATCGTACTCTGTTAGACATGGTACGTTCGATGATGAGTCATGTAGATTTGCCTGTTTCCTTTTGGGGTTTTGCTTTAGAGACTGCTGCAATGACACTGAATCGCCCTCCAACGAAAATGGTTCTGAAGACACCATATGAGATATGGACTGGGAAGCGTCCTAGTATATCGTTCATTAAAATTTGGGGTTGTGAGGCATACGTGCGACGTCAAATGCCCGACAAGCTGGAACCCAAATCGGATAAATGTTATCTGGTGGGATATCCTAAGGAAACGAAAGGGTATTACTTTTACCTACCATCCGAGGGCAAAGTGTTTGTCGCAAGGACTGGCGTCTTCTTGGAGAAAGAGTTCTTATCAAGAAAGACTAAAAAGGTAGAACTTGAAGAAGTTCAAGAACCACAGGTAGTGAATGAACCGGAATTGGATTCTGAGATAGGACTACAAGATGTTGTAGCTAGAGAACCTACTCAAAAAGCACAAGTTCTACGTAGATCTGGTAGACCAAGATTTGAGCCTGAGAGATATGGATTTCTCGTGTCTCAAATAGGTAATGTGTTGCTTATAGATCATGATGATGAGCCAACAACCTACCAAGAGGCTATAAAAGGACCGGACTCCGACAAATGGCTTGAGGCTATGAAATCCGAAATGGACTCCATGTATGCAAACCAAGTTTGGAACTTGGTAGAACCACCTGAAGGGGTATGACCCATAGGGTGCAAGTGGGTCTTCAAGAAGAAGACTGACATGGATGGGAATGTACAGACATTCAAAGGGCGACTGGTGGCTAAGGGTTTCAAGCAAATTCATGGTATTGACTATGATGAGACCTTTTTCCCTGTTGCCATGGTTAAGTCCATAAGGATATTGCTTGTTATTGCTGCGTATTATGACTACGAGATCTGGCAGATGGATGTCAAAACGGCTTTCCTTAATGGAAACCTCCTTGAGGAAGTGTACATGACACAACCCGAGGGTTTTGTATCCCCAAATGAAGCCACTAAAATATGCAAGCTGAATAGGTCCATCTATGGACTGAAACAGGCCTCTCGAAGTTGGAATCTTCGTTTTGATGAGAAAATCAAAGAGTTTGGTTTCATCAAGAATGAAGATGAGCCTTGTGTTTACAAGCGAATCAGTGGGAGCATTGTTGTCTTCCTGATATTGTATGTAGATGACATACTTTTGATTGGGAATGACATTCCTACCCTGAAAGTTGTTAAGAACAACCTAGGGAACTGCTTTTCTATGAAGGACTTGGGTGAAGCGACTTACATACTCGGTATTAAGATCTATAGAGATAGGTCGAAGAAGTTGCTGGGTTTGACCCAGAGTACGTACATCGAAAAGGTGTTGAAGCGGTTCAACATGCTTGAGTCCAAGAAAGGATTTGTGCCCATGTTTCATGGTGTGAATCTCTCTAAGGACCAGTGTCCAAAATCTTGTGAAGATAAGTACCGCATGAAGTTGATTCCATATGCTTCGGCAATTGGATCAATCATGTACACGATGTTGTGTACTCGACCCGATGTCTCCTTTGCTTTGAGCATGACTAGCAGTATCAGTCAGACCCCGGTGAGTGTCACTAGATTGCAGTCAAGAATATCCTGAAGTACTTGAGAAGGACTAAGGATGTGTTCTTGGTGTATGGTGGAGAGGAAGAGCTCGTTGTAAGTGGTTACACGGATGCTAGCTTCCAAACTGAAAGGGACGACTCCAAGTCTCAGTCAGGTTTTGTGTTTTGCCTTAATGGAGGAGCTGTGAGCTGGAAGGGTTCCAAGCAAGAGACAGTTGTTGATTCTACAACAGAGGCCGAGTATATCGCTGCGGCTAACGCAGCAAAGGAGGCTGTATGGATTAGGAAATTCATCGGCGAGCTTGATGTAGTTCCTAGCATTGTTGGTCCCGTAGTTCTCTACTGTAATAACAATGGTGCAATTGCACAATCTAAGGAACCTAGATCCCATCAGCGCTCCAAGCACATACTTCGGCGGTTCCATCTTATTCGTGAGATTGTCGAACGAGGAGATGTGAACATTTGCAGAGTGCCGACTGAGGAGAATATTGCGGATCCACTGACAAAGCCTCTCGCGCAGAGAAAGCATGATGGTCATACTAGATCAATGGGTATACGATACCTGAATGATCAACTCTAGTGAGAGTCTTGTGGGTTGCATGTAAACATATGTTCTGTTGGCTGTTTATTGTTTATTCATTTGATGAATTTTGTACCTAAATGTTTCTTTTTACAATTAATGGCAAGTTCTTTTATTGTGATTTTTCTATGTGATAGTTAAATTGTAACATAATAAATACCCTTAGAGTGTTCGCTTCCATAGGACATCAAGTACGTGACTTGAATGTGAGAGCCTATGATTTATTTGAAGCTTCATTCTTAAAAGGTCCCTGGTCGTTGTATCATCATAGAAACTAAGGGTGATGATGATACCTTAAGACTAGCACGTGTGTTGACTGATGACCAGTTCTCACAGGTCATGATATTGTGATATCAAGTCATCACGTGGGTACTTGTTAGTGAACAAGTTGTACTGGACAGACCCAACCTGAGATTACTCTGTGGATTGTCATTCAATCGTGTCACGAGTAGGTCTCAATTGACAATGATGTTGTGGTCCTTTGACCTGAAGTCACAGCATTCATCAAGTGAGGAAGAGCGTGCTTTGATGCCATCTAAAGTCTTCCTTGAGAAAGGTTGATGATAAGGGTGGTTGTTGGGCATGTTACGAATCATTTGGGTGTTTGTGTGTGAGCAGATATGGAATTTGTCCTTCTGTATGACAGGAGTTGCATCCATGGGCCCCTTGATGAAACTGGGCTGAGAAATGCATGACCATACTTGGTTGAGTCAATATGTGATATTGGACTCATCATTCTCTGGAAGTCCGTCCTGAATCAAGAAACTTGGATTGAGCTATTACGAGGGTGACACGGTCCATGCCTTTAGTTCTTTCCGGATGTAAGGGACAAAGGGACAAAGACAACGCTGATACATTGGTCATGAAGGCTTATGAGTTATGAACTCTTATTGCTTGGAGAGCAATGATGCATTGCTAGATGCCGCTCATTGTTTGTGAAGTTTTTGGTTTGATACTTTCAAGATCAAGTGGGAGACTGTTGGAGTTACCATGGTGATCCAGAAGTGGTCAAACATGTAATCTCACTGCCAACGTGATATGAGCCTGCAGGGTCGCACATAAGAGCATGTGGAGAAATTGGAAGATTAACTGTGTTGGTAAGGGTTATCAATCACCCTACTGTATGGGGAGTCAGGCAAATGTTGCAAAGGGAAAATCGTCGAGAGTCGACGGGAGTCGTCGAGTATGACTCGTCGACTATGGCAAAATCGACGAGAATCGATGGGAGTCGTCGTGTATGTCTCGCCGACTAAGGCATAATGGTCGAGAATCGAACTGTTCGATTCTCGCCGATTCTGCGTCTGATTCTCGCCGATTCTACGACCAATTCTCGCCGACTGATTCTCGCCGGATCTGGAGGTGATTCTCGCCGACTGATTCTCGCCGAATCTGGAGGTGATTCTCGCCGAACGGTCCAGAAACCCTATCTTTGGTGGCCTGCGGATAGCGATTCCTATGAACTGTTTATGCCTTTGGTATAAATAGGACACTTAGGGTTTTGGGAAAACAGAGATCATCATTCATCGGGATTTTTCTTGTTGACGGATTGAGCCGACGGAAAGTGTTCCGCCGAATCTCCAGATCCACTGATCTCCCGATTCCGCCGGACGGAAACGTTCCGCCGCCGGTTGTTCGCTTCGCCGACCACCTCCTCTCCGGCGACCTATCCTGCGGCCGATCGGAAACCGACGGAAGTGTTCCGCTGCTGTTCCGACCTGCCGAATCCCGAACACCGCCGACGAAAGTGTTCCGCCGCCGCGTCTGCTACACTGACCTTCCCATTTCCGACGATCGTCGTCGGTATTGCCTCTCCTGGCGCGGACCTAGCAGTCCGTGGAGTTGCAAGGTGCGGTCGACTTTCCTCCCGATCCTTCGTGCGACGAAGCTCGGGGTTCTCCCGCTCGTGTGGATTTCTGCAGAGACGTGGATGCTATTCCACGTAAAACTCGCCACCGATAAGGAATCACACTTGGAGCATCTTTGTTGAGTTGTGACTCAACACCCAAAAGGTAATTTTTGCCTTATTGTATTAACTTCTTGATTCAACATGCATGGCCCGATCCAATCTCTTTGGGTTATTCTAGATTTTATTACTTCCGCTGCGTGCACAAGCATTGTGCCAACCTCATAGAGAAACCCAACATCAATAACTTAATAAAGAAATCACACCAAAATTCCCATAAAACAAAAAAAAAGATCACATCAAAATAAAATAAAGTACTTTCAAAATACAAAACCTAGGGAATTAGTTCATGGTTTGGGAGATACTCCACGAAATTAAAGAGATCTTACCAGACATGTTTGTTTAGAACGCTGCAGGAAATTCCACCCAAACTCACTCAAAATCCCTCCTTGATGAAGATTTGGTGTGGCTCCTCCTTCTCTTCAAAACCTTAGTTCTCTCCTCTTAAATAATGATGAAGATGATCTTTTCATCTCCTCCTCTCTAATGTATTTTGAATGATGTTTTTGGCAAGAGATTCCCCTCTTAAAAATATTCAACTCTTTTCTAATAGATGCTTCATTCCAATTTTGATTTTGACACAAAATTCAAATTTTAAATTTTAAATTCGTCCAGAATTTTTTACAACAACTAAAACAGGTTGTTACAACAACATGTGCATGCCAAAATATAGGTTCAGTTATACTTCTCTAGATCGAATTTTCGGCATTTCTGGAAAGAAAACATAGGAAAAATACGAAATTATCCACAAATCAAATAAATATGAAATTATTTATATTTTTACTCATTAAAATCATTTTTCTCTAATTATAATGTATATTAAATCAAAATAAAACACTAGATAACTTTTTTTTTGAGAAGTTATCAAGAATCTTTGTTCGTTCGCGCCACAGTAGAACCGGGGTTCGTCCATGTAGAGGTGGCGAAGAACCCTTGTTCATTCGCGCTTTAGGAGGACCGGGTTCCATCCGGGTGGAGGTGGCGAACAACCTTTGTTCATTTGTGCCTTAGGAGGACTAAGGTCCGTCCGGGTGGAGGTAGTGAAGAACTTTTGTTCGTTCGCTCCTCGGGAGAACCAGGGTCTGTCTGGGTGGAGGTGGCGAAAAATCTTTGTTCGTTCGTGCCTCAGGAGGACCGGGGTCCGTCCGGGTGGAGGTGGCGAAGAAAATGTTGGGTATTGTATTCACAATAGCCCTGATTTGGAGAAGTTCCCCTTGAACTAAGATAAATTGAGATTGTATTTGATACTGCATTTTATTATGTACTTGCAGGACTTCAATTGCTAAGTACCAACCAATATCAGATTACAATAAGTCAGAAAATACACGACAATGCAATGTAATTCCTCATTGTGTATGACATAGTGTTGACTCATGTGTAATCTCTCTATTGAGGTGTACTTCATCTCTAAGTGCAATAGAAGAATCAAGGAAGGGCTGCTAAATGAGTTCATGACAGTTAGAATATTCCCAAGTAAAATTCGTCAGGTACTCACGTGAAGACTCGTGTCATTCGTCGAGACCTCACGTGAGCACTCGTTTTATTCGTCGAGTTTACTCGGGAAGTTTCTGAAAGTCTCAGATATTGTTCTGATTTGGCTAAGTAAAATCTGTTGAGTGATCTATTGATCTCTCGTAAATACTCGACGAATTCGTCGAGTACTATCGAGAGGTCACATGAACACTGAACAGAAGTTTTATTCTGATTCATTTTTCAGCCAAGTCTTTTTCATCGTATGGACTTGAGTAATTCGTCGAGTGATTGAGTAATTCATCGAGTGTTATGGAGATGTCACGCGAAGACTCGATGAATCGACTTAACATATTTTCATTTTGAATTCTGTGATGGCGTTCCTTTAGGGCATCGACCATATACAACACTCGTGAAGCTCCGCCCAGAAGTTTTGTTCTAGCCGTTAGAAGAGGAATCACTATATATATTTAAGGGTTAAATTCAAAGAACCCTAATCGTGATCGAAAAAGAAAAATTGCAAGTTCTATTCCGCCGGCCAATTCATTCGCACACGAAAGTTCTCGTCGCCGACTTATCGAAATCATGATTCCTCTTGAAGAAACTTTCGACCAGATCTCTACTCTCAAATTCTCCAAGAATTTCTCCAAGGTATAGTCGATTCTCAGATCAGATCATGTTTTCAAGTCTTCTCCTTTTACGTTTATTTTAAGATTTTCATTCCAGTAAGGAAGAAGATTGATTCTCTTAGATCTTAAAAAGATTGTTATTGCAATCTATTTTGTTGTGTAACAATAATTTTTACAACTCTTGTAGAAAGTTTCACTTCCGAGTTTTATAGATCCTAGTTTATAGGATCGAGCGTAGGAGAGTTTGTTCTCCGAGTTTTTGTAGGAGACGTTGTCTCCGAGCTTGTAGGAGTTGAAGACTCCGAGGTGTAAGATTTGTTATAATCTGAGATTGGTGAAGTAGCAGAGTCTAACCCGAAGTGCTAGATAGGAGAGGCGAGACATTGGACGTACCTATTCTGGGGAACCACTATAAATCCTTGTGTTTGTGTTGTGTGTTCTCTGATTCCGCGTGCTTACTTTTAAAGTATTTTAATTCTGCTTAAAGACATAGAATTCATCTATTCACCCCCCTCTAGGTTATTTAGTTATACAACTAGATACTTTCAATTGGTATCATAGCGAGGTTGTTCGTTAAAAGGTTAACACCTTGAATAAGATCTCTATCTATTTGTCAAAGAACATCATGTCTGGAATGGATATAAGCAAGGATATGTCATCGATGAAGCTACTGGTGTGCTCCAAAGAAAACTTTCTCATGTGGAAGGAAAGAGTATGGTTCTTCATGGAAGCTGCTGATCCGAGAATATTTCAAATCGTTGAAGAAGGCCCCCACGTTCATATGATTGCATCAACTATAAATACTGGTCTTTTCTCCGGTCCAGAGAATCAGACCGCCTTAGCTCGGAGTCTTGTTGGGCGCGCAATCAGCTAAAGAAACCCGCAGTAATGAACAAGAGATGTTTTTGACGTGGAAAACCCGGAAAAGGTGAAAACTACGTGGTTGGAACAGTGTCGAGCCAAAATCCACTAACTTCTCGAGGTATTACATAAGTTGATTTGATCTCGGAGGGCGACAGACCGCTACTCTGTTATAAGTATGGAAAAAGGAGGAAAAATGGCTAAGTACTCAGAGCTTCGATGGAAGTGCTCCAGCCTTGAGATGATGTCGAGTTCACAGAACTTTGGTCGGAGCGTTCCGGCTGGAAAATCTTATAAGTCCTCGGTGCTTCAGGAAACTGCGCTCTAGTTGATGCGGAGCCTGGATGGGAGCGCTCTAACGGAGGCGGCTAACATCACTTGAGGCGTGAAGAGTACGTGTTGCAAGGAGAAGGGCGGAGCGAATTCCTTAGTGGAGAATCGGGCTAAGTCCACGATTCTCGCCAGAAAATCTCAGAGCTCTCTCTCTTGCCTCTGGAGTTGCTTGGGTTGAAGTGGTCTGCGGGCCTATTTATAATTTTTTGGATGGGCGCGTTAGTAATTGTGTCGAAGAGTGATTCGTGTTAGCGAATGGCGTTGGTCCGTTTTGATCATACGGATCACCATTTTACCTAAATGACAGAAGTACCCTTCCTTAGCCCCGGGAAGTCCAGGAGGCCCAAGCGGGGGCCAGTAGTGGCGTACGGGATGCGGCTGTGTGGGAGCGCGGACGGGGGCCGGCGGGCGACCTAGGTTCGGCCGCACGGGCTGGCCTCGTGCGTGCAAGCCGCGCACGCAGGCTTGTGTGCTGGCGCGTCCGTCAAGTGTTTTCGTGTGCGTGAGGTTCTCCGTGTGTCGTTGGATCGGTTGGGCTCACTTTCACTTGGACCGGATTGATTCGGAATTTTCATGGGGACTCTATCAATACTGTATTAAAAAAACTTTTTACTTAAACATTCACTTTCAAAGTTTACCCCCTTAATTAAAATTATTCAAGTTTTAAAAATGTAAGACCCCCCTCCCGGAACACAGAACACGGCACGGGAGGGGTCTTATACCCAGAACAGCCGCTTTGCGGTAGCACTAACACTCAGGTGGCACTAAAACCACATACAATATAACCACTTCAAAGTACGGAAGGAGCCTCGAAAATGAGCACGAGGACCAAGCCCAACCGACCACTTGGCACGGAAGGAGCCTCGGGACATGAACACCGGGGACCAAGCCCAACCTTCCATTTATGATTCTTACCAACATTACCAACCAGTGCGATCAGATATCCGCACTTACTCCCTTCACAATCTGGTACCCAAGGCACCATAAGGGTTTACCACAAACACAGGTGGCAAACCACCTTATACAACTCCTTCACCAAAATCAAACATTTGTGTACACATGAGTTAACCATTTATCTAACACATCACATATTCATAACCAACACCGAATCAATTACCCAAACTCTAATGAATCTTGTTATAATTACCCTTTATTCACTAACCCCCACCAAGTCGTTTCGTTCAACCACATACCATTTCACCATTTGTTTACGTGGGGTCTATCCAATAATTTCATCATGCGTTGGATTATCACAATTAAGCATATTATCATTCGCCTACAACTTAACGTCGGATTGTTACAAAATCTCTTCCGAGTCCAAACCCAACTTTACACTTACCCAGGAATCC
The DNA here is from genome assembly GCA_039513925.1 of Platanthera zijinensis. Taxonomy (NCBI): domain Eukaryota; kingdom Viridiplantae; phylum Streptophyta; class Magnoliopsida; order Asparagales; family Orchidaceae; genus Platanthera; species Platanthera zijinensis. The sequence goes on along the minus strand of CM077093.1, from coordinate 34,361,135 downwards.
GATGAGTGCGTGTAACCCCTCGATGGAAAGGTCTTTCTATGGGCTACAACTTTCATGTTCAGTCTGCAACCCAGATCAGAGTATATCATACATGAAATTGGCTCCAAAGCCTGCTGCGTACAGAATATAATTTATGCACGCTTAGTCTGACAATCCTCTACTTCGATCAGACTCCCGTGGCTACCGAATTCACTTGAAGGCGTGAAACCACTCGTCGGAAAGGTAATTCCAAGGGCTACGACTCTCGTGTTTAGTCAAAAGCCCAGATCTGTCCATATCTTCCCTGAAAATAGCCAAGAAGGTCGCTGCGTGCAGAACACAGATTTCTGCACGCATCTTGAGGCGAAATGAACGACATCGGTTCATCTTCCTCCTCAAGCCGATCCTCCCAAATCACAACCAGAAGTTCCTCCACCCTTATTCACCCTCTTAAGGCAATTCCTCTTCACGAAACAACCCCCATCATCACTTTGAAGGAAGGGAAGGTTGAAGATGACTAAACCTTAGAACACAAGTTCTAGTATGGCCTTCCTAGACATTTTCATCTCACACATCAAGAATCTTTTGAGTCGATATCTCGCCTAAGGATAACTACAGATCTAGCACCAAGGGAGAGGGGAGGAAGCTCACCTCATTTCCTGTGGTTCCACCATTTCCGGCCATGGATCTTGTCATTCTTCTCGTTGGCATCCCTTTTCCTTCGCGGCAGTGGCGATTCCTCTCGGAGTTTGGTTGTCTCCAGCAGTTCTTCCCTCCTCCAGAAGTTTCTCCAGAAGATATGGCTTGGAAGAGAATGAAAACGTCTAGGGTTATATTTTGCCCTTTTTATTCAGAGGTGACATGGGTAGGGACACACCCGTGTCCTTACCCGTGTCCTCGGGCGAAACGATGTCAACGGTTCGACTGCCGCTTCGTGCACATACACGGGTACTGACACGCCCGTATCTGTACCCGTGTCAAGGTGACACGACCGTGGTTTGCCCGTGTCTATACCTGTGTCCTGCTCTGGTCATATTTCATCGAGCTTGACTTGACGCACACGGGTAGGGACACGCCCGTGTCTCTACCCGTGTCCTTCTCGGGGCAATGACTGCTTAACTCTCAACTCCATGCCACTCAACGCCATGCCACTCAACGTCATGGAAAACGGGTAGGGATACGCCCGTGTCTCTACCCGGGTCATACCCAAAACAGACACTCAACGCCATGCCACTCAACGCCATGACACACGGGTAGGGACACACCCGTGTCTCTACCTGTGTCCTTCTCGGGACAATCCACTCAACGTCATTTTCTTATCACTCAAAGCCATGACATTCAAAGCCATGACACACGGATAGAGACACACCCGTGTCTCTACCCGTGTACTACACAGGGCCAACTTCATTTTTCCCCACGAGTGCGCGCATGTTCGCCTGCACTCTCTGAGCCTAAATCAGCTCTCCTGACTCAAAAATGCACACAAGGGGCCCAGCGCGAATCAGGACGTTACAAAAAATGTATTTTTTTTTCCATTTTTAATGTGCTATCATATAGATAAAATAATCAACCTGGAATAAAAAATATGTTTTTCTCCGCCGCTCGCAAACTCCCGTGCACACCGCAAGAATGATTTGCGACCAGAGTATAATACTCGGGGATTTGCGAGTGGCTAAAGCGGCGTAGCGTCGAGAAAATGTAGTGGCCATGATAATATTGTGCGGGACACGAAGGCCGTCCATACACTATCGCAATTAAGATACTGTCGTGATGTATCGCTCACACATTTTATCAAATAAATAATATTTTGTTGATGGAATTATCAAATTATAATCGGACATATGCAAATTTGTTGATACTTTAATTAGAGAAATAGGGACAAGAGCTTTCCTTTCTCGTTTCCGGGACAATAATAAACCACTGTTTTCTCCTATATAAATCAATATATTTGTTGTCGCAAAACTCGGCGTCCTGATCGGACCGGATTAACTTGACCGTCTTAGCTCACGGAGCGGTCAAGCGCGCACACTGTCACAGAGAAAGAAAAGCTAACAAGGTAATTTTTTAACGTGGAAAACACGTCAACTGGATGAAAAATCACGTGGCCGGATCTGTGCCAACCAAACCTCCATTATATATAAGCACTGTTACAAAACTTTTTCAAGAACTCGAGGGCGACAGACCGTCTCTCGTTACAATTATTAGGGAGAGAGAGAATTCGGAAGGTGACAACCACAATTCACAGAGCTAATTATTTCTTTGTCTGCTGCGGGGAGCAATGCGTTCGTTGTATTCTGGAGTTCTCTGGTAGTTATTGGAGGTGAGAGTAGCTTGTTGCACTTGTTCTGATGTCTGGGGCTTGGAAGCTCGTGCGACGCACTTTTGCATCCTATCCTCTGTGAATTGTCTCTTGTCGTACTTAGAGGAGACAGAAATTGCTGACTTGCTGACGCTTGGTGGGCTCGTTGCTGAGCTGGAGGCGTTGAACACTTGCAGCGATTTTGAGAGTGGAACGTACGGAGGTTCGCTTGGAGCAAACTTGATGGAAGTGCGCTTGCTGATGGAGAGCACGTGGTGCGCTCGTTGGAGGAGAACACACTGAGCGCTTGCCAAAGAAGAGCACGCTGGGTGCTTGTTGGCAGAGAGCGCTCATGGTTCTTACTAGAGGAGGGCGCATGGAGCGCTAGATGGTAGAGAGCATATGGGGCGCTTGCTGGAGGAGAGCGTGCAGGGTGCTTGTTGCGGAGCGCTTACTAGTAGAGAGCGCGCAAAGCGCTTGTTGGAGGAGAGCGTGCAGGGAACTTGCTGGAGGAGAGCGCACAGAGCGCTTGCTAGTAAAGAGCGTGCAAGGCGCTTGTTGGATGAGAGCATGTGGAGCGCTTGCTCAGTGGAAGGCTGCCATGGATGAAGAAATGAGCACGTTAACTGAGAGAGGGACTTGGACTCTTGTTCCACTACCTCTGGGCGTTGATGTGGTTGGATGTCGGTGCGTCTTTGCGGTTAAGTATCTTCCAGATGGCTCTGTTGAACGGTATAAGGCACGACTTGTTGCCAAAGGGTTTACACAGACATATGAGGTTGATATCTTCGATACTTTTTCTCCTGTTGCTCGCATCAGCACTATCTGTATTCTCTTCTCTATGGCTGTTAATAGAAACTGGGAAATATCTCAGTTGGATGTTAAGAATGTCTTCCTGTATGAGGATTTGCAAGAGGTGGTATACATGGAGCAACCTCCTGGGTATGTTGCTCAGGGAGAGTCTCAGGTGTGCAAGCTTCAGAAGGTGATTTATGGTTTAAAACAGAGTCCACGAGCCTGGTTTGAAAAGTTTAGTGAAGTTATTTCTCTTATTGGGTTCAATCAAAGCTCTGCTGATCATTCTTTATTTATATGCAAGACTACTAAAGGCCTTGTAGTTCTTGCTGTCTACGTTGATGATATTCTTTTGACCGGTGATGAAAAGGAGGGCGTTGATCTAGCCAAACAACATCTTCAACAACACTTTGTCACTAAGGATATGAGACCGCCCAAGTACTTCCTGAGAATTGAGATTTCACGAAAGAGGACCTCAGTGGTTCTTTCACAGCGGAAGTATGCGCTAGATCTCCTAAAGGAGACAAGTCTTCTTGGCACGAAACCTGCTCGTTGCCCGATGGCTATTGGTGATGATAAAGGCTGGACTGATGATTCTCCTCTTCTCCCAGATTTCACTGTATACAGGCGACTTGTAGGCAAACTTATATATTTGACTGTTACTCGACCAGATATCTGTTATGCAGTTGGGAAGGTTAGTCAGTTTATGCAAAGTCCTAGATAGTGTCATCTACGCTCTGCCATGAAAATTTTAGAGTATGTAAAATGGTCTCCAGGAAAGGGCTTATTGTTTCAGAAGAATGGTCATCTGAAGATTGAAGCATATTCTGATGCCAGCTATGCTGATAACAAAGAGGATAGAAAGTCTACATTAGGTTTTTGCACTTTTGTAGGAGGAAACCTGGTTAGCTGGAAAAGCAAGAAGTAGACAGTGGTTTCAAGATCAAGTGCTGAAGCAGAATATAGGAGCATGACCTCAACTACCTGCGAGTTAAAATAGCTACGGACGATTATGCTTGACTTGAGAGAAGTCTATGACTATCCTCTTCCTATGTTTTGTGATAACAAAGCCGTCATTTATATTTCAAGGAATCCTGTCTTTCATGAGAGAACAAAGCATATTGAGGTTGATTGTCATTTCATTAGAGAGGAGATTTTGAAGAATCAGATTTGCACTCCATTTGTTACATCAGAAAGATACCTAGCTGACTTTTTCACCAAACCGATTACTCCATCTAAGGAGGTCTGTAGCAAGTTGGGCATGGTCGATATATATGCTCCAGTTTGAGGGGGAGTGTTAAAGTTTTGAGTGTTCGGGCGGCCTGGACTCTAACTACAGTGGTCTATTTGTTCCAGCAGTCTTGCGGTCTAGTGAAGAGAAGCCACAACGGTCTGGCAAAGTGTAGCAGTCTGCTTGAAGTCGCAGCGGTCTGACCGTGGTTGTATTCCGACAACTTGCAGCAGGAGGTCAGGCGGTCAGTTCGAGAGGCTAATTCTGGGAGATTGCGGCTTTTTAGTTAGTTGTTTTATTTCTTGTATAATTGGCGGTTTAATCATGTCAAACCGCATAAGCCGCACAACTTGTATTTAATCTCACATTGTTTGTTGTAAATCTCTCTCTCCTCCCCCAGTTTCTATAAATAATATGACATACATTTGTAATCTTTATCTTTTTTTGAGCAATAAAGTTTGCGATTTATTTACCTCTTTTGTCCATTTTCTACAGAGAAGAACAACGACGGCGGTTGCCGCGATTATGGCGGCGACAATCGCGGTGATGAAGATGATGAAAACAATGATGGCGGTTGTCGAGGTGATGTAGACGGTCACCGCAGCGATGGCGGCGACGGTGATGAAGATGATGATGGCGACGGCGACGGTTGCCGCGACCATGGCGGCGACGACGACGATAGTGATGAAGACAATGACGGTGATGACGACGGTTGCCGTGACAATTGCGGAGATGGGTGCGGTGATGAAGATGACGGTGGCGGCGATGGCAGCGGCGGTGGCAGTTTCGGCGCAAGTGGGGTTGACTTTGTCAACCCCATTTCTTCCATCAAAGGAGGTGGACGGTTTGGCTACCCGCAAGCTGGATCATTTCAGGAGGACCCTATCAATATTCACCGATCGATTAATGACGACAATTGTTATCCGCACTATAGTTTTGACTATCCGCAAATTTTTGATATTTGTAAAGCAGTTTTGTTAAAATTTTATCTGCACATCAAATTTGGATATCCGCAAATTGATACACATTGAATCTTTCCTTGCACCAAAAAAGTGAGAACATGGTCATTGCATACAACATTCTCATCCATACAAACATCTATAACAAGGCTCGACGGCGGTTGGCGCAGCGGCGGTTGGGGAGGCGACGGCGGTGGCGGTTGGCGCAGCGGTGACGATGGCGGCAATGGCGGTTGGCACGGCGGCGGTAATGGCGGCGTTTGTCGCGACAGTTATACCTCGGGTGGTTACGTCGGTGGAGGTTCGGATATCTGCACCGCATGCATGGGGTGCGGCTAATGCATCTAAGAAGACCCTGTCAAGTTAGGAATTCGGTACTCATCAAATTCACATCCATCTTTTCCACACTATGTTGGAACCCTTGTTTGGATTTGTGCTAGGTCTACTCTTAGGATGTCTTAAACCCCTGTATAGCCAAGGTCTTTGTCTAGTCTTAGTTAGGTCCTTTTAGGTCAGGTTTGTGCAGACCAGCATTGCAGTGGACTCAAACTTAGACTCAGAAAGATTATGTGGATTATCTATATCAGTTCGACTATAGTCGAACTCAGCTCAACGATCGTCGATCTCCCATCGACGATCTCAGAGTCTTCTACTCTGAACTGAGCTCGACGATCTACCAGCTCAGGTCGACGATTTGGTGTTTCTCAGCAGTGATCTCAGTTCTACGATAGTTGTTCTCAGGTCGACGATCTTTTAACTCAGTTCGATGATCTCTGAACTAAGTTCTACGATTTTATGCTACTTTTAGTTATCAGTTTTTCAGAACGGTCAGAAGTATTTATTTTGGTTATGATAAATTATTTAATGACAAATATATTCTGATAATTAATGCTGATACTTTCAAGGCTGATAGCCGTATTTCATGAAGCATTAATTATGGTATTCACAGAATAATTTATTAGCTTATTTTATAAAGACAGTTACGGAAGTGCATTTATGTTGCCAGCCATTCTAGCCGTTTGGACTCCTAAATTCTTGCAGAGAATTATGTACTGCCATGGGAATTCAAATTGATGCCGTTTTTCACTTTGATTGCATATATAACTAAGAAAATCAAAGAGAACAAAAAGAATAAAACAATCAGACAGTCAGTCAGGAATATAGAGAAAAACTTTCTTCAGCTGTACAGAATTAGTTCTCAAGGACTGTTGCATTGCTGTAAAAAGGAAGAAGAAAAACTTTTTCAAAAACAATTCTCTCGAGTCTTCTTCATTCCTCAGGCTTCAAAGATTTACAGAGAGCTCAAATCAATATCAGTCTACAGATCTAAGAAAGCTCTACAACAATACTTTGAAGACCTACACCAAGGACCAAGTTTCATCTTCCTGAATTAATACAACATCTCAGGGGGAACTTGGACTTTCTATCTCAATCCACATAGTCTTCTCACTTGATTGAGAAAGAGAAGATTTCCATATACTTTTTTCTTTTACCTCCATCTATACAGGGTTATCTCTCCTTTCAAAAGTGAACACTTGGTGATAGGGCACCTGATCAAAAACCTATTGGATTTCTGGCTCCTGATCAAAAGCTCAAAGGGTCTCTATATCTACCTGAAAGATATCTTGTGGTGGCAGGCCACCTTAACAAAAACCTATAGTGGATTCCTACCTGGGTGGTAGAAGAGTGGATATACCCAGATTTGGGGAACCACTATAAAATTTATTGTATCGTCTGGTTGCCTTGTGTTTTCCTTTTGTGTTGTGTTGTGCTGTGTTAGTTTAGTTTGTTTTTCCCTCTTTCATATAAGTATCAATATTTTAATTCCGCAATAAAGCTAAACAAATTTTTTAATACTCTATTCACCCCCCCTCTAGAGTAAATTCTTTCTATCCCTCACTTTCAATTGATATCAGAGGGTGCGTTTTTAAGGTTGTACAGGCTAACACCTGAACCTAAGATCTCTGATAGATATCATTTTACTCTACTGTTTTTTTATTATACCATGACACAGTACAAGGACTTTGCAAGCACCAGACCTCCAGTTTGCAACTTGCAAAAGTTTGGAATCTGGAAGACAAGAATTAGGCTTTATATGAATTCTATTGATAAAGACACTTATGCTTCTATCTTAACAAGAGTACCTCCACCAGCTACGCCACCAAGTACTTCCACAAACATGACTGCAGTACCTCCTCCAGACTATAATGATGCATACAAGAAAGCAAATATTGCTGATGCAAAAGCTAATAACATACTGGCACAAACAATGTATGATGATATATTTCAGAAAGTAGCTGAATGTGAATCAGCTAAGGCCATCTGGGATTCCTTAAACCAGATGGTTGTAGGATCAGCAGATGAAAGAAAGGACAGGAGAGCTCATCTCATCTCCCAATATGAGAACTTTAACAAGTAAGAAACTGAGCAAGTTTCTGAGGTGTACAATAGACTCAGTATCATTGTTAATGAGCTGAAAACTCTTGACAAAGACATCTCAATTACAGAAATAAATGACAAGATTCTCATGTGCTTTACCAGCTCATTGGACTCTATAATCTGGCCTATCAGAGAGACCAGAAGCACACATGAGATGACTACAGAATCAGTCTTAGGAAAGCTGAAATCCTATGAACAGCTGCTGAACACAAGAGAAGCTGAACAACAAAAGACTGCCACACCAACTAGGAAGGAGAATAATATAGCTTTCAAAGCTTCAGAAGAATCAGAAACTTCCCCATCAAATGAAGATTTGATGATTCTCTTTGTAAATAGATTCTTCAAGATGGGGAGAAAAGAATTCATAAGGAAATCATCAAGAAGTAATGATAAACCAAGGTATAACAAAACCGCTTCTAAAGAGATTATCTGCTTTGATTGCAGGAAATATGGACATATTCTTCCAGAATGTACAGAAAATAAGCATAAGGAAAGGAGAAAGACTCCAAGAAGCACTCTAGCAAACCATCCTCCTACAAGCACAAGAAGAAGGAGAGAGGGTTTATTGCAGAAACGTTGAGTGACACTGAAGAATCATCTTCCTCTAGTTCTAGTGAAGATGAAGAAGAAGAAAAGGCCAAAGAAATTTGTTTAATGGCCATCAATGCTTTAGGGCATGTTTCAAAAGAAGGAGAATCTGAAGAATGTTCAGATTGTGATCAGGTATTGGAAGACTTTGACTTTACCTCTGATGATTTTAAAAATGAATTTAAATCTAGTGTAGTGATCTGATTAGATCTGAGAAGGAAATCAAACTTCTCAGAGATAAACAATATAATTATGATAGCTTAGTATCAGAAAACATTAAATTGAAAAATGAAATAGACATGTATAGTGAACAAATCACCTTTCTGAAAGTTGAATTAAGTAAAGCAAAACAGCTAGAGGAATCACTGAATGGAAGAAGCAAACAACTAGTAGAAATTACCAACACACTTAATGTTAGGCTTAATAGAAGTAAGTTAGGATTAGGTGCATCATCTAGTGAACCACCAATCATTCAGAAAAAATCACCTTTCACAACCTGTAAAGTTCATTTCAGATAAGGGTAAGAAGAATACAAAACAAATCAAAACATTTAACAAAGTTTTAAAACAAGTTGAGATAAATAAAGAAAAACAAAAAACTAAGTCTGAACAAAAATCGTCGAACCAAGATCGACGATATCAATGCTGGTCGTCGAACGCAGATCGACGATCTCAACACAAATCGTCGAACCCAAAACCGTTTCATCAAAACTATAATTTCAACAGAAATTTCAATAAAAACTTTAACTCTAAACCTTTCCATCCCCTAACTAACTGGATAATCTCACATAGGATATTTCATCCCTTAGGTTATAAAGGTCAACCTTAATACTCTTATATTTCAAGTTTTAAATATGAAAAGAAGTCAGGACCCAAGGTTACCTGGGTCCAAAATATATGAGTTGTTATCTTGCAGGTGAAGACCTATCCTACCATACAGGATAAGTGGTTTTTGGATAGTGGGTGCTCAAAGCACATAATAGGAAACAAGGCCAATCTAAGTAACTACAAGGCAAAGCTAGGTCCAAAGGTTATATTTGGAGACTCAAGCTTTGGTCAGACAGAAGGTTATGGAGAATTTACACTTGGAGTTGTCACATTCAGGAAAGTGGCATATGTAAGTGGCCTGAAACATAACTTGATATCCATAGGTCAGCTATGTGATGCAGGTTATGAGGTATGTTTTAGTAAATCTAAATGCAATATTTCTTTAAATAGTAATACTTTGTTATCAGGTATTGGGTTAGACAATATCTATTTAGTTGATTTTAATTCTGCTTGTTGAGAAATCTGCTTGTTTAACCAGGTTAGCAATAATAATACATTGTGGCATAAAAGGCTAGGACATGCAAATATTAGAAATATTGCTTGGTTATCTAGGGATAACCTTGTTAGAGGATTGCCCTCTTGCTCCTACAAGAAGGAAAGCATTTGCAAGGCTTGTAAAGAAGGCAAGCAAACTAAAAATAGTTTTAAATCAGTTAATAAGAGTGATTCACCTAGGATTTTGTATCTGCTTCATTTGGATCTTTTTGGACCAATTGCTGTACAAATTCTGGGAGGGAAGTTCTATACTTTAGTTATTGTAGACGACTTTTCTAGGTTCTCTTGGGTTTTCTTCTTGAGAAACAAGTCTGATAACTTCAAAGTTCTTACAGACTTTCTAAAATGCATAAAGATTGAGTACTCTACTCCAGTTGCATTGATCAGAAGTGATTATGGCACTGAGTTTGAATCTCTTCCTATATAAGAATTCTGTGAGAAGGAAGGTATCAGGCACTGCTTCTCTGCTCCCAGAACTCCTCAACAGAATGGGGTAGTTGAAATGAAAAATATAACACTCATTGAAACTGCAGACACATTGCTTGCTGATGCTCACATGCCTCTATCCTACTGGGCAGAAGTTGTAAGCACAAAGAATTATGTCCTAAATAGAAGTTTGATACACAAACTTAAAGGCAAGACTCTCTATAAATTACTCAAAGGGAAGAAACCTAAAATAGACTACTTTAAAATTTTTGGTTGTATCTGTTATATACATAATAACAACAAAGATTATCTTAGAAAGTTTGAAGCCAAAGCTACAATGAGAATCTTTTTAGGCTATTCCCAAGTTAGCAAGACATATAGGGTTTTCAATAAATCATCCTTAAAAATTGAAGAATCTATACATGTTACATTTGATGAAGCTAATATGTTTTACAAGGAGAAGGAAGCTTCTACCAGTAATTGTCTGCAGGTACCAAATCTATGTAAAAAAGTTGGATGACTTAAATCTCACCAAGAAGGTGATATCTCATCCCTCTCCACAGATTGATGAAGATAGTGAAGAAGAATCTCTGGAAATTGCTGAAGCTTCTCCAACTGCAAATTTAATTCCACAAGAGGCATTGGTTCATAATGTTGTTGTTGTTGATCAAACTCCACATTTTGACTATGTTACACTTAGAGATCATTCCATATCTCAAGTGATAGGAGACATGTCAGTTGGTGTGTAGACAAGGCATCAACTCAACCAAGATGTGATGCATGCCTGCTTCTTATCTCAAATTGAGCCCTCGTCCATTAAAGATGTTAAGCAAGATCCACACTGGATTATTGCAATGCAAGAGGAGCTCAATCAGTTTGAAAGATGTAGAGTTTGGAACTTGGTTCCTAGACCCAAAGGACATCTAGTTATTGGAAATAAATGGGCCTTCAGAAACAAATTGGATGCTCAAGGTATAGTTGTCAGAAACAAAGCAAGACTAGTGGTACAAGGCTATAGGCAGGAAGAAGGTATTGACTATGATCAGATCTTTGCACCTGTTGCAAGGCTTGAAGCTATCAGAATTTTCTTGGCCTATGCTGCCCACAAGAAATTCAAGGTATATCAAATGGATGTCAAAAGTGCTTTTCTCAATGGGGAACTCAAGGAAGAAGTATATGTGAAACAGCTAGCAGGTTTTATCTCTTCAACTCACCCCTCTTATGTTTTCAAATTGCATAAGGCTCTCTATGGTCTAAAGCAAGCTCCAAGAGCTTGATATGAAACCCTAGCTAGCTTTCTTTTAGAGAATAAATTTTCAAGAGGCATTGTAGATAGGACTTTATTTATAAGACATCATCATGATAGGATTCTGTTAGTTCAAGTATATGTTGATGATATTATATTTTGATCTACTGATTCTAAACTTTGCAAAAAGTTTTCTGATCTTATGCATTCCAAGTTTAAAATGAGTAGCATGGGTGAACTCTCGTACTTCCTTGGTCTTCAAGTGAAGTAAGCTCCTGATGGAATCTTCATATCTCAGTCTAAGTATGCTAAGGAATTAGTAAAAAGGTTTGGGATGGTTGATGCCTCAGCAATAAAAATACCCATGGATTCTAATGCAGTAATGTATTCTGATGAAAAGGGTAAACCTGTTGATCAGAAAAATTATTGGGCCATTGTTGGGTCCCTACTATATCTTACTGCAAGAAGACTTGATATAATATTTGCAACATGTCTTTTTGCTAGATTTCAAGTCAACCCTAAAGAATCTCATTTAATTCTCCTCAAGAGAATTTTAAGATATTTAAAGGGTTGTCCTAATCTAGGACTTTGGTATCCTACAGAGTCAGAATTTGAATTAACTGGATATTCTGATGTTGACTATGTTGGATATAGAGTTGACAGAAGAAGCACTTCAGGAACTTGTCAGTTCCTGGGTGATAGATTAGTGTCCTGGTTTTGCAAGAAACAATCATCTGTGTCTACATAAACTGCAGAGGCTGAATATATAGCAGCTGGTAGTTGTTTACAGATCTTGTGGATTCAAAATCAGCTACTGGATTATGGGTACTCTCTCAAAAATACCATCATATTTTGTGACAGTACCAGTGCCATATCAATTACACAAAATACAGTCCTGCATTCTAGGACCAAGCATATAGAAATAAGGCATCATTTTCTTAGAGATTGTGTTGACAAAAACAAGATTAATCTCAAGTTTATTCCCACTTATTTTCAACGAGGAGATATTTTTACCAAGCCTTTGGATGAGCAAAAAACATCTATTATTTTTGAATCAGCTTGGAATGATAAATGGCATGGATTAAAATTGAATTTTGTCTTTGTGAAAATTTGTTCAACGATCGCCGAATAGAGATCAACGATCTTCGAACTCATCTTGAGCTCAATCGTCGACCTGAGCTTGATGACAGCTCTATGTGAAGACAAAAATCGTTGACCGGAGTTCGATGACTTTGCTTCAATAAATTAATCGTCGACCTAAGCTTGACTATCAATTTACGCTAATGAGATCAGAGACCAACGATGTTATTTGTTTATAAATTAATCGTTGACCTAAGATCGACGTTTGTGATTTTGTCGTCGGACAGAGATCGTCGTTTCATATTCCAAAAACCTATATGTAGGTTTCTCTTCGATCTCTGTCCCGCGCTTTCATATTTTTTCCCTTTGCACTTGATCACTTCTCTCTTGAGTCTACAGATCTTCCATGGCGATTTCTGGAGCGGTTCTTTCAACGATGAAGTTCGACACAAGTTTCGACGTCAATTTCGAATCGATCAGTCACTGTGATCCTATTTTTCAAGAGATGTTGTAGTTATGTGATGATCAGGGCCTGAAGAAGTTCATGTCTACAAGGATCAAACTATCTATTACAGAGATAAAAGAATGGGTTTACTCTTCCTCAACTGATGACTCTTCAATGATCGGATTCATTTCAAGACAGCAGGTGATTCTAAACCCTGCAATTCTTACCAAAATTTTTGAGTTGAAAAATAAAACAGACGAGCTAGAACAAGATAGTTTTGAGTACATCAGGATGTTAATAGAGATGGGTCATGCTGAGAGCATCCCATCTAAGCTCTTGAAAAAGAATTTATCTATTGGTTTTAAGTTTCTTGCTGATATTGTGGGCAAGGTACTGCTGGGTAAGCATTCAGCTCATGACAACATCAATAGGCAACAGTTTATCATTATGTCTGCTCTAGTTAATAAGAAGTCCATAGATTGGGCTAGTTTGTTCCTTGATTTGATTAAGAGAAAGAACAATAAGAAGGAAGTTTGCTTAGGAAGGATTCTGGGAATCTTCCTACAGAAGAAAGCTCCAAAGCTACTTGTTTCTATAACCATAGCTATCAATGCAAGCAAGAGTTTGGACTCCTCTCTATTTTGGAAGTGGGAGAGGATGATTCAAAAGCCCTCCAAGGCTGGAACTTCCTCCAATATATCTGAGGACACAAGGGCTGCAACAGCCACTCCTCACCCTAATGAAGAAGTTCCTCCTCCTCCTCCACCTCAAGCTTCCCCAGTCATCCCCAGGGTTTCTTCTCTGCCTACCACTATTTTTCAAACCACTCCTTTATCCCCAGCTATCCCTTCTTCTCCTACTCAGTCACCATTTCCCCACCATCCTGTTGAACCTCAAAACCTCCAGACCATATCCTTTCCCAATTTTGACCTACTCTCACCTCTCTCATCTCTTTCTCATCAAAATGATTCACCCATCAACATTGATGCCACACCACCAAATTCTCCACTCAATTCCTCAAGAAACTCCCCTATCCAGGATGAAATCATGACTGATTTCACTCCTCCCTCTCATCATTCTGTCTCAACTCAGACTCCAACTGAGTTTCTTCATGTTAATTCCTCTTTCCTCTCTCATCTTCTGGAGCTCATCACTCCAACTCTTAAATCCTTGATAGCAGAGGCTATTTCACCTCTTGCTCACTCTATCTCCACTCTATCTGCTTCCCTTTCTGCTTCCACTATCCCTTCTTAATCTAGGGGTCTGGTTCCAGTTTTCACTGAAACCAGGCAGAGGGAGATGTCCAATGAAGATGCAGCAGGTTTAGCCTCAGTAGAACTTCAAGCTCTGTCTCCTCTAGTAGTGCAAGAAGTAGAAGTTTTTCAGAAGTCTTGTGCAGATATAGTTTCTTATTCAGATTTGCTGACTTCAGATGAGGACACTGATGTGTCATTTCCTGACATTTCTACTGGTGATTGTTTTATAAATCCTGCCATTGATTTATAGATTCTTTTGCATTCTTTCTCTGTGTTTAGAATAGTTTTGCCTTCAGTTGAGATCAATACTTCCAAGGCCATGGTCTGTTATACCAGACCCATGAGTCCCTTTGTTGTGAAACAACTCGTGAAGATTCAGTCAGTTCCAATTTGTACAGATATTCAGTCAGTTCTAGTTTGTACAGATATGCCATCTCCTATGGCTGTTGAGCCCATGCCTGTTATAGAAGATAAGGATGAGCTTGATGCTCTCTTAATTGCTGATGAACTGATTTGTCTAGTGGCTTCCAAAAATCTTAAGTCATCCCTAGAGACAAGGTTAATAAACATTTTTGAGCCAAGTTCTCATCTTGATGAACTATCTTCTATGGATATTGATCCAGTCCCAAGTCCCCTTGGACCTTCCTATCCCATAGATAATACTCCTCTTCCCTCTCTGGATGATCTTATTGCTCTTGATATTTAGGAAGAAGCTAAAGAGAAAGCTGCCAAGAAGATTGCTGACAAACAAATAAAGAAAATAAATGACTTGTATGATAATCCTCCTGATTCATCTGATGATGATGAGGATGATGATTCAGAGGATTCTAATTCTAAGAGAAAGAAAATGTCAAAGAAAAGAAAGGCTGCTCCCAAAGCTGCACCCAAGCCAAGCAATACTAATTATATCCGTTACTACATCTTAAAAGGGATTACTCCATACCCAGGCATGGAAAGCTGGATGTGGTTATCTAAAAATGAGCAGAAAGCAAGGAAGAAGAGCAGGAGATACTCACCTCCTCCTCAGAAGTTCAGAAGAGGTCCTCCTCCTCCTCCTCTTGCTGGTGCTTCAAGAGTTGTTCCTCAAGTTTCTGATGCATCTTCCAAGCCTATCTCTTTCACTAGAACATATCAAAGGCAGGATAGATCATCCGGATCTCATTCCCAAGGAAGCAGTCAGCAACAAAAGAAGTTATTTATCAGAACCCCTCCTTCTCTCCTCCTCAACAACAAGTTTTACCCAAGGTTCAGAAGACAGCTACCTATCAGTCCAGAAGACATGATGAATCTCATAAGCCCAAAGGAAAGTATAGTGAGAGTGCTCCTCCAAAATCTCTTTATTATCAAAGTGATGAACAGCCCAGCACAACAGGTTTTCAGGCTCAATCCACTCAGTTCAAACCAGTTACCATGTTGCCTCCTCAAGATGGTCAGCCACCTATTGAATAGGAAGTTGATCCAAACTTTAGAATGGTCAGGCTTCAAGAACTGATTGGTCTTTCTCAGATAAGAAAAGATGTAGAAGAAGGAGAAGATCCATCAAAGTTTACAACCATGTCATCCTACAGAGAAAAAGAGCTGGACAAACTCCAAGTTAGCAAGAAAGTTTTTAATCTAGCTGAATATATGGCATTGCATCCAGAAGCAATTGTGCCCAGGACAAGTACTCAGACAACTCTTGGTGGACAAGGCCTGATGATTTCTAAGAAGGATGTACCAGATCGAAACAGAAAGATAATCTTTTCTAAACCCTCCTCTTGTCCTTCATCTGATAAATTATAGTTTGTACTCTTTAATGTTTTAATGCTTAATTGATTATGTACAATGCATTGCTATAACATATCTGCTGATGTTATTTCATCCCTACAGATATTTATGGTCTTTGTATTTTTATTTCTTTTCAGTTTTGTTTTTGAGTGACCTCACACAAATATGGGGAGATTGTTGGAATCCTTGTTTGGATATGTCAATTGTCGACTTTAATCTCGAAAGAAACGTGCCAAAGTGAGCAAAGTTCAGTGAGAGTAGTTATGTTAGGCCTTATCGCCCCGTGGGGCTTAAGCTAGGTCTACTCTTAGGATGTCTTGACCCCCTGTATAGCTAGGGTCTTTGTCTAGTCTTAGTTAGGTCTTTTTAGGTCAGGTTTGTGCAGACCAGCATTGTAGTGGACTCAAACTTACACTCAGAAAGATTCTGTGGATTATCTATATCAGTTTGACTATAGTCGAACTCAGCTCGACGATCGTCGATCTCCCATCGACGATCTCAGAGTCTTCTACTCTGAACTGAGCTCGACGATCTATGAGCTCAGGTCGATGATTTAGTGTTTCTCAGCAGTGATCTCAGTTCTATGATAGTTGTTCTCAGGTCGACGATCTTTTAACTCAGTTCGACGATCTCTGAACTAAGTTCTACTATTTTATGCTACTTTTAGTTATCAGTTTTTCAGAACGGTCAGAAGTATTTATTTTGGTTATGATAAATTATTTAATGACAAATATATTCTGATAATTAATGCTGATACTTTCAAGGCTGATAGCCGTATTTCATGAAGCATTAATTATGGTATTCACAGAATAATTTATTAGCTTATTTTATAAAGACAGTTACGGAAGTGCATTTATGTTGCCAGCCATTCTAGCCGTTTGGACTCCTAAATTCTTGCAGAGAATTATGTACTGCCATGGGAATTCAAATTGATGCCGTTTTTCACTTTGATTGCATATATAACTAAGAAAATCAAAGAGAACAAAAACAATAAAACAATCAGACAGTCAGTCAGGAATATAGAGAAAAACTTTCTTCAGTTGTACAGAATTTATTCTCAAGGACTATTGCATTGTTGTAAAAAGGACGAAGAAGAACTTTTTCAAAAACAATTCTCTCGAGTCTTCTTCATTCCTCAGGCTTCAAAGATCTACAGAGAGCTCAAATCAATATCAGTCTACAGATCTAAGAAAGCTCTACAATAATACTTTGAAGACCTACACCCAGGACCAAGTTTTCTCTTCCTGAATCAATACAACATCTCAGGGGGAGCTTGGACTTTCTATCTCAATCCACATAGTCTTCTCACTTGATTGAGAAAGAGAAGATTTCCATATACTTTTTTCTTTTACCTTCATCTGTACAGGATTATCTCTCCCATCAAAAGTTAATACTTGGTGATAGGGTACCTGATCAAAAACCTATTGGATTTTTGGCTCATGATCAAAAGCTCAAAAGGTCTCTAGATCTACCTGAAAGAGATCTTGTGGTGGCAGGGCACCTGAACAAAAACCTGTAGTGGATTCCTACCTGGGTGGTAGAAGAGTGGATGTACCCAGATTTGGGGAACCACTATAAAATTTCTTGTGTCGTCTGGTTGCCTTGTGTTTTCCTTTTGTGTTGTGCTGTGCTTTGTTAGTTTAGTTTGTTTTTCCCTCTTTCATATAAGTATCAATATTTTAATTCCGCAATAAAACTAAACTATTTTTTTAATACTCTATTCACTCCCCCCTCTAGAGTAAAGTCTATCTATCCCTCACTTTCACACTATAATCAAACTCTCATTTGATCATTGGAAAAATTGAACAATGCTTTCAAAAATGATGTAAGATAAGAGCAGAACAAAATAGAGTACAGATAGCCAAAACTATTTTGCGATTATTTAACTTTGGGGAAAAAACACATAAAATTGAGTGCGGATAACCAAAACTATTTAGCGGATAACAATCCCCCTAAAGAATTGATATATGCACAATCAATATTAATAAAACAAATTTAATATTATAACATCTAAGAGTTTGTAAATTTAATATTAAATTTAATATTTAACATTTAGCGGATATATGATCAACACCCTCAACAACACTATCTTCCTCCCACGCGCAGGTGCGTGTGACCTGTGCGTGGGAGGGATCCCACGTGCGGCCGCACGACTGGTGCTGAGCTGTCGGTGCAGCACGGTTGTTCGACCGGTGCCGCGCGACCAGTGTTGTCCGGCCAGTGTCGTGTGGCTATGCAGCTAGTGTTGTTCGGGCAGCCAGCGCCGCCAGCGGCCTCCTAAGCAAGGCTTCGAGTGCAGCGCCTCCGAAGAAAAAAAAATTTTGACAGGAATGTTCACATAATTTTATCATTACAGTAGTCATAGACTTTAAATTTAAAAGGATTCCATTCTTCTCGTTTCTGTAATCGAAAAACTAAAAAAAAATGAAAAAACCCTAGTATAGCCATGAACACCGACAAGATTGCCGAACCACACAAATCTATGTGTTTTCTGTGTTATTTGCCTGTTTTTTCTTCGTTGCTTTTGATTCATTCATTCCTAAATTGGGGCGGTTATCCGCACCCCCAAAATTGAAGGATTTTATTATCTGCACCCTTATTAGCTCGTATTTATTTGGGGACCCTATCAAATGTAAATTTTAAAATAATAAAAAAAAGTAAAATAAAAAAGATAAATATTTTAACAAAGTTCTTCCCCTATACAATATTATATATATAATATAATGAGAGACTTTTACTTAAAATGACGCAACACTGCATTTGAATGGATGACACAATTATTGCTGACTTCACAGTTGTCTGTTCCATTGAATTCAACCTAACTGCAAGAGATCGAGACCTTTCTCAACCTTTTAATTTTTTTAAAAAAGTTACTTGATCGATAATTGAAGGTGCACCGACACCGCATTGACGACCCAAACATACGATGAGCGTAGCGACACAACAACTCGTCATCAGATGCGGAGATTTCAGACCACCTTGCCGCAACATCTTCCTCTCTAACGGCGAGATGTCGAGAATGGCCGGATCGAAAACTTTATTAAACCACTAACAATCAACCCTTAGCTCTTTCTCACTCTCTCACTCGCACTCGGTCTGCTATCTCAACCTTCTGATTCTTCTCGGCCGCCTGCTTCTTTCTCAAATCGTACATTATCTTCTTGGTGTCTCTATTGAGTACCAGAAATTTTTTTGGTTGTAAGATGCATATTGGAGATTGATCAATTACAGGAGTTGTGTTTCAATATATTTATTGATAATTGTTCTAGTAAAACTTATTAATCTAGCTCAGAAGCACTCGACCGGGATCCCGTTGTCGATCGGGTAAATCAATAAGTAGCAAATAAAGATTGCCCGAAAAAAATTAGTAATGTTGCGGTCTAACTCGACGTCCCGGTCGGGCCGGAATACTTGGACCGTCTTAACTTTCGGAACGATCGAACACGCACACAATCAATAGAGTAAGTCGATTGTACACAAGCAGTTTTAACTTGGAAAATTTTTTCAACTGGGTAAAAAATCACGTGATCGGGTATGTGCCGGTCAAAGTCCACTATCTTCGGGTTGTTACGACTTTTTTGTGAAATCAAGGGTGACAGACCATCTCTTGTTACAGTTTTGGGGATGAGAGAGCACTTAGTACGCGGAGGACGACGGGCCGTCGCGCCGGGAGTTGTTAAAAAATGCGCTTCGCGCTGGTGGTCTTCGGTTAGCGGCTTGCTGATTCTGGATTGTGGAGCGGAGCACCTGGACTTGCGGTTGCGGGGGGCACTTGGGGACTTGAGAGATTCGGCTTTGTTGGGTGGCCTTGACTTGACTCGCTCGTGACTCGGGTGCGGCTCGTAGGAGGAATTCGGCAGAGCTTCAAACTGAGGAAGAAGAAGACTCGGAGGAAAAATGCGAGAAATGAGGAGCTCTGATGCTCCTTTTATAGGTTTTGGGTGGTGGTTATAGTGGTTACGCGGCTATCCGCACACCATAACCACCATCATGATTATTTTTGGTATAGTTTATATTAATTTCGCTATTTGGAGACCGTTTAAATAAATTATGAAAAATTAATTAAATCTCCCCCCCCCCCACCACCACTAACCTGGTGGTTAGTGGGTAGTTACGCGTGAATCAGACGGTCGAGGACGCTCCCATCGATCGGGTGATGAGGAGCGGGACTCCATGGGCGGCCGGCAAATCTTGCTGCCAAGTTCGTCAGCGAGGGGAGGACTGCCAACGACGGCCGAGGAGGAGCGGCCGCTCCCCTGGGCCACGCGCCGGCGGCCGAGGGAGGGAGCGGCCACGCGCCGGAGGCCGAGGGAGGGGCGGCCGGGGCGGCCTCCGCCCTCGACCGCGCCGGCGGTCGAGCGAGGGGGCGGCCCAGGGGGCCGCGTCGGAGGCCGAAGAAGGCCGACGAGCTCGCGAGATGCCACGAGATGACGATGCTTCCTCCGGCGGAGGCTAGGATGTTTCCGCAATCGGAGACGAGAAGGTTTTTCTCTCGCTAGTAAGTCGTGCCAGCAAATAACTGTGAAATAACAAATATCTGGAACGTCAGGCCCGACCTCTAAGAATTGGGCCATCTTAAAATCAAACCTTGGAATTTTCCCAATTTCAAATCGGCACGAATTCCTTTGATTGCCACAATTTCATTCCCGAGATGTCAAACGTGTCCTAAGGGTTTGTTTGGTTAGACATAATTACGGCTTTGAAATTGTAGCCAATTTTTCCTTAAAATGGACCTCAAATTTTAATTTCATGCAAACGAATGGACCATAAGAAAACACATATAATGGGGAATATTAATGCATGGAAGGACAATTATTTGCTAGCATAATAATCCCCAAAATGAGATACTACATGGAGACCGTTAACTGACACCACCATCCTAGCTAATCTACGCTTTTAAATTCCTTCATTAACGGTTGCTGAAGGCTTTTTAATGGTCACATACAACAATTAATGCTATTTATGAATTAATTAACACCACCGTCATCGTCGCCGTGCCAGCCGCCATCACTGCCGCCGCACCGAAACCGTCATCGCCGTCGCGGCACCGAAACCGTCATCGTCGCCGCCGCGCTAGCCGCCATTGCGGTGAAAAATAATTAAACATACCGAACAAAATATTAATTAAGTTTATTAAAAAACTTATTAATTAAGCTCACAAATGTTAATTATGTTTAAAACAAATTATTACTTTTGCTCCTGGAGTTGCGAACAGGAGAGGAAGGGGAGTTGAGAGCGGAAGTAAAGAAGGTGATGGAATTGAATTAGAACTTGAAGTTGCTAGCAGCAGAATTGAGCCTTTCAAAAAAAAAGTTTTGGATGAAATTTGAGTTTGCTAGAAATCAAATTAGATTTGATAATAACAACACCCTATAATAATTGAAAATTAATGTTGACTTTTTACACCCCATGAATAATTCCTTGATGGTAGTAATATGATTTTTAAAGGGAGTAGATATTTACAGATCCAATATAACTATTTATAGCAAATGTTGGAATTATAATTAAACCTCAAGAAGCTACTCACAGACCAAATATGTAATTTTATATAAGCATGTAATGTGCTTCTCATTCTCTCATCTTGAAAGTAGAAAAATATGATAGCAGCAGCTTTCAAATACAGCAACAGAGTGGAAATCATGGGCGTTTTAAAGTATAAATTAAAATCTAATATTGCTACTCCACAGTTGACAAACATACATTTGAAAGATTAAAGCCATGTTCTTTAACCCATATCTAATGTGGAGGGGTCGCCGTCCATTCGTGAAACACGAGCAAGGTCGGAGTTTCGGCGAGGAGCACATGGAGGTTTCGGTTTTTCATCCCTGGACATGGAATTTAAGGTGTGGTGCGATTTGGTGATTTTGGCTGTTAAAAATACCTTAATGTTTTAAATTTGGGCGTACGAATAGTCAAAATGGGTGCGAATATCAATACCCTAATTTAATTGTTCATGTAGTAGAATCTGTCATATTATCTCGATTATAATAGTTGCGGGAAATGATTTATATAGGTCACGTTCTACATTTTAGAATCGAAATTGATTTAATATGCAGTAGAATCTACATATTATATATATGTTGGGCTAGAGAGCACGCAAGCCCGATCAGAACCCCTGCAAATTAGTTCGAACAAGTACTTGCATGACCACTTAACGGTATGTCGATACACAACACAAAATAACAACAATAAAAGTGACACGAAGATTTAACGTGGAAACCCAATAGGGTGAAAACTACAGGATGACTGGAGTCCAACCCGAAAAGCCGTCACTATAAATGTATGAAAAACAAATAGGTAATTACAAGTCTTTCCCTCCTCAATCCACACAGAATCATCACCGACTTCACACCGCACAATATTTGAAGAGAACCATAGTTGCTTTTCAGGTCATCATAGCTCTAGGTGTTTGAAGAGATGAGATGAATAACATAGCGTCTGGTTGCTAAAACGATAACCTCACGAGTATAAACTCGCAGAATTGAAGTGAACGTCATAGTTGCTGAAGCGGTGATCTCGTAAGTATGGAAATCACGGAATTGAAGGAGAGCACCATAGTTGTTAAAGAGATGACCTCGCGAGTATGGAACTCGCGAAATTGAAGGAGATTATCATAGTTGTCGAAGAGATCACCTCGCGAGTATGGAACTCACGGATTTGAAGGAGAGTACCATAGCTGATGAAGAGATCACCTTGCGAGTATGGAACTCGAAGATTTGAAGGAGAGCACCATATTTATTGAAGCGGTGATCTTGAGAGTATGAAACTCGCGGAATACCAGCTTGAAATCGTCATGAGTAAGCACTCTTGTTGAAAGTAGGTTTTCGAAGGAGATCATCGCAAGTAGGTGCTCACTTGATACATGAGAAGACCTCACAAGCATGAAGATCATCGCGAGTACATGCTTGCAGACTAACATATGTGCTTTCCCCTAACGGTGAACTCGTCATGAATTTCGCTATTTGTTAGTCATATAAAAAGTACTTACGGGTTTTACCAAAGCACCCATAAGCATAAACATGTATGAAAAACATCACTATTGAAAAAGGAGATGAACTAGGCGGGGGGTAAGTGTCACTTCGTAAATCCTGCATATACTCGCCGACATATCACCGTCTGCAACTTGCCTCCATGAACTCTTCTGCATATTCTCGCCCAGGGTTGTCGTCATATGGAACTCGCCTATATATGGACGAGCAACAAGGGAACTCGCCTCTTGCGAGTAGGACACCTGCGGGTTATTTTGAAACTCGCTATCTGGAACTCGTCAAAGTATATCACAATCTGCAACTCACGTACATGAACTCGTCTGTGCATACTCGCTAGCTGAAGTAATCATCTGGAACCCGCCTAAGGAGCTCACGATCTGGAACTCGCTTATGAGTGAGTAATAAGGAAGCTCGCCCCACGAATCTGCCGAGCTTGAAAGTCGTCATTGTGAAGTCTTCTATGGGTGAGTAACCAGGAAACTCGCCCACCTTTCTGAGAACTTGCCCACCTTGTTGAATTCTCGCAAGTTGCTGCATTTGGTCTGCAGCTCGCCATCTTAAGCTATGAAGTCTTCTCACAAAAAATTCTTCCTCGACTACGATCCACGCTCACCGCACCAAAGTGTTGAAGTTGGGAAAATCCCTACTCAAAAAATTGAATCAAGGTAGCCTAAGGTTACTGATCCTGCAATCGAACTCCATGGCTCAGACAACTAGACTAGGAGTGGGAAAATGACTATAAGCGCACCCCAAGTGCTCCAGCAGGGAGGTCCCACTACATACCCAAAAGTTTAGGAGAAACTTCCCCTCCGAACCCAAAAGCTTGGCGAGGTACAAAACAGACATGGTCTTAGCGAGTATCAAGCTTGGGGGGACCTCAACCTCTTCCAAAAGTCTATTTCTAGTACCCCCTGTGGGGCTATTTATAGAGAAATCCTAGGAGGGTGGCGAGCATCCAGCCTCTACTAGTGAGTATCAAGGGCTACTCACTCATACTCAAGAGGTACTCGCCTCTGCTTGCCCAAGCTCGTCTCTGCTCGCCCAAGCTCTCCTCTGCTCCCCCAAGCTCGCGGCTAGGTCTACGAATAGCCGTCTTCTTAGACATTCCTGATCTCGACGAATTATGGGTTATAAATTATGCACTTAAGTTTTCTCCCAGATTGTTTTTCCACTTCAGCGTAGAATCTCCAAAAGGTGTCGAAAACCTCATTTTTGGTCTTAATAGCATAAACCCAAAGTTTTCTCAAATGATCATCGATGAACATAACAAAGTAAGACGTTCTTCCCCTCGTCTGGACCTTCAATGGTCCACAGACATCAGTATGTACGAGCTCTAGTGGCTTGGATCTCTTGGTGGAAGTGTGGCTTTAGAAAGATTCTCTATTCTGCTTCCCAGCCAAATATTGGTCGCATTTCTCCACCAAATCCACAAATAGATCAGATACCATCTAGACATCTCAGGCTCTTCTGGATAATGTGACTCCGTCTCCTATGTCATAGAGATGTGGATACATCATTTTTGATAGTATTTTCCTGAGTAGATTCAGGCATTCCCTTCATATAATATCGATCAGTATCTTTATAATCTCTTGCTACTGCTAGCAACCTCTTAATTAACTTCCAAAAATCTCCACCAAAGACACATAAATGTCCCTCATCGCCTAGCTTTCCAACTGAAACTAGGTTGACGCGGATGTCAGGTACATGTCACACATCCTTCAGAATCAGTAAACCTCTTGTGCTTGTCTTCAGGTGCATGCCTCCTTTCCTGATGGCTTTATACGTGTCGTCATTGCCTATTTTAAGAACTCCACAGTCATGAGTCATGTATGTGGCAAACAACCCTCTATTATGGGAAACATGGGAAGAAGCACTTGAATCAACAATCCAGCTTTGATCATCACAAGAGAGTGCAACTATGACGTCATCTCAAACAATCATGACATCGTGCTCTATTGTAGATACATTAGTTGCATTATGACTCTCCTTCCTATCATTAATAGTCACTCCTTTCTTCTTTTTGTCATTCTCCAAAAAAAACATAACTTCTAAATATGACCTTTTCGTGGCTGTAGTGACACTCCATATTCTGGTAGCGAGACCTAGACTTTCCTCTACTTTGGCTCCTCTCACTATTCCTTCCTCTACGCTTGCTCCTGTCTCTCCCCCCGGGCTCAGTATAGAGGACATCAACTCGTGAATAAGGGCCTGAATATCCTTGAGACTTCCGTATCACCTCCTCATTCAGGATGTCACTCTTGGTAATATTCATAGTAATGATGTCACTGGGAGAGGAGTTGATTAGATAAACTATAACCATCTCCCAAGAGTTTGGAAGAGACTTCAACAACCACAGTGCATTGACCTCGTCCTCGAAGGTCGTAATGCAATAGGAGCTCAATTAGTTTGAACGTTGTAAAGTCTGGAAGTTGGTACCCAGGCCCAAGGGACAGAACATGAACATCACCAAGTGGATCTTTAGAAACAAGCTAGACGAAAATGGAGTCATTATCAAGAATAAAGCCAAGCTTGTAGCTCAAGGACACATACAAGAATACGGGATCGACTTCGACCAGACCTTTACTCCAGTGGCTAGGCTCGAGGCGATCAGATTGTTTCTTGCGTATGCTGCCCTCAAAAAGGCTTCACTGTCTATCAAATGGACGTGAAGTCAGCATTCCTAAATGGAAATCTGAAAGTGGAAGTATACGTAGCATAACCCCCCAGGTTTTGTAAACTCAACTCACCTTGAATATGTTTATTTTTTAAATAAAGCTCTATACGACTTAAAGCAAGCTCGCCGAGCTTGGTATGAGATGTTGTCTAGCTTTCTTCTTGAGAACAAGTTCACAAGAGGAAAGATAGAAAAAACATTATTTCTTAGGGAAGTAAAATGCAAGATTCTGCTAGTGCAAATCGATGTCGACGATATCATATTTGGCTCTATAGAAGACAACCTTTGCAAAAAGTTTTCCAAACTTATGCAAGGGAAGTTTGAAATGAGCAGTATGAGAGAGCTGAAGTATTTCTTAGGACTTTAGGTGAAACAATTTGAAGATGAAATTTTCATCTCTCAGACGAAATTCATCAAGGAGCTTCTCAAGAAATTTGGAATGTGTTGGAGTAATTTGCCAGCAGGACACGTGTGTGTGGGACCAACCCCGTGGCTTTCCCCATCGCGTTCCTGGTCTGGGTGTTGACCCCGGTGGGCCCCTTGTGGCGGAATATCCCTGCGGTCCTGTGGTTGGGATTAGTCCCACATCGCTCGCAGCGCTTGGTCCTCGGTGTTTATGTACCCCGCCACCCTTCATCTCAACACCTGGGTTTTGAGATGCGATATGGGCGGGCGGGTTCTCACATGGTATCAGAGGCAGGTTGTCCTGCTGCGGGGGTGTGTTGGAGTAATTTGCCAGCAGGACACGTGTGTGTGGGACCGACCCCGTGGCTTTCCCCATCGCGTTCCTGATCTGGGTGTTGACCCCGGTGGGCCCCTTATGGCGGAATATCCCCGCGGTCCTGTGGTTGGGATTAGTCCCACATCACTCGCAGCGCTTGGTCCTCGGTATTTATGTACCCCACCACCCTTCATCTCAATACCTGGGTTTTGAGATGCGATATGGGCGGGCGGGTTCTCACGTGGTTAATCCCAGGTAGGTTATTGAGGCCCGGGGCTTGATCCCGGGACCTCCTTTATCAAACCCTTATTCAGGGACCAGATACCCAACTGAGCAGCTCAGTTGGGTATTTGGTCCCTGAATAAGGGTTTGATAAAGGAGGTCCCGGGATCAAGCCCCGGGCCTCAACAACCTACCTGGGATTAACCATGTGAGAACCCGCCCGCCCATATCGCATCTCAAAACCCAGGTATTGAGATGAAGGGTGGCAGGGTACATAAATACCGAGGACCAAGCGCTGCGAGCGATGTGGGACTAATCCCAACCACAGGACCGCAGGGATATTCCACCACAAGGGGCCCACCGGGGTCAACACCCAGACAAGGAACGCGATGGGGAAAGCCACGGGGTCGGTCCCACACATACGTGTCCTGCTGGCAAATTACTCCAACACACCCCCGCAGCAGGACAACCTGCCTCTGATACCATGTGAGAACCCGCCCGCCCATATCGCATCTCAAAACCCAGGTGTTGAGATGAAGGGTGGCGGGGTACATAAACACCGAGGACCAAGCGCTGCGAGCGATGTGGGACTAATCCCAACCATAGGACCGCGGGGATATTCCGCCA
Organism: Platanthera zijinensis; assembly: GCA_039513925.1. Lineage (NCBI taxonomy): Eukaryota > Viridiplantae > Streptophyta > Magnoliopsida > Asparagales > Orchidaceae > Platanthera > Platanthera zijinensis. The sequence continues at coordinate 34,334,070 of CM077093.1, read as the reverse complement.
CAAGGGGCCCACCAGGGTCAACACCCAGACCAGGAACGCGATGGGGAAAGCCACGGGGTCGGTCCCACACACACGTGTCCTGCTGGCAAATTACTCCAACACACCCCCGCAGCAGGACAACCTACCTCTGATACCATGTGAGAACCCGCATTGGGTTCTGGTCCCTGAATTTGTCCCTGAATTTGTTAGAAGAAGCCAAGCCGGGCCCACATTGGGTTGACCGGACACACCTGGCCGACTGCAGTCTAGCAACATCCCCAACCAAATCCCCTGGGCTCCACCTCGGTTTAATCCCAGGTAGGTTGTTGAGGCCCGGGGCTTGATCCCGGGACCTCCTTTATCAAACCCTTATTCAGTTGGGTATCTGGTCCCTGAATAAGGGTTTGATAAAGGAGGTCCCGGGATCAAGCCCCGGGCCTCAACAACCTACCTGGGATTAAACCGAGGTGGAGTCCAGGGGATTTGGTTGGGGATGTTGCTAGACTGCAGTCGGCCAGGTGTGTCTGGTCAACCCAATGTGGGCCCGGCTTGGCTTCTTCTAACAGAATGGAGAACACAACCTCTATGAGGACTCCAATGGGTTCAACTATGTCTCTAGACACTGATGAGAAAGGGAAACCTTTTGATGAAACCAAACACAGAAGCATATTTGGATCCTTGCTCTACCTCACCGCCAGTAGACTCAAAGGAATCTCATTACGTTGCTGCAAAGCAAATTTTAAGATACCTTAAGGGTACACCCAATCTTGGCTTATGGTACCTGAGAAATAATGATGTCGAGCTAATTGGTTTTTCAGATGCCAATTTTGTAGGAAGCGGGGATGAGAGGAAAAGCACTTCCGGGACGTGCCAATTCCTTGGAAGACGGCTTATTTCATGGAGCAGTAAGAAGTAAAATTGTGTGGCAACTTCTACGTCCGAGTCAGAGTATATCTCCGCGGGTAGTTGTTGCGCATAACTTTATGGATCCGGAATCAACTTGAGGACTACAACTTGAAGATTAAAGAAATTCCGATTTATTGTGACTCATCCAACACAATAGCGATCGCGAATAATCAAGTCTCTCACAGCCGGACAAAACACATCGAGGTGCGATATCACTTCATCCGGGAGCATGTGGAGAACAAGGATATAGCCCTCAGCTATGTCCTGACGGATAAGCAGATCGTGGATATCTTTACGAAGCCGCTGGACGAGGTCAAGTTATTGTTCTTCAAAATGGAACTAGGCATGCTAAAGATAGACTCATAAAGAAGGCTAAGCAAGCTGGAACTCACTCGGGAATTATTTCACAAAGTCAGAAAATTGTACCAAGGCAGATTCGTGCAGTATCGGAGCTCAAGTCACCGATTCGTCGGATATTCATGCGATACTCGCCGAATCGGGCTCGACCACCAGCGAAACTTGCCAAATCTCACTTAGGGCAGAGCGGCAAATTCCAGGTACGCGCCTTCTCGGCCAATATATATATATATATATATAGTCAAGAGGGGGCAACTGCACTTCAATTTCGTCGACATTCAAGCCGATTCGCCAAAATAGCCTACCGTCTCTTCGGCTCCCGCAATAAGTCTTCGTCGTCCTCCAGTGACTTCGGCGATCTGGACTTCCCTCTTTCCTCGATTAAGATTGTGAACCTCGTCCAATCCCTAGCCGATGGTGCCGCAACATCTCGCCGACAAATTCCGACATTGTTGTGTTCCCAAGCCCCAGGTTTTATCGATTCCAACAGTTGTCGAAATCCAGTCTACAGTAGTACAGAAATCAGATTGCAGCATTCTCGATTTCCATGGCTCCTCGAAGCACAAGCAAATTGCTACGGGGAGGAGAACTTGTTCGCACAGGATTTGCCTCCGCCTCCAATGAATTCCGCAGCATTATCCTCATGATGGAGACCGTTGGACTCTCCTTCGTCCTAAAACATCCATGCAAGGTTCTGGACAAAGAAGTTCTTGAATTCTTCCATAATGTGAAGCTACATCATGAAGACACAATCTTAAAGAGAAAAATCCGAAAGACCAAGGTCAAAGTGAAGGTGACACTCCTCTCCAGGTACTTGCAGCTTCCTACTTGTGAAGAAACCGACTACCTAGACAATGATGACTTCACCAGAGCTTTATTGTTTTGTGGACTGCCTCGAGGGACCAAAACAGTTAAGCACAAGGGAATGAACGATGAAGCGAAACTACTATCAGATATAATTGGAAAGGTCTTCTTGTGCAAAATCGGTTCCCACAACTACCTCTCAACAGAAATGTTCAAGGTACTTGTGGATATAATCTGCAGAAAAAGGATGGATTGAGGTGCATTGCTGTTTGAGAAGATTAAGGACAGCCTTCACACTCCCAAATTTGGGAGGATTATCAGCCTGTGCCTGAATCAGCTGGATGGTGACATGTTTGATATGACCAAAGGTGTGTCTATCCATCACCTGAAGAAAATAGACTCATCTATATTTTCCATGTGGGATAGGAGGATCATCAAGCAAGGGGGAGCCCCAGATCTGCATATGTAGGAGGTAGAATATGCTCATGATGTCAGGATTACCTCTCCACACCCCAGTGAAATTCTTGAAAGTTCATGTGCTGGAATCGAGGGGGAGTCAGTTGAAACACACGTGGCCACTAGTATAGTGCCCTTGAGTGTGATTCTAGAGTCAGTGCCAATTCTAGATACAACAGTTGTAGAGACAGAGAATCTGATGACAGAGGTTTCCAAGATGGCTCAGAATGTTGTTGAAGAGTTAGTCACTGAGGAAGTTGATGATGAGGTTGTTGCTGATGATTTTGATGAGAATGCTGCTGCTGAATATGACTTGGAAACTGATGATGCTGCTGCTGATGACCTAACAGTTGATGATTATGACATTTATAGTGTTGTTGATGAGACAATGATTGATTCTGATAGGTCAAAGGTTGTTACTGATGTGGTTAATGTTGGTGAACTAGTGGTAATGGAGAACTTGATAGCCCCTCTCCCAGAACTGGTTCCCGCTTCATCTTCTGCGGGGGAGGTGACTAGCCCTCTATATCAGTTGCTACTGAGGTTGCTAGGCTTATGCGCAACCTGGAGAAAATGATAGGCAAGATGCCTGATGCATCTCCTACTACTAAAAAGGAGGTTGTGGACATTTCTGACGAGGAGGGAGATGCAGAGGAGCAAACTCCAGTTCTCACTGCTGCTGCAGATCGTGCTACCACTTCCAGAGCTCATCTATCTCTGATAGATGAGTCATCTAGTGAGGATCTGCCCAGCACTCCCATCCCAGAGACTCCAGTGTTGACTGCTGATAGTACACTTTTGTAGAGCATAGAGGCAATGCTAGCCAAGCAGAAAACATATTTTGATTCGTCAATGAAGAGAGTGATGAAGAAGGTAAAAGAAACATAAAAAGATCTGAACAATGGCCTAGCCAAGGTTAAAGTTAGATTTGACAAGCTAGATGCCAAGTTAGACTCCTGGTTTACCCAAGGTGGAAAAGGAGTTGAGTTTGTTATGAAAGGTTTAGAGAGAAATCAGAAAGTTATGTGCAATATTGACACTAATGCCAAAACTATGATTGAAGGTCATAATCAAGCGATGACACAATATGATGATAGCATGCAAGCCTATGCAAATGCTCTAGCTGAAGTAGTCAGAAAGGGGGAGGATTCCTTGGAAGCTAAGGTGGTAGATAAGGTCAATGCGCTTGTAGAAGCAATGTTAAAAAATTTCAAAGGTGTAAATGACTACAGTTATGACAACTGTATGTGGATTCATAATTAATTGACAGGGTATCAAGTACCTGGAGTGCCAGTGCCAGCACATGATGAGACTCATCCTCATAGGGATTACTCTAAGTACTGGTCAGACACACAAGATTTTTCTCAGGTTAGTGCTGCTGTTGCTACTGCTGCTGAGGCTCTAGAGATAGAACTTGTTGAAGACTTCCCTCCTCCGGTTTACAAGCGAAGAAGATATGGGGAAGGCTCGTCTGCAGTAAGGTCAGATCAAGTTCGACTAGAGCCAAAAAGAGAGATGGAAGAAGTTTGGAGTCCGATATCCAGAGGAATTATCCTAGACACATTCTCTTTGGTCGACCTTGGTGGTGAAAAACATCAGCACCACTACGATCAAGAAGAAGGGAACAAGTACAAACTATCCTGCACAAAGAGAAGGATGTAACACCCCTATCCGTCACATAGCATATAGCAGTAGGTCCGACCGGGGCCCGACGCCATATACTACGGACAGACCGGAAGGTTACGAATATGGACAACCATTCCAACCAATTTAACAACAACGTCCTACACAACGCATTCTAACGGAAGCATTTTAAAGTTAAACAAAGAACCCATATAGGCATGAATGTCCACTAGTAATAAAATACCACAAAGGAATGACGAACATGAAAATACACAAAAGAGTTCACGGCCTTAAGGCCTTACAAAAGTGTTCGCTTAACAAGATAGCGTCTTTCATACATCGGTGCGCAGGCCGGCCATACATGAATATGAAAAAGCTAATAACTAAGCCTTCGAGGGCTGGCGCTGCAACTTGGGCTTTAGCCCGCTATTTGCCGCTTGGCTCCGCAGCAGCACCTGTAGAAAGCAATCCACCCAAGAGGTGGCAATACAAAAGGGCAACGGTCAGCAAAGCTGACCAAATTATAACGACCCCGTCCCGTTTCTCGGGACGACGGTGCTCCTTCCCTGCATATAAAACTACCATAGCAATTCTATAAAGTATTATATTCGCCACAAGTGTCGGCACGCACGGCCGCACACTCCGTGCTCTCAGGGCACTAACCGGTGAACCCGGTCTGGACCCAGTCCGACACCGCGATTCCACCACCATCCCTCGGATGGCAACTCTCGTGAGCATTTAGCCCTTTCAGCCGAAGCCTAGGCCCGCTTCCAGCCTCCCGGGAAGTCCCATGTACTTTAGGTCGCTTCTGCCGAGACCACTTGGAATGGGTAGAGTTCCACCCGCCCGTTGCTCACTTCACCACGGCCATTTAGCCATCGGTGCGGGCCAAGTTTCTCCTCATTCCCACAATCGATCAAAACACGCACATAACCCCGTTATGTACCGATTTGCCCTCCAAGGCAACATCGTGGCGGCAATGCGATTCCGCCCAAGCTTTCCGGGTGCGCCTCGAGGTTAACCCCCAAGGATCCCTGTATGCAATCTACCGCGTAGAAATTTTGGAAAACTAAAATCATCGGCGCGGAGTCTTCTCCGGCCATGCAATGCAAACATCACTGATCCGGGTTAAACCCGAATAGGCTTCACACACAATGCCTATGCCCGTACTCCGATTCCGGGCTCTAACAACGGGGACTTTACATATCTACCCGAAGGGATTCCGCGCCTCAACGCTCACTCGCGAGAGGGGGATTTCCCCATGCATAGAAAGAAGGGCGACTACACATGCCCCATGAAGAGGATCGTTACCCTCGTAGATTTCCGCGTGCCCGCCATGAAGATGTAGACGGATGGAAAGCTTCGCCTCGCCCTTGCCTTCGAGGATCCGGACTCGGATCGCGAGTCGGTGCTCCGGTGCTCCGCCGGCGGCCGGAACTTTGCTCCTCCTCCTCTTGGCTCTCACCTCTCTCTAAGAGTTTAGAAAGAGAAAGGTAGGGTTGAAATGAGGGAATTCAGCCCCAAACTCAACCCTAATACCCCCTTGGTTAACCCAAAGCCGTTAGATCCAACATAAAAGATCCGGACGGCCCGGATTCAACCCAAAATATCAGTTACGCCGATCGACACGGGTCCTGACACGGCCGTGTGCCACGGGCCGTGTTACCTGGAGCTTCAGGAACGATCGTCAGGCTTCATGAACACGGCTTCGAACACGGCCGTGTTCGAGGCCGTGTGCCCCACACACGGCTTGAGACACGGCCGTGTGTCTCAGGCCGTGTCCTTCTCTGACTCGAGACTGCACAAAACCACAATAGACCACTGAACACGGGTAGGCACACGGCCGTGTGCCTGGCCGTGTGCCCCTGTTCAGACCTCCAAAAGTGCTGTTTGATCGCCCCGCGATCATCTCCGAGGTTGGGGTCTTACAACTCCCTCCCCCTTAAGAGAATTTCGTCCCGAAATTAAGAACAGAGACTACACAAAAAAATAAACATAACGAGTACCTGAGGGGAACAACTCGGGGTACTCCTCGCGCATTGACTGCTCTCGCTCCCAAGAGAGCTCCTCGCGCCCGCAGTTATCCCAACGGACCTTCACCATTCTGATTTCCTTGTTCCGAAGCCGCTTGACTTCGAAATCCTCAATAGATATGGGCTTGACTTTCGTTGTCAACCCTTCCTCAACCGGTACTTGGTCGGCCGCTAACACCTGCGAAGGCTCTTGCACTGCCTTCCACAAAACCGAGATGTGGAATACATCGTGCAAAGCACTTAACTCTGCTGATAACCTCAACCTATAAGCTGCTTCTCCGATCCGCTCCAGAATCTCAAATGGCCCAAGGTATCTCGGACTCAACTTTTTCAAGCGTCGAATCCGTGAGACACCCTTGAACGGCTTGATCTTCAAGTACACCCAATCGCCAACACTGAATTCCACGTTCCTATGCTTGGCATTATAATACTTGGCTTGCCTATCCTGGGCAATCCGCAACCGCTCCCGTATAGTATGCACTAAAGAAGTGGCATCTTCAATGTCTTGACGCTGATAAAGCTTGGACTCACCCGCTTCTAACCACGACAACGGCGTTCGACATTTTCTTCCGTAAAGAGCTTCGAACGACGCCATCTGAATGCTTGCTTGATAACTATTGTTATAAGCAAATTCGACCAAGTATAGGTGGTCCTCCCACCTCTTTCCGAAGTCCAACGTACACATGCGGAGCATGTCTTCCAAGGTTCTGTTGACTCTCTCGGTCTAGCCATCCGTCTGCGGATGAAACGCCGTGCTAAACTTTAGTTTGGAGCCCAACAATTGATGCACTAGCCTCCAGTCATTGGACGTGAAACGCCCATCGCGATCACTCACAATACTGCGGGGCACCCCGTGCAAGCGCACAATGCTATCCACATAGAGCTTTGCCAACTTCTCTACTGGATCATCCTTCCTCATTGGTAAGAAATGCGACACTTTCGTCAATCTGTCAACGATCACCCAAATGGCGTCGTTTCCCTTCTGCGATCTTGGCAATCCATGCACAAAATCCATGGATATGTCGTCGAATTTCCACTCCGGTATAGGCAAGGACTTCAGAAATCCGCCCGGCTTTTGGCACTCCGCCTTCACCAAGGCGCACGCTTGACATCTGGCCACATACAACGCCACATCTTTCTTAAGTCCCGGCCACCAAAACAACTTTTTAAGATCACGATACATCTTCGTGCTCCCTGGGTGGATTGAGTACTTGGTATGATGAGCCTCGTACATCAACTCCGCCCGGAGGTTGCCCCCACTTGGGACGCACAAACGATGATCCTTCCTTAATAACCCATCGTCTACCGAGAACTGGGAATTTGATCCATCCAGAGCGGCCTCCAAAAGCTCCTTCATGGAGTCATCCAACTCCAATGCCTGCCGAACCCGGTCAGCCAGGTCATACTGCACCTCTGTCCAGTTTAACATTGCCTTGGCGCTCGACTGCTTGTCAACGCAACAGATCTCAAGCTTCTCCAACTCCCGTACTAGCCGCTCATCATGCACCGACAACCAGTTGGCTTGGGCGGGAGCCCTGCGGCTCAGCGCATCCGCAACTGCGTTGCCCTTCCCGGGTACATAATGTATCTTGAAAGTGTAGTCCCCCAGGAACTCCATCCACCTCCTCTGCCTCATATTGAGATCCTTTTGATCCAACAAGTATTTTAGGCTCTTGTGATCGGTGTATATGTCGACCCTTACTCCGTATAGGTAGTGCCTCCACAACTTGAGTGCAAATATCACGGCCGCCAACTCCAAGTCGTGCACCGGATAATTTCTTTCATGCACCTTTAGCTGACGCGATCCTTACGCTATCACGCTACCATGCTGCAACAACACGCAGCCCAAACCACAACCCGAAGCGTCGCTATACACCTCAAAGCCCTCGGTTCCACTCGGCGAACTGAGCACTGGCGCTGTGGTCAACCGTCTCTTCAGCTCTTCAAAAGCTTGCACGCACTCTTGCGTCCATAAGAATCTCTGATCCTTCCTGGTCAACTTTGTGAGAGGTAACGCTATCCGCGAGAAGTTCTCTACGAAGCGCCTGTAATAGCCGGCAAGCCCAAGGAAACTACGGACTTCCGCTACCGAAGACAACACAGGCCACTCCCGTATCGCAACTATCTTCGCCGGATCCACCGCTATACCTTCCCCACTCACTATATGGCCAAGGAACGCTACCGAGGGTAGCCAGAACTCGCACTTGGAGAACTTTGCGTAAAGCTCATTCCTTCTCAGAGTCTCCAACACCAAATGCAAGTGCTTGAAGTGGTCTTCCTCGCTCTGCGAGTACACTAGAATATCATCAATAAAGACGATCACAAAGCGGTCCAGGTAATCTCTGAACGTCCTGTTCATCAAATCAATAAATACCGATGGCGCATTTGTCAGTCCAAACGGCATGACCGTGAACTCGAAATGCCCGTACCTCGTACTGAACGCCGTCTTTGGGATATCACATTCCCTGATCCTCAGCTGATAGTACCCCGACTTCAAGTCCAACTTGGAGTATACAGACGATCCGACTAACTGATCAAAGAGATCATCAATCCTCGGGATCGGGTACTTGTTCTTCTCCGTCAACTTGTTCAATTCTCTGTAGTCGATGCACAGCCGCATACTACCGTCCTTCTTTTTAACGAAGAGGACCGGTGCGCTCCAAGGAGACGAACTTGGACGCACATAACCTTGCTCTATCAGCTCCTCCAGCTGAACCTTCAACTCCGCCATCTCCTTTGGCGCCAACCTATAAGGAGCACGTGACACGGGTTTGGCACCCGGCACGAGCTCGATCGTAAAATCAATCTCTCGCTGCGGTGGGGCTCCAGGAAGGCTATCTGGGAACACATCTGGGTACTCGCATACCACGGGGATCTCATCCAAAGTGGACTTCGGCTTTGCGGCCTCCACTAATGCGAAGAACAGCTTTGCACCAGCACGAACCGCCTTCACCACCTGAATAGCAGACATCAGTGTCTTGCTCGACCCCTTAAGCCCCTCGAAAGTAGTCTCCCGCCCTACACCTAGCTTGACCTCCTTACGGTCGCAATCGATCCAAGCCTTCTGCTCTGACAGCCAATCCATTCCAAAGATAACATCGAACTCTACTAACGGCAATAATGACGCTAGCAAGTCGAACTCTTGGCTCCTTATGTGAACCTTCACGGCGCACACTCTGTCCGAACGCATCGAGCACCCATTCGGTAGCAACACATCTAACTTGTCCTTCGCCATCGAAGAAGGGACTCCGATGCGCGATATAAACTGTTTGGACAAGAAAGAATGCGAAGCACCAGTGTCGAACAGTGCCCGTGCCGGACTATCGCTAATCACCACAAAGCCTAAGCAAAAGACATTAGCTTAACAAGCAATAGGTAATAGTATTCTCAAGTCAACTTGCATAAATTAACTCATACCTGTCACCACATCCGCTTGCTTGATGGCCTCCTGCTGGCCCAAGTTGTAGACTCTAGGCTGAGTCGGAGCATAGTGGGACGCGGTCGACTCCACCGCTTTGCCCTTTTCCTCGTAGGTAGCTCCTTGTTTCCTTTCGGACTTTGAGCGTCCACTCCAGTAGTCACGGGCAAAGTGCCCCGGCTTTCCACACGTGAAACAAGCGCCCGGGGTTCGATTGGTAGTTGCCCCCGAGGCACCTGCAGAAGGAGCTGGACCCGACGTCCTAGACTTCTTGGAGAATCTGCGGTAGCCCGACTTCGACGTAGTCGGCGCCTTGAACTCTGATCTCTTGCCACCAGATTCCCTCTCCTTCTTCGCTTGCACGTTTCTCATATCCTTCTCCAAGGACCGGGCCGAACTGACCAGGGTCATGAAACCCTGCGCCTTGGGCCCCGACAGTAGCAACCTCAAATCATCCCTTAGCCCTTCATAAAAGCGGCTCATCTTGCGCTCCTCGTCTGCGAAGGTAGCGCCGGCATATCTCCCCAACCGAGTAAACTCGTGGAGGTATTCATCAACGGTGCTATCACCCTGCACCAACTTCTGGAATTCGCTCTCTAGCGCGATCCTCTGCGTCGAGGGGAGGTATCGAGCCATAAATAGTCTCGCAAACTCCTCCATCGGGACTTCGGCCAATGGCCTTCCCCTCAACTGATGCAGCTCTAGGCCCTCCCACCACAGTCTTGCGTCCCCATCCAAAAGGAACGTCGCTATAGTGGTCTTCTGCCACTCTTCAGTTTCCGTCGCAGTCATCACCCTGTTGACCCTTGAGAGCCAATCCTCTGCTTGGGTCGGGGTTTCTGCCCCCGTGAACACCGGTGGATGAAAGCCCATGACATGCTTCAGTTGTCTTTCAGTTGCTCTCCGCGGCAACTCTGGCTCCAACACAACTTGCTCAACCCTCCTTTGCTCTGCCGTCTGAAGCGGTACTTGCTCCACAGCAGGAGCAGGCTGCTGCACCTGCCTTGCAGGCTGCGCATTAATCATTGCCATGACCGCTTCCGACACCAACCTAATGGTCTCGGCAGACAAAGGTGTTGCAGGCGTATCGCTTGGCGCACTGCTCGCCTCAGAACCTGGCCGTTCAGACGGCCCAGTGCCACTTCTGGTCACCTATATTCGTGCAAAAACACCGATAAGCGACCAAACACTACTGCAAACCGCAATTAAAGGAACACGCAGGTTCCTCAACAAGTGTATTTTCATTCCTAAGTGGACATTCATGGGTTCTTTTTCATGTTATAAGGATGACGCACGTGACCGTGCTCACCACCCCTTAAAAGAATTCGTCCGCGAATTCCAATAAGCCAGACCGAAACCGGTAGTCTGATACCAATTTGTAACACCCCTATCCGTCGCATAGCATATAGCAGTAGGTCCGGCCGGGGCCCGACGCCATATACTACGGACAGACCGGAAGGTTACGAATATGGACAACCATTCCAACCAATTTAACAACAACGTCCTACACAACGCATTCTAACGGAAGCATTTTAAAGTTAAACAAAGAACCCATATAGGCATGAATGTCCACTAGTAATAAAATTCCACAAAGGAATGACGAACATGAAAATACACAAAAGAGTTCACGGCCTTAAGGCCTTACAAAAGTGTTCGCTTAACAAGATAGCGTCTTTCATACATCGGCGCACAGGCCGGCCATACATGAATATGAAAAAGCTAATAACTAAGCCTTCGAGGGCTGGCGCTGCAACTTGGGCTTTAGCCCGCTATTTGCCGCTTGGCTCCGCAGCAGCACCTGTAGAAAGCAATCCACCCAAGAGGTGGCAATACAAAAGGGCAACGGTCAGAAAAGCTGACCAAATTATAACGACCCCGTCCCGTTTCTCGGGACGGCGGTGCTCCTTCCCTGCATATAAAACTACCATAGCAATTCTATAAAGTATTCTATTCGCCACAAGTGTCGGCACGCACGGCCGCACACTCCGTGCTCTCAGGGCACTAACCGGTGAACCCGGTCCGGACCCAGTCCGACACCGCGATTCCACCACCATCCCTCGGATGGCAACTCTCTTGAGCATTTAGCCCTTTCAGCCGAAGCCTAGGCCCGCTTCCAGCCTCCCGGGAAGTCCCATGTACTTTAGGTCGCTTCTGCCGAGACCACTTGGAATGGGTAGAGTTCCACCCGCCCGTTGCTCACTTCACCACGGCCATTTAGCCATCGGTGCGGGCCAAGTTTCTCCTCATTCCCACAATCGATCAAAACATGCACATAACCCCGTTATGTACCGATTTGCCCTCCAAGGCAACATCGTGGCGGCAATGCGATTCCACCCAAGCTTTCCGGGTGCGCCTCGAGGTTAACCCCCAAGGATCCCTGTATGCAATCTACCGCGTAGAAATTTCGGAAAACTAAAATCATCGGCGCGGAGTCTTCTCCGGCCATGCAATGCAAACATCACCGATCCAGGTTAAACCCGAATAGGCTTCACACACAATGCCTACGCCCGTACTCCGATTCCGGGCTCTAACAACGGGGACTTTACATATCTACCCGAAGGGATTCCGCGCCTCAACGCTCACTCGCGAGAGGGGGATTTCCCCATGCATAGAAAGAAGGGCGACTACACATGCCCCATGAAGAGGATCGTTACCCTCGTAGATTTCCGCGTGCCCGCCATGAAGATGTAGACGGATGGAAAGCTTCGCCTCGCCCTTGCCTTCGAGGATCCGGACTCGGATCGCGAGTCGGTGCTCCGGTGCTCCGCCGGCGGCCGGAACTTTGCTCCTCCTCCTCTTGGCTCTCACCTCTCTCTAAGAGTTTAGAAAGAGAAAGGTAGGGTTGAAATGAGGGAATTCAGCCCCAAACTCAACCCTAATACCCCCTTGGTTAACCCACAGCCGTTAGATCCAACATAAAAGATCCGGACGGCCCGGATTCAACCCAAAATATCAGTTACGCCGATCGACACGGGTCCTGACACGGCCGTGTGCCACGGGCCGTGTTACCTGGAGCTTCAGGAACGATCGTCGGGCTTCATGAACACGGCTTCGAACACGGCCGAGTTCGAGGCCGTGTGCCCCACACACGGCTTGAGACACGGCCGTGTGTCTCAGGCCGTGTCCTTCTCTGACTCGAGACTGCACAAAACCACAATAGACCACTGAACACGGGTAGACACACGGCCGTGTGCCCCTGTTCAGACCTCCAAAAGTACTGTTTGATCGCCCCGCGATCATCTCCGAGGTTGGAGTCTTACAAAGGATACACTTCAGAAATCATAAAGATTTTGATCTGATGCCTACAGCCCCTCCAAAGTACTTTCCAAAGTCAAAGGCTTATTTTGACAGGTAGAGACTAAAGAGGCAGAGCAGACAGAGCCAATAGTCATTTATGTGTTTTATTTTGAGTGTTGTGGGTTGCCCCCCTCCCAAAACAATGAACACTTTGATATATATATATATATATATATATATATATATATATATATATATATATATATATATATATATATATATATATATATATATATATATATATGATTTTATGATGGCCTGTGAATGCGCTTTCTAATATTAATTTCACTTATCGTTTCAAGTCTTAATGTGTTATTTTTTTTTACAATTCAACTTACCTTATAGGGTTCTGACTTCTTCAAATAGGGGGAGATTATTGAGTATTTTATCCACAATAACCCAGATTTGAAGAAGGGTCAAGTTAAGCTAAGATGAATTGTGACTGTATTTGATGCTGCATTTTGAGTTATGTACTTGTGGGTTTTTATTGCTAAGTACACACCAATATAAGGTCACAGTGGGTTAGTAAACACAGGATTATACAATATAATCTCTCATTGTGTAGGCCAATGTGTTAACTCACATATAATCTCTCTATTGGGGTGTACTTCTATCCCAAGTACAAGAGAAGGATCAAGGAAGGACCAAGGCTTGGATTTATAAGGACAGGAATTTGCCTAAGAAAAATTCGTCGAGTATGATTAGGAATACATGTCGAATTCGTCGAGTATGCTCATTCATATTTGTCGAATTCGTCGTATATACCTTCCAACACTCGCTGAATTCACCATTTGTACTTGGGGCAAATTCTCTGAGAATTGGAAAATCCGCCAAGTAAAATTCGCCGAGTATCATCGTGTATACTCGTCGAATTCGTCGAATGTATCTAACGATAATCGTCGAATGACGATACATGCTGAATTCGTCGAGTCCATTCGACACTACTTCTCTGGATTTTTCTAAGTCTCATTCGTCGAATATTGCTTGTCATGGCATCGAGAGCGTTGAGTCATTCAGCCGATACTCGACAAATTCATCGAGTATACCAGCTGATACTCAACGAATTCGTCGAGTATGATTCTCCGCTTTGGCGTTGAGTGTATTGTCGACCTGAGCTGATTTGTCTTAAGTCTAATTCGTCGAATATCATAGACCCATTCGGCGAGTATACTAATGATACTCGACGATACTCGACGAATTCGACTTAGAGCATTTTTTCAAAATTTTCAAAGCTCTGGTTCGGGTTTTCGGTCGGCCATGCACAATAGTTTCTAGATTTTGTTTTAGGAAATTTTCTTTATACCGTTGGGAAGGAAATCTCTATAAATACCTAGAGGATATTTCCTTTTCACCTAATCATGCTATTGATCACATTTCCAACCTACAAACATTTCCAAAAACGGAAAACCGCCCATCCGACCGCCGACGAACAGTAAACTCATGATTTCTCCGATCGGCCTCGAACGTTCAGTACAATTCATCTTCTTCGACCTATACGACTGGATTGGTCTCTCTCTACCGATCTATACTCCTCCAGATTAAGTCGTTTAAAGATTCAAGACGAGATTCAAGATTTTTCAAGTCTACATATTCTGTGTTCTCCAAGCAATTTCAAGAACTACCATTCTAGAAGAATGACGGATTGAAGATCTTAATTCTTATCTTTATGATTGTAATATTGTTGTAAAACATTTGTTTAATCTTGTAAGGGATTTTCTCCGAGTTTGTAGATCCGTTTGCGGATCGAGTTTTTAGATCCGTTTGTGGATCGAATTTGTAGATCCGGTTATGGATAGAGTGGTAGGAGCGTCGTCTCCGAGTTGTAGGAGTTGTGGCTCCGAGGTGTAAGATTGTGGAAATCTGAGATTGGTGAAGTAGCTGAATCTAGCCCTTCGTTGTAGATAGGCGAGGTGGGAAAGTGGACGTACCCAACTCGGGGAACCACTATAAATCTCTGTGTTTGTGTGTTTGATTTTTAAAGTGATTTTTATTCCGCGAAAAGACACAAACATCACATATTCACCCCCCTCTAGATGATTTAGGTAGATGTTAGATACTTTAAGTGTCCTCACAGCGCTTAAGCACAGTAAAGAGGTTCTTTAAACAAGAATCAAAATTCGCACCAAAAAGGGTGAAATCATCTATGAAAATCTCCAAAAACTCACCCACCATGTCATGAAATAGTGAACATGCAACACTGAAAGGTTGCGAGGGTGTTGCCCAATCCAAAAGGAATTCTCTTGAAGGCAAAAGTACTCGGCGGGAAAGTGAAGGTAGTTTTTTCTTGATCTTCCGGATTGATGAGGATCTGATTATAGCCAGAACAACCATCCAAGAAACAATAGTAATCCTGAACTGCCAATGTTTCAAGCATCTAATCGATGAATGGAAGGGAAAGTGATCCTTGTGTGTTATGTCATTAAGTTTCCTGTAATCAATACAAACTCTCCAACCTATAACAATACAGGTTGGTATCAGTTCATTATGCTCATTTCCTACGATAGTGATCCCTCCTTTTTTCGGGACCTGCTAAACTGGGCTCACCCATTTACTATCACTGATCGGATAAATGATCCCGACATCAAGTAACTTAATCACCTCATTCTTAACAATCTCTTGCTTTTTCTGATTGAGATGCGCTGAGGCTATGTGGCAGGTTTAAAGTTCTCCTCATTCTTAACAATCTCTTATTCATGCACACCGTGGGGCTAATTCCTTTCAAATCAAAAATTTTCCACCCAAATGCTCCCTTATGCATCCGTATAAGATCACTTATTCGTCGTTCGTGCTCGGGAGGAAGCAAAGCAGAGATGATGATCAGGTAAGTTTGATTCTCACCCAAAAACATGTATTTTAAGTTGACTGGAAGTGGCTTGAGTGATACAGTCGGTGGTGTCGAGAAATAAGCTACAAGAGTACACTCTAAGTCTGATTTTGGTGGATGTTCAATTGCCGCCAAAGCTCGCTATTAAAATCCACAGTGATCATTGTGTCACCACCAACCCACGGGAGTAAGGGCAATGGGCAGATTCGCCCCCCAAGAGATCTAGGACTTCCACATCAGCAAATTCGTCCGGGCCCATCACCTTGTACATATCAAAAGTCATAATAACATCACCCAAACGAAGCGTCAATATCCCCTTCTCGACATCAATAAGGGCACCCGTCGTGGCGAGAAACGGCCTCCCTAGGTTGAGTGGGACTGACCGATCATAGGCGATATCCATGACCAAAAAATCCGTATGAAACACCAGATCATTGACAAATATAACAAGATCTTCAACAATATTGACGGGCCTCTTAACCGAGAAGTCCTCCAACTGCCGATACAGCCAAAATGGATCTACGTAATCACGCAAGTGCACGTGTCGAATCAAGTAATAAAATGATGAGAGTTGAGTTATCGTTCCTAGAGGAAGTGCAATGTTAGTGCTCGTAATTACTAGCCTTACCCGTTCCTTGAATCCAAGTGGAATATTTTTTTAGTGGATTTAATTGATAATAATAATAATAAAAATTTAAACAAATAATGATAAAACTAAACACGATTCTTGGAAAATACTTTGATCAAGGTTGGAGAAATGATCTTGCATGTTGTTTTCCCTTGCCTATTATGACGAGATTTCTAGTGATCTTTAATGGTTCTCTTCATTGCTATCTTGCATCGATTTTAAAGTTGATTTCATCATCTCTCGATCTCAGAATTCCGTTTACCCAATTTCCCCTAGTTATCTCTAACTTAGGTGGAAAGTCAATAACATGACGAGCAAAAATCAATGATGCTAACTCAAGAGGAAATCTCTTTCTCTCTTGACGCGATATTGGAGTTTATGCCACACTTACGCCACTTCTCTCTCGAATCTTGCAGCGCAGTAAAAAGATGGAATTTTGATTTAGAAAACTACGCAACTCCTCTCTCGAATCTCGCCGCGTAGAATAACGGATTCAACCCTAGATTAGCATAACTCCTCTCTCGAATCTTGCCATGCTAATTAGAAGATGAACGCTTGCTCAAAAATTTCCACAAACAAAGAACATAAACCCAATAAAGATAGCGATTCAAACAACCATAAAATAAATTTAAAGTAAAATCATCACAATAAAAAAAGGTACTCACATCATACATGATCCATACGATTAGTTCATGATAAAGGGATGAAACCACACAATAAAGAAGGTCTTACTAGACATGCTTAATGAGTTTAAAGGCTGCAGGAATATGCGTGTAGATCTCGCTTAGACCCTTCTTCCTTCTCGCTAGTGCGTCCAAACCCTAACCGTTCTTCTCCTTCTTCTTCTCCAAGATGATGGTTCTAAGGTCTCTCTCCTCTCTCCAATTTCATGACTTTTAGGTATGAAAATCCCCTCTTAAAAACGAGCAGACCTTTCCCAATAGATGCATCCTTCCATATTTAGTTTTGGCGCAAAATTCGAAATTCGAATTTTAAAACCGCCCAGACTTGTTATAACAACTGAAAATAGGTTTCTGTAACAACTGCACAACCAAAATATAATTCAAGCACTTGCTTCTCCGGTTTGATTTCTACGTCATTTCTAATAAGAAAAATATAGGCAAAGTAGGTTAATCACGCATGAATAAAATAAATATTAATTTATGAATATTTATACTAATTTAAATAATTTTTTCTCATTTATCACAAATAAAACGTAAACATAAGGAACAAGATAACTTCTTTTGGGAAGTTATCACACCTCCACACTTGAACTTTTGCTAGTCCCTAGCAAAGATAATTCATATCAATGGTTTGGATGAAGAAATACTATCAAGATGCAAATTCAAATGATCCTTCTTGTAAAATAACTTAATCAAAGTTAACTCAAGAAATTCGTTTTACTTAACTGATAGGCTTAGAAATCAATAAGAGCTCAAAATTCACAAATTCATTAGTTAGATAGAAGATAAAGCTCAAATAAGTATCTTAGTGTGACACGTGCTTTTCTTTTAAAAATAATTTACTCTCATGCAATTTCCACATTAAACCTCCACAATTACTGGAAAGGGGGAGAATATTCTAGTCTTTCGATTTAGCCTCCACATGAGTTAGCAGTGTAATTGAAAATAGGATAGACTTTGGCTTGATTAGGAATTATGGATAAACTTTGATAGTGGAATGTCATTCTCTAGTTAGTAATCTTAGTAATTCACCATATTATGGAGTTTATCAACATATACTTTTTATTAAATATATATGAATTCATGGTAGGGATCATTCCAAGTACAAGCGCACATACCTAGGCCACAAATCACTATGATGTTCAACCTTTTTTTCTATTTTTTTTACTCATACTTGGGATCATTCCAAGTATGTTTTCACATACTTAGGCCACATATCACTATGACATAAAATTCTCTATATATTTTTTTATACCATCGTAGTTGGGATCATTCCAAGTATATGGGCATATACTTAGGCCACATATCACCATGAAATTCAATCATTTGCTTATAAAAATTAAACACCCATAAATGGCTAACTTACTAAGATACAACTAGTAGAAATATAGGGAATTTAGACATGAAATAATAAGTAAAAAAATCCAAGCTCAACTATTCTAGTGAAGATCAAAATGGAATAACTACTCAAGCTCATGCCTTGGCTTAATCGTTGACTTAGTTTTTGCTCGCCCCTCCCGTTATTTGTAGAGATCAATATCAAAAGATTCTCATGGAAGTAAACAAAATTTTTGTGCATAAAAACAAAAATGCTTACGTGAGCTTTATAACAAAAAATCTTACTAATTTCAATTTCACTAATTGAACTCTTTGTATTGTTCAGCCATACCAATTAATTATTCATGGATATATCTAGAATAGCTTATTGATTAAATAAAACAAGAATTAAGATCATTCGATCCGTGTTTCAAGGAAGTATAATTCATCCAAATGGTAGGGGTTCTACAACCCCCACCTCCACACTTAAATCCTGTGCTAGTCCCTAGCAAAGCTATCGTTGCCATGATATTGTAAAATAGTTGTAGTAATAAGGACAAAATCATATAAAAGAGCGAAAATGAACTGTAAAGAACTTCCCTGAAGTAGGAATGCCCGCAAAGATACTTTGTCCAAAAGTTCGAATAGGACCTTAGTGCATAGAGATTCACTTCCCGTGTCCTAATGATCTACACGATTAATGTGTGTATAAAACCTGGAGACAACCCATTCTACACAACTTTTCCCAATTACTATCCAATTGAAGAACTAAAATGCAAGTGTAATTGGAAGGTATTTTCATGTATGAGAATTATAACATGGCAGTAAATAACGAGATTAAAACAACACAACGAGACACATATTGCATATCATAATACTTGTTCTATTTTGATGGGCATATCAGCATAAAACCGGGCATAAGATATGATCAAGCATTTAACAGCACAACTACTCAGTATAATCGTTTATCAAAAGCTTGGGCATGGTTTTCAAAATGGGAAGCCTGCTTTGTAATACTTGGCAAACATGAACGATTAGAATTCAAAGCAACACATATAATTTCCATGTATTGTTCATCCAAAATGCATAAAACAAAAGAGAGCACCACAATACATTCCTAATACAGCCCAGTTACCATCCCACAAAATATTAATCACCCAAAATATAGTTCATACCAATAACATAGCCCAATCGCATATCCCAATTGAAAAATATACCTGCAGCAAAATGCAATAAGCTCATGCATGAGTAAAGGGGTATTCCTACTCCTCCTTGTCGTCTTCCTCATCCCCGTCATCATCCGCATCATTGTCATCATCGGCATCATCATTTTCTGCCTCCTCGTATCTTCCTCGTCGTCATCGTCCTTGTTCGTTTTCTTCACTGGATCAACTCTAGTCTTGTCACAAGTCAAGAGGTAGCCTTTATCGTCGAACTACCCCCATCATCCTAAAATTTGGCTCAGACACCGGAATCTTCCTTTTCTCCATGTTTTTACGGATGTTGGTACAAATATTTTCAAACTGCTCCTTCGCAAACAAATGTTGACACCGTTGATAGGCTTTGATATACTCAATCTGCTCCATCAAAAGGTCGGGATCAGTGCCATGGTCGACCGTTGGAATATCAATTCACATTGGTTTCACTATTGGTGCCTGTGAAGTCTGAGCTTCACCCCCTATCCTCCAATTATGCCCCCTTTCATGTGTTCCCATAGTAAATTTGACATTGACTTCGACAACCGTTTCAGTAATATGTCGCTTTACAGGTGTAACCATGTCCTCCTCATCCTTTTCCACACCAGCTTGAAGACATAACTCAGTTATGACGATTGGAAACCAAAGCTGCCTTGGCTTCTCCTCTCTATTTTCTGCCGAAGTTGCAATGTAATAATCTTTTCTAAATCAAAATACAGTCCCTTTATAATTCCGTAGATCAAATCTACCTTATCCAATATAATAGTGTTCGGATGCCGAGTGGGCATGATACTAGTATTAATAAACAGCAGCCAAACCTTAGCTTCCCTAGTTAGACAAGACGTCTTCAGTACTTTATGTGTCTTACTTGCCCACTCTGGTGTCGGTGTGCAACACACTGTATCCGTCATGTCCTTAAGAGATACCTTATTGAGAATTTCAGCATATTCGTCATACCCATGATCCTCAAAATTGAACATATCACTAATCATCTCTGCAGAAAACTCAACCACCTTCCCTCTAACAGTCACTACTTCTCCCTCTATGCTTTTAGCATTTGCATAAAATTCATAGACCATGGGGAGAATAGCCTCCGTCCTCGGATGGCAGAATGCCTCCCACTAGAGTGCTTTGATCCTCTTAGCATAAGTTACACTCCATGCCCCCTTTTCCATTTTGAATCCTCTTTCAAAGATGAAAGGGAGCGTTTTCAATGAGCGAAACCAATACTCCGCTGCCTCACTCGAAAATTTTATAGCTTGTTCGCTAACAACCTCCTTCCCCTTCTTCTTACTAGACCTCCGTTTAGATGACATAATTCTATTACAACACACAAAATAAAAGAACAAAATAGATAGTACATTATTTTACCCATGAGTGCAAGATTAGAAATTTTACAAATTTCTCTTACCTATGAGTGCAAGATTAGAAATTTTACCCAAGAAATCTGCAGGAATGAGTTTGATTCAGATGGTGCACTTGTGCCTGCTGCCCACAACGCACTTCCAGAAATCCGATCACGCGAGGGGTGAAACCAACGTTGGCGTTGACGTCTCAATTCGCTCGCAGATCACCTCCTCCCGTTATTTGTTTTGACCTATCCAGCAAACCAAAAAGACTAATTTTGGGCATGATTATACAATGTGCTAAGGTTCATGGGTTTTACCTTCAACAACTCTTAGACCTTCTCCCAGAACTCACCCCCGTGGCGGTTCTCTCTTAATCGCAATGTCCCCTGGTTCGAAACCACCGTGGCAAGGGTTGGTCGCCGCCGCCTGGTTCGAAATCGCTGAGAAGAGAAGCAAGTGCCGCAGGACGTCCCTCTCTCCAGATTGCAAATCTCTGCGATGCTTGATTTCGTCGCTCCCACTCTTGCCCTAAATCGCCGGCTGGGTTTGGGAACGAGCCCCCTTTTTTTGTTTTTTTTATTTGTGTGCAAGTAATTAATTAGAAGGGTTAAGGAATTTAGTAAAATTAATCCGGTTTTGTGAATAAATAATTATGGAATAACTATCGAATCTTAATTCTCTTAATTTAAATTAACCCGAATTACCGGTGTAACGATTCACGCCCGCCGGTTTAGTTGAACCGGCGGCTGAGGACTTCCGCGCCATCAATGAAGAAGCAATCAGAAAAAAAAAATCCATTACATATGTTTTTGGAGCGTTGTAACAACTGCCTTCTGTTTTGCCAGACTCGGTTTTTCTTTCAAATATCAACCCGCCAGGGTGAACCGGTTCAGCCGAACCGGCGCTAGACCGCACTTGTGCCCTTTCCATGTGCACAGACAGAAAAATACAACCTGCTACGTATGTTTTAAGGCTATTATAATAACTGGATGTGGTTTAACAAGTCTATTTCCTTCACAATTTTGGTTAAATTTTTCACTCTTCCAGATTTTTCACTTCTCCTGATAATTGATCATGGTCAACTAGGTTCAAGTGGTTTCACTTCCTCTAACATTATTTCTCTACTAATGAACACCAACGAAATTTATTTATTCAAATATATAAAACACATATGTATATATAAATTATAAGATACGGTGGGTAGCCTCCCACCAAACACCTCATTTAAAACGTCTCGGCAAGATGTTTCTCCTCGTCACCCATCATTGCAAATTCATGACCGTCAACTCCCGACGATCAATATCTATATGATATTCCTTCAGCCTTTGACCATTCACCTTGAATTCGGAGCCATCCTTCTCGTTGCAAATCGTGATTACCCCATACGGGTGCACCTTCTTCACTATAAATGGTCTCGACCATCTCGATTTTAGTTTTTCCGGGAATAATTTAAGTCTTGAGTTAAATAGCAATACCAATTGCCCGGTCTTGAACTCTTTCATCATTAATCTTGCATCGTGCCATTTTTTGTTCGCTCTTTATAAAGTTTGGCTCCCTCGTATGCGTTGGACCGAATTTCTTCTAATTCATTAATTTGCAGTAGCCTTTTATTGCCCGCCTCTTGGAAGTCAAAGTTTTATTTCTTAATTGCACAATACGCCTTATGTTCCAACTCCACCGGTAGGTGACACGCTTTCCCATAGATCATTTTATATGGTGTTAATCCTATCGGGGTTTTAAACGCCGTTCTATAGGCCCATAATGCATCACTTAGCTTTTGTGACCAATCCTTGCGCGTTGCATTCACCATTTTCTCTAAGATGGTATTGATCTCACGATTTGACACCTCGGCTAAGCCATTGGTTTGTGGATGGTATGCAAGGGCTACTTTATGTGTTACACCATATTTCTTTAGTAGAGTTTTAAATTGTAAATTACAAAAGTTCTCCCCTCCATCACTAATGATTGCCCTCAGTGTACCAAATCTAGTGAAGATGTTAGACCTTAGAAATTTTAGCACCACCTTGGCATCAATCCTTTGGGTGGCTATCGCCTCTACCCACTTCGACACATAGTCTACGACTAGCAAAACAAATAAATTTCCATCGGAGTTGACAAAGGGTCCCATGAAATCAATCCCCCATACATCAAAGACTTCTACTTCAAGGATTCCATTCATGGGCATGCTTGCTCCCCGCTGAAGATTTCCAACACGTTGACAACGGTCACACTGTTCTACAAAGTGATGAGAATCCTTGAATAAGGTTGGCCAAGGTAATCCTGACTCTAAAACCTTCCTCGCTGTCCGGTCTCCCTTATAGTGTCCTCCATAAGGTGATGGATGACACTTTTATAGAATACTATGAACTTCCATCTCGGGCACACACCGACGAATAATTTGCTTAGCGCAAATTTTAAATAGATACGGTTCATCCCATAGGTAAAACTTCACCTGATGAAGGAATCGCTTTCTTTGTTAGTAGCTAAAATCCGATGGAAAAAGCTTGCTGACTATATAGTTAACAAAATCTGCATACCATGGGATGCTCCTTTCTGTGACTGCAAGTAAACTCTCATCTGGGAAACTTTCCTTAATCTCAACGTGTATGTCTTTCTCACACCCATTCTCTAATCTCGATAAGTGGTCGGCAATCGGGTTTTCTGCTCCCTTACGATCCTTTATCTCAAAATCAAACTCTTGGAGGAGTAGAACCCATCTAATAAGCCTAGGTTTAGCCTCCTTTTTCTCCACTAGATATCAGATTGTTGTGTGGTCCGTGTAAACTATGACTGTAGAACTAATCAGATAAGCGTGGAATTTTTCGAAAGCAAAAAGCACCGCTAGGAGTTTCTTTTCTGTAGTTGTATAGTTCACTTGGGCATTGATAAGAGTCTTACTAGCATAATGAATGGTGTGGAAAACTTTGTCGTGCATTTGCCCCAACACGGCTCTCACCGCATAGTTGCTCGCATCGCACATGAGAATGAAAGGTAATGAGAAATCGGGTGCCTTTACAATGGGTGCCGAGATTAATTTTTCCTTTAACATTTGAAACGCTTCTAAGCACTCGTCGTTGAAAATAAAAGGTGCATCTTTCTCGAGTAAATTTCATAATGGTTTTGTGATTTTTGAAAAATCTCTAATGAACCGCCTATAGAATCCGGCATGGCCTAGGAAACTACGAATGGCCTTGACATTCGTTGGCGGAGAAAGTTTTTCAATCACTTCAATCTTTGCTCGATCCACTTTTAGTTCTTGACTCGATACCTTATGTCCTAATACAATGCCCTCACGTACCATAAAATGGCACTTTTCCCAGTTCAGTACTAAGTTAGTCTCAACACAACGGTCCAATACCCTCCCCAGACATGCCAAACATGCATCGAACGATTTACCGAAGATGGAAAAATCATCCATGAATACCTCGATTCCATACTCTGTCGGATCAATGCCTCGAGCGATGAGGTCGGCCAGTATTGCCAAAATACAATGCTGAAATATGGCGGGACCGGTGCATAATCCAAATGGTAGTCTTCTAAACGCAAATGTACCAAAGGGGCATGTAAATGTTGTCTTCTCTTGATCTTCTAGTGCAACCATAAGCTGGTTGTATCCCGAATATCCATCCAAGAAACAAAAATACTGGCAGCCTGCCAATCTATCTAAGACTTGGTCAAGGAATGGTAACGGAAAATGATCTTTTCTAGTCACCTTGTTCAATTTTCGATAATCAATACATATCCTCCATCCCGTGACAGCCCTAGTAAGTATAAGTTCATTTGATTTCCTTCATCACCACCTCCTTCATTAGAGGACTAAGCCTTTGTTGATGTTCGATGGATCCTTTCTCCCCATCTTCTAATAGAATTTTGTGCATACAGATGGATGGGCTAATCCCCTTGATGTCAGCAATGAGTCCAACCAATCGCTTCCTTAAACTCCCTTAGTAACTCAATTAATTTCAACTCTTCTTCCATTCTTAATGATGCATTGATTATGACCGGAAGAGTGTTATCTTCCTCTAGAAATACATACTTAAGGTGTTCAGGTAGTGGTTTTAGTTCAAATTTAGGTGGTTCAATGATAGAAGGTTTCATCATTCTTGGTTCGCTTGGCCTAGTTATCACTTCAAAACTCTTATATGGTGGCAACCTTTCACATGAATTGAGTATGTGAACAACTTCTTCCATTACTTTATCTTCTTCACCCTCGTCATTAACTAAGATGTCTAACAATCTATGTTCAAAATCTTCTTCCTCGTGTGTCAACCTAGAGGGCACCTCAACTTCTTTAATTAAATAGCATTCTTCTTTATCTTCAGGGAATTTCATGGCCTTAAGGATATTGAAGGTTACCTCCTCTTCGTTGACTCTCATTGTTAGCTCTCCCTTTTGTACATCTATAAGGGTGCGTCCTGTGGCTAAAAATGATCTTCCTAGAATAATAGGAACTTCCTTATCCTCATCCATATCTAGCACCACAAAATCGGTTGGAAAGATGAATTTATCCACCTTAACCAATACATCCTCAACAATTCCCTTAGGAAAAGCTAAAGACCTATCGACCAACTATAGAGTAAGAGATGTTGGCGTAATCTCTCCCAGGCCTAATTTTGTGTAAATAGATAAGGGCATCAGATTGATGCTAGCTCCCAAGTCACACAATGCTCTCCCTGAAAATGCCATTCCTATCAAACATGGTATTGTAAAACTACCTGAATCTTTTAATTTTTGAGGTAGTTTCTTGTGTAATATTGCACTATATTCTTCAGTTAGGGCAAATATCTCCCTCTCAACGAATTTACTCTTCTTGGATAAGATGTCTTTCATAAACTTGACATAACTAGGCATCTGTTCAAGAGCCTCGGCAAACGGAATATTTATAGTTAATTTCTTAAAGATTTCCATAAACTTTTGGAATTTCTTATCAAGCTTTGTCTTCGCTATTCTAGATGGGAAAGGAGGTGGAGGATAGATGATTTCTTTCTTTTTATTATTTAGTGGTTGGACTTCAACTACCTTCGGTTCCTTAACTTCTACGGGCTCTTCTTTTTGCAACCCTCTTGGTCCATTTTCTTGTTCCTTTCTATCGTCATCTCTAGCTTTTTCTAACAGCCCATCTCCACTTTGAATCTCTACCCCACTCCTTAAAGCGATTGCATTACAATGATTATGAAGTTCCTCTCTTGTTGGATTAGGCATGGTATCTGATGGTAATGATCCAATCGGCCTTTTGCTTAACGTGGTTGCTAATTGCCCCAATGTTGTCTTTAAAGATCTTAGAGATGACTCAATCTCTCCTATCCTAGATTCATTCTTTTGGAACATCCCCACAATTACTTCGTCAGTTAACTTCCTAGGATTGTTTTGATTGTTTTGAGGATTCCCTTGGGTTGGATTCAGATTTTGATGAAATCCTGGCGATTGGTTCACTCCTTGATTATTTCTCCAAGAGAAATTAGGGTGATGTCGCCACTCGGGGTGATAATGATTAGCAAATCCCGGTGGAATTTGCCTCTGTTGTCCTCCTATATAGTTGGCTTCCTCTGTTAATAGATTTAATTATTCCATCGTTAGT
The DNA here is from genome assembly GCA_039513925.1 of Platanthera zijinensis. Classification (NCBI taxonomy): domain Eukaryota; kingdom Viridiplantae; phylum Streptophyta; class Magnoliopsida; order Asparagales; family Orchidaceae; genus Platanthera; species Platanthera zijinensis. The sequence goes on along the minus strand of CM077093.1, from coordinate 34,307,622 downwards.
GGTGCACTAGGCGCAGGATTAGATAATGAATCTAGCCTCTTGTTAATCAAGTTGAATTGTGATGCCATTTCGGCAGCTAAGGATGTGAATTGATCTACATGGTGCACCCCTGCTGGATTACTTGTTGCTTGTCTTTCATATGCTTGGTAATTATTAGACGTTAAATCTTCTAAAATGGCGTACGCATCTTCCGGATATTTTTTCATTAAAGAACCTCTCGCGGCTCCATCTACTAGAATCATGGTTGTGGTTTGCAACCCGTTGTAAAACGTGGATACTTGCTGGTGTTGTGCTAACCCATGGTGTGGACATTTTCTTAACAGCTCCTTAAAACGCTCCCATGCATCATAAAAGTCTCCCCATGATGTTGCATAAATGTAGTGATACCCCTAATCAACTTAGCCATCTTAGAAGGTGGAAAATACTTACTTAAACATTTATCTTCTAATAGGGCCCATGTGGTGATAACATCATCGGGTAAAGAGTCCAACCAATCCCTTGCTCGACCTTCTAAGGAAAAAGGAAATGCTCTTAGTTGAATTGCGTCTGCGGACACACCATTTGCCTTAAACATGTCGCATATTGTTAAGAAGGTTTTTAAATGAGAGTTTGCATAATGAAAGGGTCCATCTTGAAATTATTGGCTTCTATAGGTGGTCGGGCTATACTCGTGTGCAAACCTCCCCTAAAAGGTGTGTTGTAATCCCTACATGTCATTCGGGGCGGCACGTGTTGATTATTAGGATTAGCTTGCCCGTTATGGTTCACGTGACCCTAAACGTCATTGATAACTTGTTGTTTGTTATTATCCATCTCAGGATGAATAATATTTTCCGTTCTAAGGTTTCTTCGATTTTTTCTACAGGTGCGCTCTATTTCTAAGTTTAGTGGCAATAATTCTGGGTTTTTAAACCTTGACATACACCACAAAGTTTCGAAATAAGTGCTAAAACACGAAAACAATTAAAAACAAAATACTTGATCTCCAACAACTAAAGTTTAACTAATATTACGAGAAATAAAACACTAAACCAGTTGCGCTTCCCCGGCAGCGGCGCCAAAAACTTGATACGGCCAAAATGAATCTACATAATCACGCAAATGCACATGTCGAATCAAGTAATAAAATGATGAGTTGAGTTATCGTTCCTAGAGGAAGTACAATGTTAGTGCTCGTAATTACAAGCCTTACCCGTTCCTTGAATCCAAGTGGAATACTTTTTTAGTGGATTTAATTGATAATAATAATAAAAACTTAAACAAATAATGATAAAACTAAACACGATTCTTGGAAAATACTTTGATCAAGGTTGGAGAAATGATCTTGCATGTTGTTTTCCCTTGCTTATTGTGACGAGATTTCTAGTGATCTTTAATGGTTCTCTTCATTGCTATCTTGCATCGATTTTAAAGTGGATTTCATCATCTCTCGATATCAGAATTCTGTTTACTCAATTTCCCCTAGTTATCTCTAACTTAGGTGGAAAGTCAATAACATGACAAGCAAAAATCAATGTTACTAAATCAAGAGGAAATCTCTTTCTCTCTTGACGCTATATTGGAGTTTATGCCACACTTACGCCACTCCTCTCTCGAATTTTGCAGCGCAGTAAAAAGATGGAATTTTGATTTAGAAAACTATGCAACTCCTCTCTCAAATCTCGCCGCGTAAAATAATGGATTCAACCCTAGATTAGCATAACTCCTCTCTCGAATCTTGCCATGCAAATTAAAAGATGAACGCTTGCTCAAAAATTTCCACAAACAAAGAACATAAACCCAATAAAGATAGCGATTCAAACAACCATAAAATAAATTTACAAGTAAAATCATCACAATAAAATAAGGTACTCACATTATACAAGATCCATACGATTAGTTCATGATAGAGGGATGAAACCACACAACAAAGAAGGTCTTACTAGACATGCTTAATGAGTTTAAAGGCTGCAGGAATATGTGTGTAGATCTCGCTTAGACACTTCTTCCTTCTCGCCGGCGCGTCCAAACCCTAGCCGTTCTTCTCCTTCTTCTTCTCCAAGATGATGGTTCTAAGGTCTCTCTCCTCTCTCCAATTTCGTGCCTTTTAGGTAGGAAAACCCCCTCTTAAAAATGAGCAGCCCTTTCCTAATAGATGTCTCCTTTCATATTTGGTTTTGGCGCAAAATACGAAATTCGAATTTTAAAATCGCCCAGACTTGTTATAACAACTGAAAATAGGTTTCTGTAACAACTGCATAGCAAAAATATAATTCCAGCACTTGCTTCTTCGGTTCGATTTCTACGTCATTTCTAATAAGAAAAACATAGGCAAAGTAGGTTAATTACGCATGAATAAAATAAATATTAATTTATGAATATTTATACTAATTTAAATAATTTCTTCTCATTTATCACAAATAAAACGTAAACGTAAGGAACTAGATAACTTCTTTTGGAAAGTTATCAACTGCAAGGTGATGTTGTGGGTCTCAGAATATCGGACCCCAACAGCCGAAAAAAAGAGAGAGGCATTAGATTAATAGAAGCACCAGAGTCACACAAAGCGCGGTAGCTGCCCGAGTGTCTGATGGTGCAAGGAATGGTGAAACTTCCAGGGTCCTTCAACTTCTCGGGCCAATGATCCATGGAAAAAGTTACGCAGTCACAAACGGTGTAGATAGCACTGGAGTTCTCCAACTGTCGAGTCTGAACCAATAGACTTTTCAAATATTTGGTATAGTTAGGAATTTAAGTGAGGGCGTCCATGAGAGGGATATTAATCTGGACATCATTCATTAAGCCTAGAAATTTTTGATACTCCCTTCCCTTCCTTAAAATTTTCAAAAAATGAGGGAAGGGAGGACGAGTTGTAGATTGGGTTGGAACTGAGATGTGACAGGGTTGGGATGCGCTGATTTTGATAGCTGGTTCATTACCCTCAGAAGGGCCGCATAGTTTTGCAGGCAATTCACATCGTCCACGGGGCTCCCCTGTTGACTTGCCACTTCTGAACTGCATCGAATTCAGTGTCTCATTTGGGATGGGCACCAACGCAGAAATCATTGTCACGACACTATAATCGCGGTCTGCAAGCTCTGAAATGCACAACTCTGGGCGTTAAAACAATCTTAGATACACTTAGTGAGTGTGCATAACTTATCCACGGTAATTTCAGACGGCCGAATTTCATCAAGAACACATGCAGTACCCCCAACATTCTCAGCACCAACATCCATAATAGCTGGGCGCCACGTCCTACTTGTGCAAGAAATTCTATCCACAATATGCCATGCGTCGGAACTTGGTTTACTCAGTAGAGACCCCCAGTTGTCATGTAAAAATATGATTTATAACAAGCCAAAACCCCGAAGTAAAATATCTGGAGGCGTGCTAACTCTGTAAGGGTGTGCGCAAAGCTGAATTTCTATAGAAGGAGGAATCTTTCCCAAGCTTCCAATAGAGTTTAATCTAGCTTGTTCTTGATTAAACAATAATAGCCTATGATGCATCTCAAATAGGTGCATGTGTGTATAGAATTTAGCAAGGAACTCCTCTTCCACATTGCACCAGGAATGAATTGAATTGGTCTGAATTTCCCCGTACCAAATCCGCGCCTTCCCTGCCAAGGAAAATGCGAATAACAGAATCTGGATCCTATATTTTTCTCCTTCCAAATGCTTAAATGTGCTGCAAACTTCAAGAAAATCATGTAAATGTGATAGCACATCTTCGTCGGGGGCACCACTGAATAATTTGCCTTGAGAAATAAAGGAAATTAATTCTGTAGAAACCTCAAAGCAATGGTCAGCCATGACTAATTCTCTAAGCCAAAGATTCACACACGCTTACGTACAACGACAACAGTGTCAAAAACTTGATGCGCAGACGGCAAGTGCACCGGTCGTTCAAGTAATATTAAATGGGAATAACTTCTCAAGTATCGATCTCTTGAGGAACGTGAGTGAGTGTGTAATTCGATTGTTTAGAAAACTACACATGATGGCGGGGTCAATGAAATGAAATAAAGGCGCTCTTCCATGCATAAATCACAAAACATTCACATAGACATGAATGGTTTCAATAGAAACAAGTTAGGGTTCATAAAATCATCAAACATAGATCCCAAAATTTAAAGGAACAACACTACTAATGAAGAGGAGGGAGAAATACAACCAGAGCGCGAAGACTCATCTAGGTTCGCGGCCGGAATCGAGGGTTGTCAAGCTTCGTCTACGCTCAGACTTCGACTGTCGTCCGGGGTCGAGAAGAGTTGTCACCTTCTTCCAATCTACCCATCTTCTCTGTCAATAACCTCTGATAGCAATCTTGCCGGTGAACTCTTTGAGAGCGGCGATGAAATCCCTTGGAATGGGGCTTTGAGACTCGCAAATGATGGAGGAGGCCGAGAGGAAGTTCTAGCAAGAGATTGGTAAGGTAAACTTGGCCGGAACTCCTCGAGACGATGGCCAGAGATGGAGCGGCAACTTGGGGCGGAACAGTGCGTCTAGGGCGGGAAAAATGGCGGAAGATATACCAATCACGAAAATCTGTGCTTAAATAGGAATCGATGACAAAAATGGTCACGCACGGTCGAACGCACAATTGTGCATTCGAACCGTGTGATATTTATAAGAATAAACTAAGTCGGGCCAGCACACCGCCCATGCGATTTCCCTTCATGCACGGTTGCGTCAACCGTGCATGAGCAGGAACGTACGAGTAGCGACAAAAATAAAAAAATCCTGCCAAACCAGAGCCCATGCGATTTACCTCTTGCACAGTTGAAATCAACTGTGTGTGAAGAAAACGCACAACCCAGAGAAAAACACCAAAAGTTTGTACAAGCAGGTACCCCGTGCAATTTTGTTCTCGCATGGTTAAAAACAACCGTGCTCGACCAACAACGCACGGGCAGCGGCCGAAACCCAATTTTCAGCATATTGGTCAAGCAAGGGCAAAACGCCCGTGCGCGAAGGTAAATCGCACGACTGTGCGATTCCCTAGGTTTCACAAATTTGGTTCAGCACACCCCCGACCTGCCCAAAACAGCAATAAGCACCAACAAAATGCCTAGAGAGCACCATGTGCTTACTCCCAGCACCACAAAGCGCAAAAACGCACCACAACGGGTCCAAAATGCGCACATTGTGTGAAATACAAATTGCAACAAATACAAGCAATACCGATCAAAAAGTGTAGTACGCGTACGTGAAAACTAACCCGGATGAGTCCGAAAAACACTATAAACATCGGACTCATCAATGACCTCTTCTCCAGTACGGATCCCACGCATTTGTACGTTGTGACGTCAAAAAACTTCAGACGAAATCCTACTAGCACCCACATGCACCGCTCTTTCGGGCACACTCAAAAGCATAACGCTCCAATGTGTGTGTACAACCCATATTTGATGAGGGTGGACCATACCACCGCCAGGTCATCAGGAGTCAAGGTCAACAAGGGAAGACGGGTCAGGATCAGCGCCCAAGGCCGTGGAGTACTCGTGCGAGTATGACGAGCTCCCTAGACATACTCGCCCGATAGGCGACTAAGGCGTGATACTCGCCCATCCCGTGCGAGCTCCCCAGAGAAGTCGCCCAATCGCCAGGGTGGTGGTATAAGTAAGACCCCCCTCCCCCTCTCTTTAGATTTCCCTATAAATAGGACCCCAGGGGTACGAAGGAGTGGAGAGAGATTCTCGGATAGTTACTCGCGAACCCCAGCTCGGTCATCTCCTTTGTATCTAGCTCGGCCATTCTGGTTGAGAAGGGGTTGCTTCGTCCAAGCAACCGGGTACGTGGTGGGACCTTCCTGCCGCAGCGGCCTGGGGTCTTGTTTCTTTAGCTCATCCTTCTCGCATCTGAGGGCTGTCTGACTTCACTGCGAGACCGGTAACCTTAGGTCGCCTAGTCCGATTCTGAGGTTAGGATTTTCTTGGCTTCAACACTTGGTGCGGTGAGCGTGGATAGCAGACAAGGAGGAAAGTTTCGTGGTGGCGAAAGATGGTCAATGGTGGAGATAAAGGCGAGTTGGCGGACAACTCGGTAGGAGTAGGCACCTCGGAGCGAGGTGGCGGGTTTGTGACGATAGCAGCTTTCGAGGAGTTCGCGAAGAGAATGGAGAGGGAGATACTCGTCGGATTCGCCTACCCCCCTGAGGTCACGGCGACTTCTCCCCGTCGCCTGACCCCACCGGGTGAGGAGGAGCCAACTCGGCGAGCAGGAAAGGAGCCCGCCTAGACGAGAGAGGAGCAACCGATGCCGCCGCGTCAGCACCCAACGAGCAGCCAGGGCATCAGGTTCCGAGATCCTGAACTCTCGGCGAGGTATGGGAATACTCGCTGATGGAGCGAGTATGAGTATTCGAGTGAGGAGGATAATCGCCGCCGCCAGGAAGGGAGGAGCCCCTTCTGCGCTGAGATCCTCGCGGCCTTTGTCCCCGACAATTTCCGAGAGCCCGCCCTCACCTACTACTCCGGCCGAGATGACCCGGTAAGGCATCTTCAGTGGTTTGAGGACGTGGTCTCGATTCGCAACATGTCTGATGCCTTCAAGTGTCGTTTCTTCTCAATCACCTTCAAGGGAAGTGCAAGAGACTGGTTCCACCAATTGCCGGCAGGTTCCATCTGGGTCTTCTCCGACCTTCGTCGGGGTCTCATAGCGAGATTCACGACATCCAAGAAGAGAAAGAAGGAGGCGACGACCCTTTTTAAGATCGTGCAGGGGCAGCACGAGAGCTTGGGCCACTATATCGACCGGTTCCAGGAAGAGGTCTTGGAGGTGGAGGAGGTGGATGGGTTTACCTTGATGGTTGCCCTCAAGTTCGGCCTGAAGCATGGACTTTTCAATATGGAGCTGGGGCATAGGCCACCGAGGTCGTTCGAGGAAATGGTGGAGAGGGCGAATGTCTTCATTCAGGGGGAGGAGAGGAACAAGGAGTTCCTGGCAAGGCTGGACGGGGATAAGCCACTAGGGGAGAACAGGGGAAGACTGCTGGAAAAGGAGAGGCGTCCAGAGAAGCACGATGACAGAAGGCGGGAGGAGCCGAAGAGGAAAGAAGAGAGGAAGAGAAGAGATGAGCCCAGGAGGGTGGAGGAGAGGAGACAGGAGAGGCCTCGAAGGCAAGAAGAAAGGAGGCCCGTCGAGGCTCCGGAAGGAAGAAGGTAAGAAAGAAGATTTCAGTATCCGAGAGATCGTCCTCAGTGGAGACGGTCGATCCGCCAGGAGGAGAGGAGGCATAACAACCCGAGAGAGCAGGGAGGAGGAAGAAGGGAGACAATGGCTGTCGCACGGCAGGCGAACAAGCATCGGCCAAAGGAGGAGCGTCAGGGAAGACAGCAGGAGGCGGCCATCCCCCTCTACTGCGATATCCATCGAGTAGAGGGGCATGGGACCTTAGCCTGCCAAGAGTTTTGGGAGGCAAGGAGGAGGTTGGAGGCGACGGAGGCAAAGAGAGAGCAACCAAGGCAGGAGGCCTCGGTCGGGCAAGTAGCCTTCCAAGCTCCGCAGAGGAGGAGGAATGAGGACAGGGTTGACCAGGGAGGTCGAGGAAATGTTATCCCCGGTCCGGGAGGCGGATAGGTCGGGGTGATCAATGGGGGTGCAGGGCTTGGAGCTTCCCGCAAGGGTAGTCTCCACCAAATCTACAAGAGGAGCGTCGCCTCAACGTCGCAGACTCCTCCGCTGCTGAACAAGATAACCTTCTCGGAGGAGGATATGCTGTGTAATAAGAACCCCTTCCACGACGCGTTAGTGATACAAGCGGCCATCGAAGACTTCACTGTCGACTGAATCCTCGCGGACAACGGGAGCTCGGTGAATTTCATCTTCAAGAGGACCTTCGTCGGTCTTCAGGTGGAAGCGTCCAGGGTCCAGGCTGCGGACGGACCTCTCTTTGGCTTCTCGGGAGAGAAGAAAGAGGTAGAAGGGGGAGTGGAGCTGCTGGTCACCCTCGGGGGTACTTCAATCCGGTGCCGATTTGTCATCGTCGACGCACCCAGCGGCTACAATACCATTTTCGGACGGCCTCTCATTAACTATTTCAAAGTCGTCCCGTCGTCGTATCATCAGTGCCTGAAGTACTGTCGGGATAATGTCCAAGTCCGGATTAGGGGGGATCCGAAGGCCTCTAGGGAGTGTTACCTGAACGCTGTCAGCACCATCAGCTGGATGGGTGACACGGAAAGGCTGGAGAGGATGATGGAGCAGGAGGAGGGCCTGCAAGCTGCCGAGGAGCTAGAGGTAGTGGAGGTGATCTCGCCGAGAGGAGGGCCTGAGCTGCTGAAGGCCGGAGGATCCTTGCCCCTGGAAGGGAAGGCGGAGATAGCTGCTTGCCTGCAGGAGAATGCTGACATCTTCGCGTGGAGTGCCGCCGAGATGCCCGGGATTGATGTCGATGTTGTCTGTCATCGTCTTAACCTGGACCCCGCGGTAGCTCCGGTCCGCTAAAGGCAGAGGAAGAGCGTCACCGCGCTGGCCGAGCCAATCCGGGAGAAAGTGAGTAAGCTGCTGGAGGCGGGGTTTGTCTCGGAGATCCAGTATCCAGGCTGGGTCTCCAATGTTGTAATGGTAAAGAAGTCCGGAGGGGGCTGGAGGCTATGTATCGATTTTTCTATGTTGAATAAAGCTTGCCCGAAGGATTGTTACCCCTTGCCTCAAATCGACGCGCTGGTTGATTCCGCCATCGGATTTCTCGTGATGAGTTTCCTTGATGCTTTTTCAGGATACCACCAGATTCGGATGCATCCCCCCGATTGCCGCGACATTTCCTTCATCACCGGCGACGGGTGCTATAGCTACAAGATGATGCCCTTCGGGCTCAAAAACGCCTGCGCAACTTATCAAAGAATGATGGATCAGGTGTTCAAAGAGCAAAAAGGGCGGAATTTGGAGGTTTATGTGGATGACCTTCTCGTCAAAAGCAAGAGCATCACAGAGCACGTAGCGGATCTGGCGGAGACCTTCGCCACCCCGAGGAAGTACAAGATGCGGCTTAACCCGGCCAAGTGTGTCTTCGGCGCGGGAAGGGGAAAGTTCCTGGGTCACCTCCTCACTCCCCGGGGGGTGGAGCCTAACCCCGACAAGGTAAAAGCCATCATGGAGATGGCCTCCCCAAGAGATTCCAAGGAGGTCCAAAGGCTGACTGGAAGGATGGCAGGCCTTAGCCGTTTTCTTTCCAAGGCCGGAGAGAAATGCTCCCCGTTCTTCAAGGCCCTTCGGGGTAATCAGAAATTCGAGTGGACCACGGAGTGCGAGGAGGCTTTCGAAAATCTTAAGCAGCAGCTGACCCGAGCCCCTCTCCTCCAAGGTCCGCAGGGCGGCGAGGATCTTTTACTTTATTTGGGAGTAGGAGCTGAGGCGGTTAGTTCGGTGTTGGTTCGAGAAGAAGGAAGGAGGCAGCTCCCCATCTATTACGTGAGCCGGGTGTTGCGGCAAGTAGAGACGAGGTATCCTATCCTGGAGAAGCTAGTTTTCGCTTTGGTAGTTTCGGCTCGGCGGCTCCGCCCATATTTTCAGGCTCATTCCATCAAGGTGGTCACTGATAATCCCCTAAGGAGTATCTTGTATGGGGTGGAGCATTCTGGCAGGTTGGCCAAGTGGGCGGTGGAGCTAAGCGAGTTTGACATCTCTTACTCCCCAAGGGTAGCAATCAAGGCCCAGGCGGTAGCATACTTCCTGGCCGACTTCTCGGCCGAGGTGGAGGTAGACGTGGGCGCTTCCCGCCCGGTCTCTTGGAAGATGTTTGTGGATGGGGCTTCCGACAGATATTCCGTGGGAGCCGGAGTCGTGTTGGTTAGCCCCCAGGGAACCAGGATCGAACAGGCCGTCGAGATCCTCTTCCCAATTACGAATAATCAGGCGGAGTACGAAGCCATGGTGGTCGGCTTACATCTCGCCAAGGAGCTGTCAATCAAGGACATCCGAGCTTTCACCGATTCGACTGTAGTCGCTTCCCAGATTCGGGGGGAGTTCGAGGTCTACGACCCCATCCTGCAGCAATACCTGGTCAAGGTTAAGGGTCTGATCGGGGGGTTCTAGTCTTTCTTCGTCGAGCATGTGCCCCGAGTAGACAATGCCGAAGCTGACTACCTTACCAAGTACGGTCCCCGGGCCAGGGGAACGGTCGCCGAGCTGTTTCGACCATCTATCGAGGAATGAGAAATGATGGAGATCGAGAAGCGGCCCTCGTGGAAGGATCCATTCGTTGCGTTCTTAACGAAGGGTCAACTGCCCTCGGACGGGCAGGACTGAAGGAAATTCCGATACAAGGCCGCGTACTACCTGCTACAAGATGTCGAGCTTTATCGCAAGACCATCTCGGTCCCCCTAGCCATATGCTTGTCGGAAATCGAGGTCCCCCGAGTTCTCGAGGAGATCCACTCAGGGAAGTGCGGCAGCCACTCCGGGACTTGTACTCTGGAGCAGAGAATCCTGAGACATGGCTACTTCTGGCTCACCATCCAAAAGGACGCGAAGGCCTTCTCCAAAAAGTGCTCCCAGTGTCAGCTCTTCGCGCCCCTCCAGCTTCAACCAGCTCAACACCTCTGCTCGATCACCACTCCGTGGCCCTTCGCCATCTGGGGGATGGACCTGATCGACCCGTTCCCTCAAGCTAGTGGACAGAGGAAGTTCATACTGGTGATGATCGACTACTTCTCCAAGTGGATCGAGGCAAGAGCCTTAGCCAAGACCACCTCCCAGATCATCAAAAACTTTATCTAGGGGGAAATCGCGTGCAGGTTTGGGATCCCGCTGGCCATCTTCACCGACAATGGGCCGCAATTCGCCAGCTTGGAGCTGGAGGATTTCTGCAAGCAGTTAGGTACAGACCTTCTATTCACTTCAGTACACCATCCTCGGAGCAACGGGCAAGTAGAGGCTGCCAACAAGCTCATCGTCAACCTGCTGAAGAAAAAGGTCACCAATCTCAAAGGAAACTGGGTCGAGCAGCTCCCCTCAGTCCTATGGGCTCTTAGAACAACCCCAAACTCGGCCACGGGGGAAACACCTTTCAAGTTATCACACGGGTCTGAGGCACTCATCCCGGTGGAGTTCGAGGTGCCGATCCCCAAAGTAGTTGCAGCAGAAGATGGCAGCGAAGAGTGGCGTCTGGAGAACGAAGACACCCAGAGGCTCTCTCTAGACTACGTTGAGGAGCTTCGGGACTTGGCCTCCGTACGCCAAGAGGAGATCAAGAGGCGCATGGCGAAGCACTTTGACAAAAACGTCCTCCTCAAGTATTTCCTCGCGGGAGATCTGATCATGAAGAAAGTGGATGCTGCGGGACGGGGGCCACCGTCGGCAAGCTGCACCCCAACTGGGAAGGGCCCTTTATTGTCTAAGAGGCCTTGACCACAGGGGGCTACTACCTGCAAGATCAAGCTGGAGAGTAGCTGAATGGGACCTGGAGTGGGGACGACCTGAAAAGGTTCTACCCCTAGTGGTGACACTTGTAATTACTTTGTAAGAATGCTTTTTGATGTACAGTGGCGACTGGATTGTTCTCCCCTTTTTGTGCTAATATTTTGTGTTGTATACATCGAGGCTTCTGGGTGCTTCCAGGAACAGCCCCGCGATCGGCTACGAGAAGCAGTGGTCGGTTTGTTCCTCGTAAATTACACAGGATTGAGGATAGGACGATGCTTCGGGACTTTAAGCGTTCTTGTAAGACCGAGCCTCTGCATTGCCGGCCGAGATCAACTCCCCCCTTGCATGTCGGCCTATGTCTCCCCGAGCGCATCTGTAACACCCCTATCCGTCGCATAGCATATAGCAGTAGGTCCGGCCGGGGCCCGACGCCATATACTACGGACAGACCGGAAGGTTACGAATATGGACAACCATTCCAACCAATTTAACAATAACGTCCTACACAACGCATTCTAACGGAAGCATTTTAAAGTTAAACAAGGAACCCATAAAGGCATGAATGTCCACTAGTAATAAAATACCACAAAGGAATGACGAACATGAAAATACACAAAAGAGTTCACGGCCTTAAGGCCTTACAAAGGTGTTCGCTTAACAAGATAGCGTCTTTCATACATCGGCACGCAGGCCGGCCATACATGAATATGAAAAAGCTAATAACTAAGCCTTCGAGGGCTGGCGCTGCAACTTGGGCTTTAGCCCGCTATTTGCCGCTTGGCTCCGCAGCAGCACCTGTAGAAAGCAATCCACCCAAGAGGTGGCAATACAAAAGGGCAACGGTCAGCAAAGCTGACCAAATTATAACGACCCCGTCCCGTTTCTCGGGGCGGCGGTGCTCCTTCCCTGCATATAAAACTACCATAGCAATTCTATAAAGTATTCTATTCGCCACAAGTGTCGGCACGCACGGCTGCACACTCCGTGCTCTCAGGGCACTAATCGGTGAACCCGGTCCGGACCCAGTCCGACACCGCGATTCCACCACCATCCCTCGGATGGCAACTCTCGTGAGCATTTAGCCCTTTCAGCCGAAGCCTAGGCCCGTTTCCAGCCTCCCGGGAAGTCCCATGTACTTTAGGTCGCTTCTACCGAGACCACTTGGAATGGGTAGAGTTCCACCCGCCCGTTGCTCACTTCACCACGGCCATTTAGCCATCGGTGCGGGCCAAGTTTCTCCTCATTCCCACAATCGATCAAAACACGCACATAACCCCGTTATGTACCGATTTGCCCTCCAAGGCAACATCGTGGCGGCAATGCGATTCCGCCCAAGCTTTCCAGGTGCGCCTCGAGGTTAACCCCCAAGGATCCCTGTATGCAATCTACCGCGTAGAAAATTTCGGAAAACTAAAATCACCGGCGCGGAGTCTTCTCCGGCCATGCAATGCAAACATCACCGATCCGGGTTAAACCCGAATAGGCTTCACACACAATGCCTACGCCCGTACTCCGATTCCGGGCTCTAACAACGGGGACTTTACATATCTACCCGAAGGGATTCCGCGCCTCAACGCTCACTCGCGAGAGGGGGATTTCCCCATGCATAGAAAGAAGGGCGACTACACATGCCCTATGAAGAGGATCGTTACCCTCGAAGATTTCCGCGGCGCCATGAAGATGTAGTCGGATGGAAAGCTTCACCTCGCCCTTGCCTTCGAGGATCCGGACTCGGATCGCGAATCGGTGCTCCGGTGCTCCGCCGGCGGCCGGAACTTTGCTCCTCCTCCTCTTGGCTCTCACCTCTCTCTAAGAGTTTAGAAAGAGAAAGGGTTGGGTTGGAATGAGGGAATTCAGCCCCAAACTCAACCCTAATACCCCCTAGGTTAACCCCCAGCCGTTAGATCCAAAATAAAAGATCCGGACGGCTCGGATTCAACCCAAAATATCAGTTACGCCGATCCACACGGGTCCTGACACGGCCGTGTGCCACGGGCCATGTTACCTGGAGCTTCAGGACGATCGTCGGGCTTCATGAACACGGCTTCGAACACGGCCGTGTTCGAGGCCGTGTGCCCCACACACGGCTTGAGACACGGCCGTGTGTCTCAGGCCGTGTACTTCTCTGACTCGAGACAGCACAAAAACACAATAAATCACTGAACACGGGTAGACACACGGCCGTGTGCCTGGCCGTGTGCCCCTGTTCAGACCTCCAAAAGTGCCGTTTGATCGCCCTGCGATCAACTCCGAGGTTGGGGTCTTACAACTCCCTCCCCCTTAAGAGAATTTCGTCCCTAAATTAAGAACAGAGACTACACAAAAAGAATAAACATAACGAGTACCTGAGGGGAACAACTCGGGGTACTCCTCGCGCATTGTCTGCTCTCGCTCCTAAGAGAGCTCCTCGCGTCCGCAGTTATTCCAACGGACCTTCACCATTCTGATCTCCTTGTTCCGAAGCCGTTTGACTTCGAAATCCTCAATAGATATGGGCTTGACTTTCGTTGTCAATCCTTCCTCAACCGGTACTTGGTCGGCCGCTAACACCTGCGAAGGTTCTTGCACTGCCTTCCGCAAAACCGAGATGTGGAATACATCGTGCAAAGCACTTAACTCTGCTGATAACCTCAACCTATAAGTTGCTTCTCCGATCCGCTCCAGAATCTCAAATGGCCCAAGGTATCTCGGACTCAACTTTTTCAAGCGTCGAATCCGTGAGACACCCTTGAACGGCTTGATCTTCAAGTACACCCAATCGCCAACACTGAATTCCACGTTCCTATGCTTGGCATTATAATACTTGGCTTGCCTATCCTGGGCAATCCGCAACCGCTCCCGTATAGTATGCACTAAAGAAGTGGCATCTTCAATGTCTTGACGCTGATAAAGCTTGGACTCACCCGTTTCTAACCACGACAACGGCGTGCGACATTTTCTTCCGTAAAGAGCTTCGAACGGCGCCATCTGAAAGCTTGCTTGATAACTATTGTTATAAGCAAATTCGACCAAGTATAGGTGGTCCTCCCACCTCTTTCCGAAGTCCAACGTACACATGCGGAGCATGTCTTCCAAGGTTCTGTTGACTCTCTCGGTCTGGCCATCCGTCTGTGGATGAAACGCCGTGCTAAACTTCAGTTTGGAGCCCAACATTTGATGCACTAGCCTCCAGTCATTGGACGTGAAACGCCCATCGCGATCACTCACAATACTGCGGGGCACCCCGTGCAAGCGCACAATGCTATCCACATAGAGCTTTGCCAACTTCTCTACTGGATCATCCTTCCTGATTGGTAAGAAATGCGACACTTTCGTCAATCTGTCAACGATCACCCAAATGGCGTCGTTTCCCTTCTACGATCTTGGCAATCCATGCACAAAATCCATGGATATGTCGTCGAATTTCCACTCCGGTATAGGCAAGGACTTCAGAAATCCGCCCGGCCTTTGGCACTCCGCCTTCACCAAGGCGCACGCTTGACATTTGGCCACATACAACGCCACATCTTTTTTAAGTCCCGGCCACCAAAACAGCTTTTTAAGATCACGATACATCTTCGTGCTCCCTGGGTGGATTGAGTACTTGGTATGATGAGCCTCGTACATCAACTCCGCCCGGAGGTTACCCCCACTTGGGACGCACAAACGATGATCCTTCCTTAATAACCCATCTTCTACCGAGAACTGGGAATTTGACCCATCCAAAGCGGCCTCCAAAAGCTCCTTCATGGAATCATCCAACTCCAATGCCTGCCGAACCCGGTCAGCCAGGTCATACTGCACCTCTGTCCAGTTTAACATTGCCTTGGCGCTCGACTGTTTGTCAACGCAACAGATCTCAAGCTTCTCCAACTCCCGTACTAGCCGCTCATCATGCACCGACAACCAGTTGGCTTGGGCGGGAGCCCTGCGGCTCAACGCATCCGCAACTGCGTTGCCCTTCCCGGGTACATAATGTATCTTGAAAGTGTAGTCCCCCAGGAACTCCATCCACTCCTCTGCCTCATATTGAGATCCTTTTGATCCAACAAGTATTTTAGGCTCTTGTGATCGGTGTATATGTCGACCCTTACTCCGTATAGGTAGTGCCTCCACAACTTGAGTGCAAATATCACGGCCGCCAACTCCAAGTCGTGCACCGGATAATTTCTTTCATGCACCTTTAGCTGACGCGATCCATACGCTATCACGCTACCATGCTGCAACAACACGCAGCCCAAACCGCTACCCGAAGCGTCGCTATACACCTCAAAGCCCTCGGTCCCACTCGGCGAACTAAGCACTGGCGCCGTGGTCAACCGCCTCTTCAGCTCCTCAAAAGCTTGCACGCACTCTTGCGTCCACAAGAATTTCTGATCCTTCCTTGTCAACTTCGTGAGAGGTAACGCTACCCGCGAGAAGTTCTCTACGAAGCGCCTGTAATATCCGGCAAGCCCGAGAAAACTACGGACTTCCGCGACAGAAGATAACGCAGGCCACTCCCGTATCGCAACAATCTTCGCCGGATCCACCGCTATACCTTCCCCACTCACTATATGACCAAGGAACGCTACCGAGGGTAGCCAGAACTCGCACTTGGAGAACTTTGCGTAAAGCTCATTCCTCCTCAAAGTCTCCAACACCAAATGCAAATGCTTGAAGTGGTCTTCTTCGCACTGCGAGTATACCAAAATATCGTCAATAAAGACGATCACAAAGCGATCCAGGAAATCTCTGAACGTCTTGTTCATCAGATCCATAAACACCGATGGCGCATTTGTCAGTCCAAACGGCATGACCGTGAACTCGAAATGCCCATACCTCGTACTGAACGCCGTCTTCGGGATATCACACTCCCTGATCCGCAGCTGATAGTACCCCGACTTCAAGTCCAACTTGGAGTATACCGACGATCCGACTAACTGATCAAAGAGATCATCAATCCTCGGGATCGGGTACTTATTCTTTTCCGTCAACTTGTTCAATTCTCTGTAGTCGATGCACAGCTGCATACTACCGTCCTTCTTTTTAACGAAGAGGACCGGTGCGCTCCAAGGCGACGAACTTGGACGCACATAACCTTGCTCCATCAGTTCCTCCAACTGAACCTTCAACTCCGCCATCTCCTTTGGCGCCAACCTATAAGGAGCACGTGACACGGGTTTGGCACCCGGCACGAGCTCGATCGTAAAATCAATCTCTCGCTGCGGTGGGGCTCCGGGAAGGCTATCCGGGAACACATCGGGGTATTCGCAAACCACGGGGATGCTATCCAACGGGGACTTTGGCTCCACAGCCCCCACTATCGCAAAGAACAGCTCTGCACCAGCACGAACCGCCTTCACCACCTGAAGAGCAGACATTAGTGTCTTGCTCGACCCCTTAAGCCCCTCGAAAGTAGTCTCCCGCCCTACACCCAGCTTGACCTCCTTACGGTCGCAATCGATCCAAGCCTTCTGCTCTGACAGCCAATCCATTCCAAAGATAACATCGAACTCTACCAACGGCAATAATGACGCTAGCAAGTCGAACTCTTGGCTCCCTATGTGAACCTTCACGGCGCACACTCTGTCCGCACGCATCGAGCACCCATTTGGTAGCAACACATCTAGCTTGTCCTTTGCCATCGAAGAAGGGACTCCGATGCGCGATATAAACTGTTCGGACAAGAAAGAATGCGAAGCACCAGTGTCGAACAGTGCTCGTGCCGGACTATCGCTAATCACCACAAAGCCTAAGCAAAAGGCATTAGCTTAACAAGCAATAGGTAATAGTATTCTCAAGTCAACTTGCATAAAATAACTCATACCTGTCACCACATCCGCTTGCTTGATGGCCTCCTGCTGGCCCAAGTTGTAGACTCTAGGCTGAGTCGGAGCATAGTGGGACGCGGTCGACTCCACCGCTTTGCCCTTTTCCTCGTAGGTAGCTCCTTGTTTCCTTTCGGACTTTGAGCGTCCACTCCAGCAGTCACGGGCAAAGTGCCCCGGCTTTCCACACGTGAAACAAGCGCCCGGGGTTCGATTGGTAGTTGCCCCCGAGGCACCTGCAGAAGGAGCTGGACCCGACGTCCTAGACTTCTTGGAGAATCTGCGGTAGCCCGACTTCGACATAGTCGGCGCCTTGAACTCTGATCTCTTGCCACCAGATTCCCTCTCCTTCTTCGCTTGCACGTTTCTCATATCCTTCTCCAAGGACCGGGCCGAACTGACCAGGGTCATGAAACCCTGCGCCTTGGGCCCCGACAGCAGCAACCTCAAATCATCCCTTAGCCCTTCATAAAAGCGGCTCGTCTTGCGCTCCTCGTCTGCGAAGGTAGCGCCGGCATATCTCCCCAACCGAGTAAACTCGTGGAGGTATTCATCAACGGTGCTATCACCCTGCATCAACTTCTGGAATTCACTCTCTAGCGCGATCCTCTGCGCCGAGGGGAGGTATCGAGCCATAAATAGTCTCGCAAACTCCTCCATCGGGACTTCGGCCAATGGCCTTCCCCTCAACTGATGCAGCTCTAGGCCCTCCCACCACAGTCTTGCATCCCCATCCAAAAGGAACGTCGCTATAGTGGTCTTCTGCCACTCTTCAGTTTTCGTCGCAGTCATCACCCTGTTGACCCTTGAGAGCCAATCCTCTGCTTGGGTCGGGGTTTCTGCCCCCGTGAACACCGGTGGATGAAAGCCCATGACATGCTTCAATTGTCTTTCAGTTGCTCTCCGCGGCAACTCTGGCTCCAACACAACTTGCTCAACCCTCCTACGCTCTGCCGTCTGAACCGGTACTTGCTCCACAGCAGGAGCAGGCTGCGCATTAATCATTGTCATGACCGCTTCCGCCACCAACCTAATGGTCTCGACAGACAAAGGTGTTGCAGGCGTATCGCTTGGCGCACTGCTCGCCTTAGAACCTGGCCGTTCAGACGGCCCAGCACCACTTCTGGTCACCTATATTCGTGCAAAAACACCGATAAGCGACCAAACATTACTGCAAACAGCAATTAAAGGAACACGCAGGTTCCTCAACAAGTGTATTTTCATTCCTAAGTGGACATTCATGGGTTCTTTTTCATGTTATAACGATGACGCATTGCTCACCACCCCTTAACAGAATTCGTCCACGAATTCATTTAAGCTTGACCGAAACCGGTAGTCTGATACCAATTTGTAACACCCCTATCTGTCGCATAGCATATAGCAGTAGGTCCGGCCGGGGCCCGACGCCATATACTACGGACAGACCGGAAGGTTACGAATATGGACAACCATTCCAACCAATTTAACAATAACGTCCTACACAACGCATTCTAACGGAAGCATTTTAAAGTTAAACAAGGAACCCATAAAGGCATGAATGTCCACTAGTAATAAAATACCACAAAGGAATGACGAACATGAAAATACACAAAAGAGTTCACGGCCTTAAGGCCTTACAAAGGTGTTCGCTTAACAAGATAGCGTCTTTCATACATCGGCACGCAGGCCGGCCATACATGAATATGAAAAAGCTAATAACTAAGCCTTCGAGGGCTGGCGCTGCAACTTGGGCTTTAGCCCGCTATTTGCCGCTTGGCTCCGCAGCAGCACCTGTAGAAAGCAATCCACCCAAGAGGTGGCAATACAAAAGGGCAACGGTCAGCAAAGCTGACCAAATTATAACGACCCCGTCCCGTTTCTCGGGGCGGCGGTGCTCCTTCCCTGCATATAAAACTACCATAGCAATTCTATAAAGTATTCTATTCGCCACAAGTGTCGGCACGCAAGGCCGCACACTCCGTGCTCTCAGGGCACTAATCGGTGAACCCGGTCCGGACCCAGTCCGACACCGCGATTCCACCACCATCCCTCGGATGGCAACTCTCGTGAGCATTTAGCCCTTTCAGCCGAAGCCTAGGCCCGTTTCCAGCCTCCCGGGAAGTCCCATGTACTTTAGGTCGCTTCTACCGATACCACTTGGAATGGGTAGAGTTCCACCCGCCCGTTGCTCACTTCACCACGGCCATTTAGCCATCGGTGCGGGCCAAGTTTCTCCTCATTCCCACAATCGATCAAAACACGCACATAACCCCGTTATGTACCGATTTGCCCTCCAAGGCAACATCGTAGCGGCAATGCGATTCCGCCCAAGCTTTCCGGGTGCGCCTCGAGGTTAACCCCCAAGGATCCCTGTATGCAATCTACCGCGTAGAAAATTTCGGAAAACTAAAATCACCGGCGCGGAGTCTTCTCCGGCCATGCAATGCAAACATCACCGATCCGGGTTAAACCCGAATAGGCTTCACACACAATGCCTACGCCCGTACTCCGATTCCGGGCTCTAACAACGGGGACTTTACATATCTACCCGAAGGGATTCCGCGCCTCAACGCTCACTCGCGAGAGGGGGATTTCCCCATGCATAGAAAGAAGGGCGACTACACATGCCCTATGAAGAGGATCGTTACCCGCGAAGATTTCCGCGGCGCCATGAAGATTTAGTCGGATGGAAAGCTTCGCCTCGCCCTTGCCTTCGAGGATCCGGACTCGGATCGCGAATCGGTGCTCCGGTGCTCCGCCGGCGGCCGGAACTTTGCTCCTCCTCCTCTTGGCTCTCACCTCTCTCTAAGAGTTTAGAAAGAGAAAGGGTTGGGTTGGAATGAGGGAATTCAGCCCCAAACTCAACCCTAATACCCCCTAGGTTAACCCCCAGCCGTTAGATCCAAAATAAAAGATCCGGACGGCTCGGATTCAACCCAAAATATCAGTTACGCCGATCCACACGGGTCCTGACACGGCCGTGTGCCACGGGCCGTGTTACCTGGAGCTTCAGGACGATCGTCGGGCTTCATGAACACGGCTTCGAACACGGCCGTGTTCGAGGCCGTGTGCCCCACACACGGCTTGAGACACGGCCGTGTGTCTCAGGCCGTGTACTTCTCTGACTCGAGACAGCACAAAAACACAATAAATCACTGAACACGGGTAGGCACACGGCCGTGTGCCTGGCCGTGTGCCCCTGTTCAGACCTCCAAAAGTGCCGTTTGATCGCCCCGCGATCAACTCCGAGGTTGGGGTCTTACAGCATCTCTCCTCCGACTGGAGGAATTACCAGGAACAAACTTGTACCCTAGCCTCTCGGACTCGATAAGAGGCCGACCTCGTTGGGCAATCGTGAGAGGATTCCAAGTTATCAACAAAGCAGGATAACCTGTCGAACAAGGGACAGGGACGAGCCCAGCGGAGTGTATTGGTTCCGAGTGCGTCCGAAAAGGACCCTCGATGAACAACACCCTCCGCCCATGCGCTGGCGCTCCGGCCATTGAGCGCAGTCGGGAGCGATCTTTGCTATCAGATCGGGATACGTGCCTTCAACCCGTTCCTCCTAAATAGCCCAGTACGGATGATAGGACGATGCTTCAGGATTTTAAACACTCTTGTAAGACTGAGCCTCTACATTGTCGGTCGAGACAAGCTCCCCCCTTGCATGTCGGCCTATGTCTCCCCGAGTGCATCTCTCTTTTGACTGGAGAAATTATTAGGAACGGGTCTGGACGCCGACTTCCCGATTTGGCAGGTTTGAGAGCGTCTCTCTGAAGAGAAAGATCATCTTCTTGCCAAGATATCTAGGTGTTTAATCCTCGACATCCCTCCAGTAACAGGATCTCCTCGATTGAAATCAAGACTTCGAGTGGCAGAGATGTCGTAAGACCAGTTACCCACGAGCTCCTCTCCTTAGGGATCGGCCGATCTCCTCGATTGAAATCAAGACTTCGAGTGGCAGAGATGTCGTAAGACCGGTTACCCACGAGCTCCTCTCCTTGGGGATCAGCCGAACTCCTCGATTGAAATCAAGACTTCGAGTGGTAGAGATGTCGTAAGACCGGTTACCCACGAGCTCCTCTCTTTGGGGATCGGCCGATCTCCTTGGGGATCGACCGATCTCCTCGATTAAAATCAAGACTTCGAGTGGCAGAGATGTCGTAAGACCGTTTACCCATGAGCTCCTCTTCTTGAGGATCGGCCAATCTCCTCGATTGAAATCAATACTTCGAGTGGCAGAGATGTCGTAAGACTGGTTACCCGCGAGCTCCTCTCCTTGGGGATCGGCCGATCTCCTCGATTGAAATCAAGACTTCGAGTGGCAGAGATGTCGAAAGACCGGTTACCCATGATCTCCTCTCCTTGGGGATCGGCCGATCTCCTCGATTGAAATCAATACTTCGAGTGGCAGAGATGTCGTACGACCGGTTACCCACGAGCTCCTCTCCTTGGGGATCGGCCGATCTCCTCGATTGAAATCAAGACTTCGAGTGGCAGAGATGTCGTAAGACCGGTTACCCACGAGCTCCTCTCCTTGGGGATCGGCCGATCTCCTCGATTGAAATCAATACTTCGAGTGGCAGAGATGTCGTAAGACCGGTTACCTGCGAGCTCCTCTCCTTGGGGATCGGCCGATCTCCTCGATTGAAATCAAGACTTCGAGTGCCAGAGATGTCATAAGACCGGTTACCTACGAGCTCCTCTTCTTGCGGATCGACCGATCTTCTCGATTGAAATCAAGACTTCGAGTGGCAGAGATGTCGTAAGACCGGTTACCCACGAGCTCCTCTCCTGGTGGATCGGCCAATCTCCTTGACTGAAATCAAAGCCTGGAGCGGCAGGGTAAACGTAAGTCCATGTCTCTGCACGAGCTCCTCTCCCGCAGATCGACTACTTGCCTCCGGGAGACGATTACTCGCCGCCCGCAAAGCTCAGATCATGTCTTGACAGAGGCGAGCATGCCTCAAGCGCGGGGCGAGTATACCTCGGGCGAGCAGGCGAGTACTTCAAGCGAGCCAGCGAGCATGCCTCATGCGAATAGGCGAGCACGCCTTGGGAACAAAGACGAGTTAAACGAGTATACGTCGCGAGCACTCCTCACCGAGCCTACGAGCCTAGCGAACTACATCAACCATTATGCGAGTAAAGAGTTGCAAATGAACTTGTATAAATTTCAAAAGCTTTACAAATTACAAGTCATAAATTACACCCGCTGACAAATCGGCGAGAAGCTAGGACTCATCGTCACCCGTATCTGGCCGATATTCCTCATCTCATATATTGGCGTCTTCTTCTTCCTCGTCGTCGTCTCCGCTCTCGCCGCTGCCGCTGCCACTGCCGGTGCTGCTAGAGTCGCTGGAGCCTGACGACAGAGAGGGAACACGATCTGGCGAGATCGTCCCCTCAGCAAGCAACTCAGGGATAAGCTCGTCAACGGTGAGCTGCTTATCCCCTTCGACGAGCTATCCATAAATCCTCAGTCGTGCGAGTATGATGTTCCCAGCCGCCCGCGCTATCTCGCGGCAGACGGTCTACCTCTCCTCCCATAGAACTCGGGACCGCTTGATGGCCCACTGAGGATTGTCCTCCGGCCGCTGCACCTCCGACAGCGAGGCAGAGTTCGCGCGTGCTTCAGCAGCGACTAGCCGAGTCTCCATCTCGGCTGCGCGAACTTGGGACGTCTCCAGCTCGGCTTGGGAGGCGGCGAACTTCTCCTCGCATTTAGACAGTTTCTTCGCAGCCTCGACCTCGGCAACTTGCGATACGTCGAACATCAGTACATATCCAAACAGAACAGAACCAATATCGCCGCAAGTAGGCGACTTACCTCAAAGTCCTTTCAGCGGACCGATTGCATGCCGAGATCAATGGCCTTCTTGGAGACGACTCTCAGAGCCTCCGTCGTCTCCAGTAACTTCCTCGCCGTGAAATGTCCCAACTCGGCAGCTCGTGCGAGCGAGCAGGCGGACTGATGTGCGAGCTCTGGCGGGGCGAGCTCCAACATCGACTCGGTGTCGACCCGCCCTTACAAGGCATGGAGGAAGGCGAAGGCATCCCCCTTGTCCTCCCAGTCCATCGACCAGGATGGGAGGTTGGTGCTCAACGACACAACATGCTCCTCCGCCGACCAGGTCACCAGCAGACGACCATACGCATCCACCACCCCTCGCCCGAGATTGTAGTTGGGGTGGAAGCGAGGTGCCCGAGCATTTGGCGGTGACTCTTGGTCGTCAGGCTGGGGCGACGACACTTTGGCCTTCTTGCTCATAGGCCCCGGCGACCTGGCCTTCGCCTTCCCCTTGGAGATTTTCTTCTTCTCCCCAACATCGGGCGGAGGGCGGGCTTCAGAGAGAGGGGCGGCGACTTCCTTCGCCGGAGGGAGCGGCTTCTCTGGGAGCTCGTTGCCCACTGCAAAAATCACGCGATATGATTAATGCGAGAGTTAGCAAAACAGGAGCGAGCAGGCGAGCACATAACATCCCGCTCAAGCCTTACCCTCGTTGGGATGAATCGCCTCCAGCACATCGACGTTTAGCCGCCAGTAAATTACGTCGAACCGGCGACCTCGGAAGGATTCGAACAGCTGCTCGTGAATGCCTTCCAAGATCGGCGGGAGAAAGGTGACATCGGCAGGTTGGTGCGGCCCTCCCAGAAGACCCTCGAAGTCGTCATGCACGATCACAAGTAGCTCGCTCCAGCGATGGACTTTGTTCGCAGTCCCCACTAGAGTGCAGAAATGGCTGCTGAAGAAGACGACCCCCTCCGAAGTCGCGGCGAAGGCGAATACTCGGCGAAACACGGAGAGGTCAAAGACGATCCTCTACTCCCGAAGGTAGCAGAGGAACCCCATGATGATCGCCATCCCATTGGGGTTGATCTGCGCGGGAACGATCCCGAAATATCGCAGAATCTCGCAGAACTCCGGCCAGAAGGGAATTCGCGGGCCAGCATCAAAATGGCGCAACGACAACACTAGCCCGCCCTCAACATATGTGTTGAGTCGCTCACCACGAGCAGGAAGCCTCGCCGAGTATCCCTCCGATAGTAGACGCTCCCTAAAACTCTCCAGATCCTTGTCTGAAGTTATCGATTTCTTAAAAACCGCGTCGACGAAATTGATGGCGTGGGCTTGTCGGTGAGCATTAGCGTCGTCGCCAACCATTTCTGCGAGCTGAGTATGGGAAAAGGGACGAATTAAGAGGAGAGTAAGGCGAAGCGAGCCGGAAAGATACTCGCCAGACAGATCGAGAAATTCGCAGCACTGTACTTATGTTCTACCTACCCCCCATATTTATAGGCCAGGGCAAAACGGACGGGGGGGGGGGGGGGGGTCATTCCCGCGAGCATTGATCGACGTCGCGCGAGGGCAGGGGCAGCACACCAGCGACATCTGATTCCTCTCGCGCGGCGAAGTGGGGGCACTGCGGCGCTCGCCAAGACCTGCACGAGTAAAGTCGAGATACCATGGAAACGTATAGTCACGGCAAAAACAAATGGCGAGGTTCATAGTCGCTCGTTTTATTTAAATGGTGAATAGTGTTCGTTACAATATCGCCAAATGGCGAATACAACCAAAAAACAAATCTACGTCCTAGGCGGTCGCTCCGGATGATGAGGATGTCGCCCGGCCTAGCCCATCTCGCGCGCCCTACGGAAGTGCTCCGTCGCCAGTGCCATCGCGTCGTCACCAAGCCGCAGCTGGTCCTCCATCCTCGTCAGCCGCCCCACAGAACCCATGCTCGCTCGAATCCCAGCCAACTCGTCCAGTACGAGCTGGAGGCGGTGGTTGTTTAACGCCAGCTGGCGATCATTCTCCTTCACCATGTGAAAGCGAGCCTCGAAGCTCTCCAAGGTGATCTGGATCTCCTCTACCCTCGCCATGCGCACCTCCAGGGCAGATATTCGGCGATGAGGTTCGCAGATGGCGAGCTGGTCGAACTTACTCTCCAGCTCCATGTAGGCGCGGGCTGCAGCGTGACGATACTCGCTCCCAGACAACCCGATGGCGTCGATGAAGGCCGACCCAGGAGTTGCCGGGCGATCTGTCATTTCAGGAAGATAAGTCGCGATCAGAAATCGGCACCCAAACAAGATCGAAAGTAGAAAGCAATAAAAGGCTCACCGCGGCGAGGAGACCGAGACCGGAGCGGTGGATAAACGCGACCGGAGGTATCTCGCCTACCCGACGATGAGCCTCCAGGGTGCTCGGCTGGTCTGCCCTAACCGCGACCTCCCTGCCCGCGTCCTCCATGGTCGGAGTCCCCAACCCGCAGCAGGAAATAGCTCGTCCGCGGCCTATCTGGTTTCTTCGGCGGGGGCGGAGCCTGCGACGAGCTCGCCGGCTGCTGCGAAGTCTTCAACGGGGGAGGCAGGGGATGTCGTTGCAAGGCCACCTTCTGCTGGGCGGACAAGGGAGGCGGGGGCGGCAAAACGGTGCCCCTCGCCTGTTCAGAAGCCGCGTCCAGAGGCGGCGGCGGCGGTAAGGGATTACTCGCCGCTGGCAACGACGAATCCGGCACGGAGGAGGCCGAGAGATCCTTGCTCGCCGGGAGATCCTTGCTCGCCGGGAGATCCTTGCTCGCCGGGAGATCCTTGCTCGCCGGGAGATCTTTATCCGTCGGAAGAGCCTTGCTTGCCGGAGGGGTTCCTTTCACCGAAGAGGTCCCCGTCATCTTCTTCGCAGCGACATTGATCCGGACCGTATGCGCGGTCCGGAGGGGTTTACCAGCAGCAAGGGCGAGCAGCAGTGCGGAGCTCAGGGGGGCGACATCCAGTGGCACGTCAGCGTCGCCCGAAGTGGAGTCTGCACAAGAAAGCCGAATCAGAAAAAAGCACGGCGATTAATGATTGGAAAGGGGGGTCGGAGCGGCGACCTGCTACGGTGACGACCACGGCTTGGGATATCGTCGACGGCTTGGCGACTTCAGAATTCTTGTCTGGGCTGAGGGCGACCGAGTCCGGAACATCGCCGAGACCAAGGTCGTCAAGGAGCTTCTGGGTACTGGCGGAGGGCACGGGTTCGGCAGTCACCACCTCAATTGACCCGGATAGCGAGGGCGAGTCGACCGCTGAGGAGGCAGGTTGCTTGGGCTTCTTGATTTTCTTCTTCTTCGGCGGAGGCAAATCGGCCGCGACATCTCCCTCGCGCGGCCTCTTCGGTCTGGCGATGCCAAGAAGGCCAGACAGGGCGGCGAGGCTGTCTTCGAGAAGCTTCGCGTTGGCGTCCGACATCATGGGCGAGTTTCGGGAATCCGTCCCAGCAACCAGGCCCCCCTATTTATAGACTTCGATGAGTAGTAGACAGAGCGAGCAGTCAGATACTCGGCATAGCAGCTCGCCGAATAAGTGATGGATGTTTCTTTCAGGGCTCCTACGTTGCCCAAAAAGATCGGGGATTGTGTACAACCCGTATTCGACGAGGGTGGACCCTACCATCGCCAGGTCATCAGAAGTCAAGATCAACAAGGGAAGACGGGTCAGGATCAGCGCCCCAGGCCGTGGAGTACTCGTGCGAGTATGACGAGCTCCCTAGACATACTCGCCCGATAGGCGACTAAGGTGTGATACTCGCCCATCTCGTGCGAGCTCCCCAGAGAAGTCGCCCAATCGCCAGGGTGGTGGTATAAGTAAGACCCCCCCCCCCCCCCACTCTTTAGATTTCCCTATAAATAGGACCCCAGGGGTACGAAGGAGAGGAGAGAGATTCTCAGATAGTTACTCGCGAACCCCAGCTCGCGCATCTCCTTCGTATCTAGCTCGACCATTCTGGTTGAGAAGGGGTTGCTTCGTCCAAACAACCGGGTGCGTGGTGGGACCTTCCTGCCGCAGCGGCCTGGGGTCTTGTTTCTTTAGCTCATCCTTCTCGCATCTAAGGGCCGTCTGACTTCACTGCGAGGCCGGTAATCTTTAGGTCGCCTAGTCTGATTCTGAGGTCGGGATTTTTTTGGCTTCGACAGTGTGCTTCGCTCTCCAGAACACGCTCTACTCTCCAAAACACATGCATTCCGCTCTCTGAAACGCGCTCCGCTCTCCCGGGCTCTCTGACAAACACAACTCTACAATGTGCACTCCACTCTATAGAACACGCTTTGCTCTCAAGTGCTCCGCACCCGTGCTCCACACTCATATGCCCACCTCCTCGATTCGGTCTTCAATGTAAGTCTCCACTCTCCAACTCACTCTACTGAATGCTCTACTCTCCAGCACTACGTCCCACGCCCGTGCTTCGTTATCAAGTACATCCTCGTCCTTCAAAATCCAATGCAAGCCCCCACACTTTGAACACAAGTGCACGCCCCTACACTTTAACCTCCATTACACACCCCCAAAATCCGCTCTCCAATTCGCTCTAATGAATGCTCAACTCTCCAACTCTCTCTAGTGAGCTAGTGCATGTGCTCCGCTCTATAGTGCAAGCACCCATGCTCCAATTTCCAATGCGTCAACCGCTCTGCAACGTGCGTCATCATACTCCACTTGTGACGCCCCACCTATAATTATAGTATAATAAAGGTCCGACCAGGCTTGATAGCATATAGCACTCAAAAATAAAATGATTTAATCTGGTATAAAATAAAAGTCCCCAACAACATTCATACACTCCATTTGCAACCTCCATTTCTCACAGAAAGCTCCATCTACAATCTCCGTTTCTCACAACTCTTTTTGTCACAGTTAAAGCTCTCCCAAAAAGCCCATATTTCTGATAGTTTGCTTCTTCTCCAAAAAAAATCTTGCTTCTCAATGTGCTCTCGTGCATTGTGGATTTTGCACTTGTACCCAAATGAAAAGCATGCAGCAATTGCTAAGACATTCAATCAATGAAAGAGAGAGGAATTTAGATATATAGCCAAATGTATGGACTACGTAATTCAAAAGTCGCATAAAAAGCATGATGAACAAAATATTAAGGAGCTAATTAGAGTTTATATTGACGTGCGAGATCAATGACATTCAAAAATCACACTAGGTGCACAACAAATTTAAAAGCAATGCATTTGATAGATGTAATAAACATTTGAGTGAGGGCATTAAATAGTTGTACTAGGTGCACAATTAATGGTAGAAGAGGGAATTGGGTAGTCACATAAAAACTCGATTGAGGGCATTCACAATCTAAACATGTGATTGAGGCATCCAATAATCGTATCAGGTTATTACAAAAGCAATGCAATCTGGGCATTCACAATCAACAAAATATGAAGATACACGATAGTCGCCCGAGACATGCAACTAAGGGAATTCAATAGTCGCTCATAATGTGTGATTTACAAATGATGATGGTGCTTAGTATTTAGTCCCGTCAAATGTGAGATCAATGACATTAAGCAATGAGGCCATTGTGCTACCGATTAAAGATGAATTTGCTTTAGTTGTCACTCAAAAAGATTGACTGAGAATGATAATAATCATTTCACATACTCAATTGACAGAGTGTGAATGAGCTCATTAGTCAAACAAGACACTAGAGGGTTCAATAGCTCCTCAAATGCACGACTAATGGAACTCAAATATAATTATACCTAATGTATGGTTTGTATCACTACCCACTTTACTTATATCTTTCACCCTCCATGCACAACTTACTTTAGCACTTTTTGGGCTCCACGAACAGCTGCTCATTAAGGGTCTGTTTGGGGCAGCTCTGGCGGTTGGAAAATCTCTATTCCAACCGCCAGAGCTGCTTTCAGTCTGTTTGGGACAGCTCCCTGTAAAGAGCTTTTCAAAAATCTGGAGCTGTTTTGCAGCTTTTCAGAAATCTCTCCCTCCCCAGCTTCTGCTCCCGCAAAATAGCTTTCTCTCTCACATGTTTTGGAAATCTAATGGTTTCTTCAGTTGGAACATGCTCAGAGGCCGGACGGCCTTCCTCCGGCGATTTCGAGCCCCGGACGGCTTTCCTCCAGCAATTCCAAGCCCCCGACGTCCTTCCTCTGGCGATTCCGAGCGCACTTCTGCACAGAACACCCAAACAGTCTGCAGCTTTTCAAAACTGCTCCTCAGAGATCTATTTTAAAACAGCTCTATCCGGACAGCAACTTTTCAATCCGCCAGAGCTGTTCCAAACAGACCCTAAAGGACATGCTCTCCATACAACTATGCCCCACAAGCTAGTTATATGTTCCTTATTCCACTTACATATGCATCTTACATCCACATCCCATTGGCTAGCTATGAAAATTAGCACCATGAGTCCTACCAACAACTAAGCTTCAAACGCAACTTACACGTGTGCTCGCTCGGCTCAACTTACATTTACACATCATATGATGCTTACATTATCTCATTGAGTGACGACACTTACATATGTGCATCAGCCTTCGAGCTACTAGTAGTTGCGCACTTACATGACAATGCACTCTCACACAAGTGCACCACTAATAATTGAACATTAGCACTCCACTCACAATCATGTGACCACACATCACATGCGGTCATGCATTCTTTCTCAACACAGTCATGCACTTGCGCACAACCAATAATCATGCCCATATGCCGCAAATACGGAATTGATTCCAAGCATCAATGACTAGAACAAGAACCCTACAAGAGTTCTCTTACAAACGTAACCTGAAAATTTATTAATGCCCTTAATTAATGGTCGTTAATTCCGTTGTCCTAAAATTTAAGTAGGATGAACTTTTTACAGTCGAATCTGACCATGTGGTTTCTCCCTTTCCAAAATTCTCAAATAAAAATGTGGTTAACCCCTTTTAATTGACAAAATGAGCAAGGCAAATTGTACTGATGGCTCACATGAATGTTGCTCAAGTTGCAATAGCACACACGCACGCACAATCATAAACCCTAAAATTAGGTGTCGTGCTCAACGGGCTTCAATTGTAAGATAATCATAAGTTTATTGTTATGAGGCCTAGTAGTGTCTCCGACGAAGGGGGGGGGGGAGAGAGATTATTCAAACCGAGCCCCGTTACGAAATCTAAAACCGGGGAAAAGGAGGGTCGCGATCAAAATGGAGAAAAAACTAATAAAACTGTCAACAGTAGAGAACCCCTTTGGAGATCACGCACGTTCAAAATTAGCATTCCGCTTCTCAGACCGAAAAATTCCCATCCGACGAGGGACGTTACTGTGCCCAATATTGAAGCGAGAAGAATCGGAACCACTCAAATGAGACCACACGGACACACACACAAATATAGGACACTTTACTCAGAATCTAACGGTTCCTCTTAAACTCGGAGGCATTCCATGCTCGAAAGTAAAAAAACCTATTGCCATGCTCTACCAATTATGAATTATAAAGTATAACGTTAAGACGATGTATATTTTAATAGATTGATGCCATACAAAAAATAGAAAAATACAACTTGATATAGTTGATAATTAACATATAATATGTATATATATTTTAATTAAGAGAAAAAAAAATCTCTCGTGTATACGTGAACACTAACAAGATAACGTATCTTATTTGTCGGAAGCGGAAGAGGACAGCAGAGGCAGCGACGGCTGAAGCTCACATGGGGGTGTCAGCCTCTCTCGTCTCCGGCCGAAAACCCAGCATGTGCACTTCCCCCCTCCAACTCTTAACTCCTCCCTCGTCTTCAAGCTAACCACCCCCCTCGATCTCCTTCCCCCATCTATAAAAGAACACCCTCTTCTTCTCCATCCATCTCCACAGCTCTCCATCGAACCCTAAATTAATTCCTTCTAACAATGGCGGCCGCCCTCTTTTTCCTCCTCTTCTCACTCCTCCTCGTCTCCTCTTCTTCCGGCGCAGATTACGGCTGGCAAAGCGCGCATGCCACTTTCTACGGCGGGAGCGACGCCTCCGGCACAATGGGTGAGTTAATTAATTAATTTCTCGATCTAATTAATTGATTCGCATGTTGCGGGGCATTGTTTGATGAAATGAATGATAAATGATTGCAGGGGGAGCCTGCGGCTACGGAAATCTGTACAGCCAGGGGTACGGCACGGCGACGGCGGCGCTGAGCACGGCGCTGTTCGATAACAGCATGAGCTGCGGATCGTGCTACGAGCTGCAGTGCAACGACGATCCTCGATGGTGTCTCCCCGGCTCAATCATCGTGACGGCGACCAATTTCTGCCCGCCTAACTTCGCCCTGCCCAACGACAACGGCGGCTGGTGCAATCCTCCCCTCCAGCATTTCGACCTCGCCGAGCCCTCTTTCCTCCAGATCGCCCAATACCGCGCCGGCATTGTCCCCGTCTCCTTCCGCAGGTTCGACCGTCATAGATCTAGATTAGGCTCGGATCAGCCCCAGAGACTTTGAGATCTAACCGTGCTTGCTGTCGCAGGGTGCCGTGTGTGAAGAAAGGCGGGGTTCGATTCACGATCAACGGCCACTCCTATTTCAATCTGGTGCTGATCAGCAATGTCGCCGGCGCCGGCGACGTCCGAGCGGTTTCCATAAAAGGGTCGAGGACTGGATGGCAGGCAATGTCGCGGAACTGGGGTCAGAATTGGCAGAGCAACTCCTACCTCAACGGTCAGAGCCTGTCCTTTCAAGTCACCACCAGCGACGGCCGGACCATCACCAGCAACGACGTCGCGCCGGCGGGATGGCAGTTCGGCCAGACTTTCGAGGGCTCACAGTTCTGATTCCTAAAAATAATTAATAATTAATAATATCACTGATAACTAGGAAGAAGTGGCGTTCGGCGCTCGTGAGTCGGACTTGGAGCTGAGGTTGCTTCATATTGTTTAGCACCCGCTGAGGCCTCTCTCATTATTATTATTATTATTACATTATTATTCTATAATATATATAATATATATAATATAATATATATAAATATATTATATATATTATATGGTTCCGGGTGTCACATGGGTGACACAAATTGTCGGTTTGGACGGATGTAACTTTGATCCATTGATTTATTAAGACGACAAGGAATTATGGGTTTTTAATTAGTTCTTCACAAACTTGCTCTTCTCTCTTTGCAAATTATTATTATATAATTGGGGTGTGGTTCAAGCATCAGCATCACCCTCTTTATTATTTTATTAATATCGTACACAGTACCAACAATAAACTCATCACTTGTGCTGCCGCCCACTACTGTTGTAGGTTTACTTAGTTCTAAAGTGCGAGTGATGTACTTTATCGTAAAGTACGTGCATTTAATGGCTCGTGCAGATGGATGCCCTCACTGCCTCACATATCTGAAAACGAATACATCTCAAAACGTTTTGAGATGTGCGTGCATGCTTGATATACTTATACGTAAAATTTACATGTATTAGTGAGCTTCATTTCTCATACAAATTATTATTTAGCATAAGTCTCTGAATGGGGATGATTATTGTAGAAATTTCTCAAAATGGGTGGAAGCGGAAAAGAGGTTGTATGAACAATCAATCATAATCGAAGACAAGTAAAAATCAGTAACAACAACACAAGAGTCTCTCCAATTGAAATTAACTTATTTACAGAGCGACACATACACTGCAAGACATGATTTACAATATAACCAAGGGAACAGAAATAAATTTGAAACAAGAAGTTAACCGCGCAGACAGAAAACTGTAACCGCACTAGTCGCCAGTTCGCTAGCCGAGACCGCCGAAGCCGCCTATCCGCGACTAATCGCGCGGACTGCTGTTATTGAAATGCTGAAGGAACTTGAACAGAACCTGTTGATAGACTGGGCGAAATGCTCTGCTTATCCGCAGCTCGAAGGAAGAGATCAAGTCGCAGAAACCGCGACCTGCTGCTATCTGCTGACTGCTATCCGCGAACTGTTCGACACCAAGCTTTCACTAGTTGTCTAGCCTCCTGATGTTAGCCGCACAGTTGTTCACTATATTTATGACGAGTCGAGGACTCCTATTTATAGGTGTGAGGAGGAGTGTCGTCACCACCCATAGCGATAGGATAACCGCTCGTCAGACCTGTCGGCTAACATCAAATCCGCGAATACAAGAACCAGTCCGCCACTTAAGGAAGACTATCCGCAAATAAGCGCGGACACCAATCTTGTCCGCAAGAACAATCAGATTGTCAAGCTTGCAGGCACAATTTCAGGCCGCGTAAAACTCCAGCCTGCGACAACCAAACCGCCAACTTGCCGAACTCGGCGAGCTCAAGAAGCAGTCCGCAACACAGGCGATCTCGACGAGTAGGCATCAAAGATGGAATAAGTCCCACAAGACCAAGTCCACAGCGACAAGCTTCACGGTCTCCAAGTAACTGCTTCACCAGATACCAAGACCACACCCAATCTGAGCAACACCAGTCTGCCACCTTACGGACTGCTCCATCTGGCCACGCGACCTCCAGGCAAACAAGTATGCGCAACTGTGCCGACCTCCACGATTTAACAACCAGACCGCAAGCACAGAAACAAGCCCGACACCGACAAGATCCAGAAGAGTCCGCTACAACTGCGGTTAGCCAGCCCTAACCGCCCAATTCACCAAGGATGCTTGCTGAGCCAGACCGCAAGAGAAAACTGACACCTGCCAAAGACAGTTCTCCAAAGCTGTCCGTCAGGCCGCGGCGGACTCTGCGGTCTGACCAGTCTAACCGTCCAACTCCACTTTTACTCCCACTTGAACAATTTCAACAATCTCACTTGAAGTGGGAAGGGAAAAGCAGTCCAAGCAATCCTCGCAACCAAATAAACGGACCCTTCGATAGTGGCATCGTGAAGATGTCTGTGACATTTTCCTCGCTCCGCACATGCTTAACAATCAGAGACCCCTCCAACACCTTCTCCCGAATGAAGTGATGTTCGATCTCGATGTGCTTTGTCCGCGAGTGATAAACTGGATTGTTGACCAGTTTAAAATCACTCTTGTTGTAACCACGAAGCAGAGTAGAACTTCACACCTCCTTATGGATGTCATCAACTATTCTCCTATGTCAGATGACTTCCTGAGCTACCAATGCCGAAGCCTTGTATTCTACTTCTATAGTGGAGACGGACACCGAATCCTGCTTCTTACTACACTAAAAAATAGTTGTTGATCCTGTGAAGAAGATGTAACTAGACGCTGACTTCCATTCATCTATATCTCCTCCATAATCAGTATATATATAGCCGTGTAGACTAAATCTCATGTCCCTCTTATAAAAGATACCCATCTCTGAGGTAGACCTTACATACTTCAGAATTTCTTTAGCTGCCACCAAATGATATTTCTGTGGCTCCGCCATATACCGACAAACCCGGCCCACCGCATAAGCAATATCTGGCCTAGTAATTGTCAGATATATGAGACTCCCCACGAGAGCCCAAAATACCAAAGGGTCTGCAGGAATCCTTCCCTCATCCTATCGAAATTTCAAACCGACTTCTAGAGGAGAAGAACTGCTCTTCTCTTCACGCATGCCGAATCGTTTGAAAATTCTCTCAGCATATCCCTTCTGGCAAATGAGCATGTCGTTCTTCTGCCTCTCCACCTCGAGTCTAAGAAAATGGTGGAGCTCACCCAAATCCTTCATCTCGAGCCAAATAGCTAGCTCAGTCCTGAGCCTAGCTACTTCCTCCTCTGAGTTCCTCGTAACGATCATGTCGCTAACGGGACATGAAGCTCCCCGTATTCTTAACGAAAAGACTAGAATCCGAGTCTAAAGCAAAGTAGTCGCAAAACTGGATGTATTTCGCGATCTTCCTGTACCACGCCTGAGGCGCCTGCTTCAGACCATATAGTGTTTTCTTCAGCTTGCAGACGTGTCCAGGATGATCTTTAGAGACATAACCAGTGGTTACACATGAAGATATCCTTGTCAATCTCATTGTAAAATAAGACATTCTTTACGTCGAGTTGTCAAATCTTCCATCCTCGACAAGCCGCCAGGAAAATCACCATCCGAACTGAAGTCATCTTAGCCACTGGACTGAACGTCTCTTCATAGTCCTCCCCGTACTAATGTGAGAACCCCTGAGCTACATGGCTAGCTTTGTGCCGGTCGATGTTACCGTCAGCCTTCTTCTTGAGTTTGTAAACTCACTTGCATGTAACAAGAGTGATCATCGATCTTGGGTACAAGATTCCAAGTCTCGTTCTTCTTGAGGGTGGTCATCTCCTCATCCATGACATCTTCCCACTCCTTTATGTCAGTGGCGTTCTCAAAGCTCGATACCTCCTGTTCATCCAAGGGACCTGTAAAGAAACATGAGACGAAACTCACCATATTCTCATCCCTATACTGAGCTAGTGGAACAATTGTCCTCTTGGACCTCCGTAGGGCTTGACCCTGATCCACCCTTCATGCTGCTTCTTTTGGTCTAGCTCTGATCCCGGGCATACCAGGAGCATTGCTCCCCCTGTTTCCAGATCCAGAAGCCTCCACCTCAGAGCTAGACACCATTGGAGCACCTGGTGACACATGCAACTCCACTAGAAGATCTCGAGCAGCTTCTCCTTGGCCCCTATCTAACCTGCTCTTCTGTAGCTCCACAAACGAGCTACCCTAGTACGATGCAAGTTCTTCAAGACAACGTCTTTTGAGACGACAAACTTCTTCGTTGCAGGATCCATGCGCTTCCATCTGTTCTTCCGCTCATCATAGCCAACAAAGACTAACTTCTATGTTTTTGCATCTAGCTTTGTCCTGAGAGCGTCTGGAACGTGCATGTAGCAGGTAGATTCGAACACCCAAAGATGTTCGACACTGGGCTTCTATTTGAACATCAACTCATGATGAGATTTCATGTTGTTCGGACTGAGAGTCATCCTGTTGATGAAATATGTCGCACAAGTCATTCCCTCTGCCTAGAAGACCCTGAGAATGATTTTGGCGTGAAGCCAACACTTGTAGGTTTCCGTTAGATGACAGATCTTACGTTTTGCAACTCTATTCTGTTGTGGAGTGTGAGTAAAAGTAAACTTCCTCTGAATGCCAAGCTTTCTGCAGAAGTTAGAGAACTCATGTGAAATGAACTCTCGGTCATTATCAGCTCTCAACTTTTTATCCGCAAACCAAGCCAACCTTCCACGAGCTCCTTGAACTCCACGAATATCCTGAACACCTCTGACTTCTCTTTCAAGAAGTATACCCAAGTATACCTGGAAAAATCATCAATAAGAACAAGCATATTCCTGCTACCACCGAGACTGGGAGTGACAGTATGTAATATTCCAATTCGCGTTAGGCCCCTTGTACGCATTTTCAAGTCAGGTGAGCTGACTTAGGCTCAGGGTGTACTGGTAGAAAGGCTTGCACCTGAGCCAGGGGAAATGCTGACTCAACATTAAGTATCTAGACACTACCGCGCGACGGTAGCACGATACCACGAGGCAGTAACGACACAGCCGAGGCGTTGAGAGCGTTGAGTGGACAAGTAGGCATTGCGAGCGTTGAGTCGACAAACAAGCGTTGAGTGCTATCTTCTGGCGTTAGTATTACTGTGGGCGATATCCCCGGGGAATTAATTTTTTGAGTGCTCTGGAAGCTAACGTCTGGCGTAAGTGCTACTGTGGGCGATAGCCCGCTGAATTATTTTGACAAGGCGCTCAGGAAGATATCGCGCGGCGGTAGAAGGATACTGCCCGACGATAGCGGTACAGGTGGCGACATCTGAGTGGGCGGTTTGGATGGTGGCTTGCAGAAGAAATCATTCTTGGGGATACCGCCCGATAGTAGCATGCTACCACGCGGCTTTAGCTCTATGATCAGGAAAACCCTAACTCCATTTGGTTATTCCCTGTTTATGTTTCCCATGTCTTGGCCGCCAGTTACCTTCTCTGAATTTTCTGAAAGAACGAGATGGCGAAGCTTTTCTTTGGAAGGACAAGGAATGGAGAATGCTTTTCTCGGAGGAGAAGAACGAAAGTCGAGATTGACGCCATCATGCCGCCAAGGAGGATAACAAGATCCATGGCCGGAAACGAGGTGAGCTTCCCACCCTATCCCTTGGTGCTAAATCTCTAGTTATTATTTCTAGGAGAGATGTCGACTCAAAGGAGTTTGGCTTGTGAGAGATGAAGATCTCCTAGGAAGAGACCATGTTAGGACCTTGTCCTAGAGATTGATAGTCTTCAACCTCTCCTCTCTTCGATGTGAAGTTGATGGACTTGGTTTCGTGAAGATGAATGATCTATTGAGGGTGAATAAGGGTGGAGGAAAGTCTGAATATAGTCTTGAACAAATAGCTAGAGGAAGAAGATGAACCGATGTCGTTCATCTTGTTTTAAGATGCGTGCAGAAATCTGTTTTCTGTGCGCAGCGAACTTCGAGGTCATTTTCGAGTGTGATACGACCAGATCTGGATTTTTAACTAAACACAAAAGTCTTAGTCCTTCGAAAGACCTTTCAAACGAACGCTAACACGTTTTCATACGAGTCCTGTAGCCTCGAGAAAGTCCAGTCGAAGTTGCTACACAATATCACTTAAGTGCACATTGTTTTTAGGTTAGTGTATAATCAGATCTGGACTCAGTAGAAGGTTGTAACAGGAAGATGTTGAGGTTTTGGTGAACTTTGTTTATTTGTGATCGTGATAAACAAATGGTTGATAGGATTTGGTTGTTAGATATTTAAGTAAAAAAATGATTTGGTGAAACATGTTTGTACAAACGGTTTGAAGGAGTTTAATAAACAAATGGTTTGAGAAAATTTGGTGAACAAAAGACTTGATACGATTTGGATGTATAAATGATATTCTTATGAAATCCGGTAAGGATGTGCATGATCATAATTGGGAGAATGAAACAGGTTTTGGAAGCGTGTGTGGCGCTCGATAATTACGTGTGTAACATATAGCTATGTTATCATGTTTGATGGATATGTGAAGTATCATTATATTGTTGTGGTTATCATATGGAGTTATACTTGTTGTGAATGCTTGATCATGTGGAAAGAAATTGGATGAGGTTAATGCATGGTCATGTGATATGATGATTAATGGAATGTGTATAGTAGTCCATTGCTTAGAGTTATGTCTCCCAGCGGGTAGCATTGTGAGATTGGTATGTTGTATAAGGTGGCTTGCTACCTGTGTAAATGATGAACCTTTGTGTGGTAGGGAAATGTGGAAGGGTTGAAAGTGTGTGTGTGTTTGCAACACTGGAATGATGTGTTGATAAGAGACTCGGTGTGGAGCCCTTGTGTGTTGTTGAGCACGGGATGTGAATAATAAAACGGGACTCAGTGTGGAGACCTTGGATGTGAAAATTACATGCGGTGTGAGTTGACACGCGGTGTCATAATCTTGGGTTAAGGATAGTGTGGCAGGTCTACGGGCTCGCCGGTCGTCACACCGACGGGAGTTGACAGATAAACTTTGGGCGGTTGGACTTGGTCCTCGGTGCTCATTCCTATGGCTCCTTCCGTTCCAAGTGAACGGTTGGGCTTGGTCATGTGGTGATACACTCCTATAGGCTCCTTCCATGCCACGACATAAGCCATTTGGGCTTGGTCCTCAGTGCACACCTACCCGAGGCTCCTTTTGAGCCGTAGTACACAGGGAGCTTCGTTGTTGTGTTCTTAGCGTTGAGGCGTACGAAGGCTTATGCTAGGTAGTGTGGATGCCCGCATAGCAATGGAAAGCCCATTTCACTGTCACCATCTTGCCACGACGGATGATACCTGATAGGTTAGCTACCTGCTCGAAAAGTGGAAACTACAAGAATGTGTCGACATAGTAGTGCGTGTGTGTGAGCATGGGTGAGTCATCATATTGCATTCATATCATTACATTGCACCGCATAAGAGCCTTATCATATAAGTTTGTATGGGCACTCTTATATGATGAGTTACTTTACTGTTAAGTCGATCTTTAACTTATATGTATATATGGGCATTCATATAAGTTGAGTTAGTTTCCTGTTGTAGGATCATACTTGTATATTGTTGTTGATAGTAGAACTACTAGTATAGATTGATTTTGGTACTTGTAGTACACTGTTGATTACTCTTATATTGTTTAGCATTATACCACATGTTTGAACTACAACTTATAATTATATTGTGTTGGAACCCCATGTTTGATTTGGGCTAGGTTCACTCCTAGGTTGCTTGACCCACTTGTATAGCCAGGGTCAAAGTCTAGGTCTAAGTTAGTCTTAGTAGAGCAGACCTCATAAAGACCAGCATTGGACTTCATTTCAAAGACCAAGACTCAGAAGTAATTTGTGGATCTGATATCAGTTCGACTTTCGTCGAACTCGGCTCGAAGATCGTCGATCTCCGATCGACGATCGCAGAGGTAAAATCTCTGAGCTGAGCCCGATGATCTCAGAACTCAGATCGATGATTTCCAGTCTCAGCTCGACGATCTTCTATCTCAGCTCTGCGATTATTTATCTGTGTTCAACTACCTTGTTGCGCAAATGTCTTGAAGATTTCTTTCTTATTTTGTCAAAGCTATTTTTGGCATCAAATCTCTGGTAGTTAATGCTGATGTTATCAAGGCTTATAGCCGTTTCTATTGCAGCATTAACTACAAGTTTTCACAGAGTTATTATATTGTCTTATATGCCAAAGACAGTTGAGGAAGTCATTTATTGCAGATATTATAGCTGTTGTCTCTCCTCGATTCCTGCAGAATAATTAAAGGAATGTTTTTGAAATTCAAGACAGAAATTGTTTTATCCTACTAAAGAAGAAGGCTATCGATTCCATATACACAGAAGAAAAGAGACAGAAAATCGTTCCTGCTAACATCCTAAAAAAACATTCTGAAATAGATCTTCATCAGTTTTTTCTCATTTTGTCAGTGCTCTGAAGAAGAAGCAAGAAGAATAACTTTTACAAATCAAGAGTCTTTTTGTTCTTCTCTTCCAGGACCTTGCTAAGACATTCCAACACTATGTGTCTAAAGATCCTGGACCAAGTCTCTCAGTTGAAAACCTACTCACCCTGTGCAAAGCTTCCCAGCCTGAACCCTTTTACATCTCAGGGGGAGCTTTGACAACATCTCTAAATCCACAATATTCTCATTGTTTTGAGAAAAGAAGACTTTCATCACTCTCTCATCCCCACCTCTATACAGGGTTTTAATTCCCTTCAAAATTATTCTGGTTCACAAGTCTCCTTCCAAAAGACTTGCGTTGGTTTTTGGGCACCTGATCAAAAGCTCATTGGTGGCAGTCACCTGATCAAAACCTACAGTGGATTCCTACCAAGGGTGGTAGAAGAGTGGATGTACCCAGTTGGAGAACCACTATAAAATTCTTGTGTTGTCTGGTTGTGCTTTCTGTGTTCTTGTGTGCTTGTGCTGTGGTTAGATTAGCTTAGTTTATTTGCTTTTATCCTTACTGCAAAATTTTTTTTATAACTCTGTTCCCCCCCCATAGAGTTATTCAGAGTTTATCACCCCCTTTTTCTTTCAATTGGTATCAGAGGGAGGTTGGCTATTCTTATACAGGCTAACACCTGATCCAACCAAGACCTCCAGATAAGCTCTGAATAATTATTTTTGTGTTTTTAATTTATCTGATACCATGACACAAAACAAGGAATACACTAGCACCAGACCTCCAGTGTGTAACTTGTCAAAGTTCACTACCTGGAAGGCAAGAATCAAGTTGTACATGAACTCTATTGATGAGGATATCTTCAACTCTATTTTGACAGGTCCACCAGCTCCAGTGGCAACTACCTCAACAACATCTACAAGCTTAAATGTTATTCCACCACCAGACTACAATGATGCTCAGAAGAAAGCTAAGGTTGTTGATGCCAAAGCCATGAACATCTTAGCTCAGACTATGTCAGATGACATCTTTTAGAAGGTGGTTGAGTGCACCTCTACAAAAGCAATATGGGATTCACTCAACCAGATGGTTGCTGGCTCAGCAGATGAGAGAAAAGATAGAAGATCAACTCTTATCTCACAATATGAGAATTTCAAGAAAGATGTAGCTGAATCTATTGGTGACATGTACAATAGACTAAGCTCCATCATCAGTGAGCTGAAGACATTGGATAAATACATCTCTCTCATAGAGGTAAATGACAAGATCCTAATGTGCTTCCCAAGCTCATGAGACACTAGGATCTGGCCAATCAAAGAGGCCAGAAGCTTGAATGAGATTTAAACTGAATCTCTCCTGGGAAAGCTCAAATATTATGAGCAGTTAATCAAGTCCAGAGAAGCAGTAGAACAAAGGACTCCTCCTCCAACAAGGAAAGAACAATCCATTGCATTCAAGACTGCTGAAGAGACTGAAGCTCCAATAGTCAATGAAGAGCTAATGAGTCTCTTTGCCAAGAGATTCTTTAAAATGGCAAGGAAGGACTTCAGGAGGAAGTCATCCAGAAGTGACAACAAGCCTAGGTATGACAACACCCCTACTAAATAAGTAGTGTGTTTTGGATGCAGGAAACCAGAGCACTTCATGTCTGAATGTCTTGAAAATAAAAAGAAGGAAAGAAGAAGAGAGAAGGAATCTAGAAGCAACCATTACAGCAATCCCTCTTCCAGCAAGCACAAAAAGAAGGATAAAGGATTTGTGGCTGACATATGGAGTGACATAGAAGATGAATCCACACCTTCCAGCTCCAGTGAAGAAGAAGTGGAGGCAAAGGCAAAGGAAGTTTGCCTCATGGCAATTGATGCTAGCAGTAGCAGATCAGATACAGATGAATCTGATAATGAAGAAAACCTGTCAGCTGAAGATCAGATATTAGCATCTTATGATTTTGGATCTGATGAATTTAAATTTGAATTTAAAAATTTATGCTTAGATTTGATAAGCTTTGAGAAGGAAATCGAACTTCTTAGAGAAAAATTAAATGATCTAGATAAAATCACTTCTGAAAATGCTAATCTATCTAATGAACTAAATTCTGAAAATGAACAAATTATCTTTCTAAAATCTGAACTTAGCAAAGCTAAGATATTAGAAGAATCATTAAATGATAGAAGTTTAAAATTGCTAGATATAACCAGCACATTAAATGCTAGAACTAATTACTGCAAACTAGGATTAGGAGCTTCATCCAGTGAACCAACCCTAATCCAAAAGAATCATCTTTCTAAACCTGTAAATTTTGTTTCTGATAAAGGAAAGAAAAACACTGAATAAGTTAATAAGGTTAATGAATTTCTTGAACAAATTGAAACTAAGAACAAACTTAAAAACCAGAAGAATAATAAAAGTAACAATGTTCAACAGTTATCGTCGAACTCTGATCGACGATATATGAACATATCGTCGACCTCAGAACGACGATCTCTGAACGCAAATTTCAGTAATAATCATTCTTCGATCTACGATCGATGATACCAGTATGGTTCGTCGACCAGAGATCGATGATTTTGGTGCCCCAAGAATGAATATCTTCATTCTTCGAGCAGAGATCGAAGATCTCATCCAATATCGTCGAGCTCAGGTCGACGATCCAACCAGAAATCGTCGATCCCATATCCTAATAACAGAAACCTAAATTCTAATAGCAACATTAATCCTTTTAATCAATGGATAATACCACCAAGAAGATATCATCCCAAAGGTTACAAAAATCAACCTGAATGTTCTTAAATTTCCAGTTACAGTTATGTAAATCAACAAGTACCCAAGGTTACCTGGGTCAAGAACAACTAATCATCATCCTTGCAGGTAAAGAGTTGTCCAGCATTTAATCAACAGGACAGTGGTTGCTCCAAGCATATGACAGGCAGCAAGGACAACTTAAGTGATTACAAGTCCAAGCTGGGACCAAAGGTCATCTTTGGTGATTCAAACTGTGGACAGACCAAAGGCTATGGTAAAGTCAAGATTGGAGCAGTGACTTTCAAGAAGGTTGCTTATGTAAGTTGTTTGAAGCATAACCTCATCTCAATAAGTCAACTTTGTGATGAAGGTTATCAGGTAACTTTTAACTCTAGATCTTGTACTATTTCATCTAAAGAAAACAAACCTATTTTAATTGGGAATGGACAAAGAAACATTTACTTAGTGAATTTTCAATCTGCATCTTCTGACATATGTCTGCTTAATATAGTTAGTAATCAAAGTATTTTATGGCATAAGAGACGTCATGTTAATCTAAAAAACATTGCTAGGCTATCTAAATACAACTTTGTTAGAGGCTTACCTTCTGGTTCCTACAAGAAGGAAGACCTATGCAGAGCTTGTCAATTAGGCAAACAAACTAAATCTAGTTTTAAGTCAATTAATATGAGTGATTCACCAAGAATCATGTACCTGCTACACATGGACCTTTTTGGTCCTATTGATGTACAAAGCCTAGGAGGGAAATCTTATACTCTAGTGGTTGTAGATGACTTCTCTAGATTCACTTGGGTAATCTTTCTGAGATCTAAGTCAGATACCTTTAAGGTTCTTACAGATTTTCTCAAGACCATACAGATTGAGTACTCTACTCAAGTTGCATTGATTAGAAGTGATCATGACACTGAGTTTGGCTCTCTTCTTATGCATGAGTTCTGTGAGAAGGAAGGTATCAGGCACTATTTCTCAGCTCCTAAAACTCCTCAACAAAATGGGGTAGCTGAAAGGAAAAATAGAACATGCATTGAAGCTGCATGTACATTACTTGCAGATGCTTACATGTCTCTATCCTATTGGGCAGAGACAGTGAGCACAACAAATTATGTCCTGAATAGAAGTTTGATACATAAACTTAAGCATAAGACTCCCTATGAATTACTCAAAGGGAAGAAACCTATAATTACCTATTTTAAAATATTTGGTTGCATATGTTATATTCACAATAATCACAAGAAATGCACTAGAAAATTTGAAGCAAAGGCTGCAGTGGGAATCTTTCTAGGATATTCCCAAGTCAGCAAAGCTTATAGGGTGTTTAATAAATTCACCTTAAAAATTGAAGAATCTATGCATGTTTCATTTGATGAAGCTAAAATGTTTTATAAGGAGAAAGAGATTTCTACCAATAACTCTTTGCAGGTACCTCACTTGTGTGAGAAATTGGATGACTTAAACCTTACTCCAAAGGTTGTATCACATCCCTCTCCACAAGCTAATGAAGACAGTAAAGAAGAAACTATGGAAGCAGCTGAACTTCCCCAACAACATAAGTAATTCCACAAGAAGAATTCACTCCAATTGATGTGGCTGAACCAACTCCAACCAACTCCACCATCTGATTTTGTCACACTTAGGGATCACCCTAGATCCCAAGTAATTGGAGACATATTAGTAGGTGTACAAACAAGGCATCAACTCAACCATGATGTGATGCATGCCTATTTCATCTCTCAAATTGAGCCTCAATCTATAACTGATGCTGAGTAAGATCCTCATTGGATCATTGCAATGCAAGAGGAACTAAATCAATTTGAGAGATGTAGAGTTTGGGACTTGGTTCCAAGGCCTAAAGGCTATCCAGTAATTGGAACTAAGTGAGTTTTCAGGAATAAGCTTGATGCCCAAGGTGTGATTGTGAGGAACAAGGCTAGGCTTGTTGCTCAAGGATATA
Organism: Platanthera zijinensis; assembly: GCA_039513925.1. Lineage (NCBI taxonomy): Eukaryota > Viridiplantae > Streptophyta > Magnoliopsida > Asparagales > Orchidaceae > Platanthera > Platanthera zijinensis. Next base: position 34,263,153 of record CM077093.1, on the reverse strand, counting down.
AGCAAGAGGAAGACATTGACTATGATCAAACATTTGCCCCTATTGTCAGGCTAGAAGCTATAAGGATATTTCTGGCTTATGCTGCATTCAAGAAGTTCAAAGTCTACCAAATGAATGTCAAGAGTGCATTCTTAAATGAAGAACTTAAAGAAGAGGTCTATGTTGAACAACCTCCAGGTTTTGTTTCTCCAACTCATCCCTCCTTTGTTTTCAAATTGCATATGACTTTCTATGGTTTAAAGCAAGCTCTAAGAGCTTGGTATGAGACCTTAGCCAGCTTTCTTTTAGAGCATGATTTTTCAAGAGGCATGGTAGATAGAACTCTTTTTACAAAATTGCATCATGATAAAATTTTAGTAGTACAAATATATGTAGATGACATTATATTTGGTTCTACTGATCCCAAATTGTGCAAAAGATTTTCTGATCTAATGCATTCCAAATTTGAGATGAGTAGTATGGGAGAGCTATATTATTTCCTTGGCCTCCAAGTGAAACAATCTCCTGATGGAATCTTCATTTCTTAATCTAAATATGCTAATGAGCTTATTAAGAAGTTTGGGATGACTGGTGCCTCCCCTATGAAGACTCCCATGGCTGCCAATACTGTACTAGACTCTGATGAACATGGAAAACCTGTTGATCAGACCAGGTATAGCGCTATTGTTGGATCCCTACTATATTTAACAGCAAGCAGACCAGATATTATGTTTGCTACATATTTATGTGCTAGGTTCCAGGTGAACCCTAAAGAATCTCATCTTATTATTATAAAAAGGATTTTAAGATATATAAAGGGTTGTCCTAATCTACGACTCTGGTATCCAACAAAGTCAGAGTTTGAGTTGGCTGGATTTTCAGATGCTGACTATGCTGGATGTAGAGTGGACAAAAAGAGCACTTCAGGAACTTGTCAGTTCCTGGGTGATAGACTTGTGTCCTGGTTTTGCAAGAAGCAAACTTCTATATCAACATCAACTACTGAAGCTGAATATATGGCTGCTGGCAGTTGTTGTTCACAGATTTTGTGGATACAAAATCAACTGTTAGATTATGGTTTCAATCTAAATAATTCAACCATTTTCTGTGACAGTACAAGTGCTATATCTATAACACATAATCCAGTGCATCATTCTATAACAAAACATATAGATATAAGACATCATTTCACTAGAGATAATGTAGACAAAAAGAAAATTAATCTTGACTTTATCTCCACTGATTTTCAAAGAACAGATATTTTCACCAAACCCCTGGATGAAAAGAAGCATATGTTCTTCCTGAATCAGCTTGGAATGATCAATGTGAAGGATTAATTTAAATTTTCCGTCTTAGGTTTTGGATCTGTTCCTAAATTGTCGAACGGAGATCGACGATCTTCAAACTGATCTTGAGCTAAATCGTCGACCTAAGATCGACGACAGCTTTTTGAAGTAAAAAATCGTCGACCAGAGATCGACGCCTTTACTTCAGAAGATAAATCATCGACCTAAGATCGACGATCTATTTTCCCTCTTCAATCTAAGACCGACGATAATATTTAATTAAAAATCTATCGTCGACCTGAGATCGAAGTTTTTCTTTATAGTTGGACAGAGCCCGACTCATCACATTCCGAAAAACCTATATTAAGGGTTTATCATCGTGCTCTATCCCGCACTTTCCAATTTCCCCTCCTGCACTTGATCTTATGTATTCCCTTGCAGGTTTCTAATGGCGATTTCAGCGGCTATCCTGTCAGCAATGAAATTTGACGCAGGGTTCGACATCAATTTCGACTCCTTCAGCCATTGCGATCAGATTTTCAAGGATATGCTACAGCTCTGTGAAGTTCAAGGTCTGAGAAAGTTTATGTCAAAGAGAATCAAGTTACCAACCGCTGAAATTAAAGAATGGGTTTACTCTTCAATATGTCCAGATGAATCAACCATGGTTGGAACTATTTCAGGAAATCAAGTTATTCTTACTCTAGTCATTATTTCTGAATTGTTTGACTTAGTGAATGGGGATGATAGTTTGGATCAAGACAGTTCTGAATATAGAACTATGCTGGGAAAGATGAGTCATCCTGATGAAGTGCCAGCAAAGCAGCTGAAAAAGAACTTATCTGTTCAATATAAGTTCTTGGCTGATATTTTCGGGAAAGTGCTGCTGGGAAAGCACTCTACCCATGATGATATCAACAGGCAGCAGTTCGTTCTTATGTCTGTTCTGGTTAATGGTAAATCAGTCAACTGGGCTGATTTGTTCTTTGAATTGATTAAAAGGAAAAGTTCTAAGAAAGAGGTTTGCTTTGAGAGAATTTTGGGCATATTTCTCCAGGCAAAAGCTCCTGAATTGATGGTCTCCCAGACCTAATTCATCAATGCTAGTAAGAGGTTGGACTCCTCTTTGTTTGGAAAGTGGGAGAGTACCATTCCCAGACCTTCCAGTGCCTCTAGGACTTCTGAGGATACCCGAGCTGATGCAGCTACTTCCCCAACCCCAGAAGATGTTCCTCTCTCTGTCTCATCCTCAGTTCCCTCTGTCCCTGCCTCCCAAAACCAATCCTCTCCAGTTCCTTCACCTCCACCTCCTGCTTCACCTATTCAAATTCAGATCTTCCCAGATCATCCTGCATCTCCTCATGAGGATCATCTTGTAGATCCTCATGTCTCCTCTCAACACATTTCTTCCCCCCATCATTTCTCCATCCTTGTCCTCTCAGATTCCCTTTGACCCCATCCAAGAGGATGTTCCATCAACATCTCTTCCCTCTACTGTCCCTCCATCCTCCTCCTTTCCTGAATATACTTATACAGATTTCCCTTCTGCATTCTCAGTTTGCTCAAACTGTGGACATCAAACTCCTTACATAGCCTCTGAGCCTGAACCCCTTTACCTCAATTTCTTAGATATAGTCAAAGATCTTCTGCAATTCATATCTCCTTCCTTAGAGCTCCTTATAGCACATGCCATAGCTCCTCTAACTGCCTCCATCAACACTCTTACCCATAGAGTTGCTGCTCTTTCCTCTATCCCTTCTTCTAGGGGCCTGGCTATAGATGCCTCTACAGCCAGGCAGGGGGAGATATCCAATGAAGAAGCTCCCATGCCTTCTCTAGCAGCAGCTTCAGCAGATATGCAGGAGGATGTCTCCTCAGATGATCAGATGGCTCAAGATACAGAAATTTTTGATATTGATACTGATACTTCAGAAGTTTTATCTGTTGGTGATTGTTGCATCAATCCCACAGTGGATATTTTTTAGTTGTTGAGTTCTTTCTGCACACTCTTTCTAGATTGTCTTCCAAATTGGAAGCCATCCTCTTTGGCTATTGTGTGTTGTACTCCCTCTCTAAGTCCTGAAGTTGTTAGACAACTAAAGGCAAGTTTTGTAGTTCCTCTGGCATAACAGTCTGATGATCAGATGTCAAGATCTCCTGGGCCATCCTATGTTTTGGATGATAGCCCCATTCCAAGTCTTGATGATCTCATTGCTCAAGATATTTCTATGGAAACTAAAGCAGTTCCTGCTGAAGTTATCCTTCCTCCAGCTGATAAGTGGGTTCCAAAGGAAGTAATTAGAGAGATTTGATGCTCTTTATGATAATCCCCCAGGCTCATCTGAAGATGATCAAGATGAAAATTCAGATTCTGATGGCAGCAAGAAGAAAGTGTCTAAGAAAAGAAAAGCTTCTCCTAAGGCAGTTCCAAAGCCAAATCCTCTTAATGACACTCCATACTACATTCTCTAGAAGATTACTCCTTATCCATGTATGCCTCATTGGATGTGGCTATTTAAGAATGAGCAAAAGGCTAGAAAGAAAAGTAGAAGGTACTCTCCTCCTCCTCCTCAAAGGTCCAGGAGAGGTCCTCCTCCTCCTCCTCCCACTCCAGCAGCAGGAGTCTCTGGTTTAGAAGCTCAAAGGTCTACTTCCATTTCCCAGACTTATTATAGGCAGGACAGATCTCCAAATCCCCCACCTCCAGCTGGATCTTCAGACAAATATTCTTCTTCTCAAAGACCTATATCTTCTGGAAAGCCTAAAGGAAAACTTAGTGAAGTTCCTCCTCCCAGATCTTTGTACTCCAGTAAGAAGCAGCAGAATCTAGTGTCTATAAATTTCCAGGCTCAATCTACTCAGTTCAGAATTTCTTCTCAAAAGTCAGTTCAGGAAGCTAGTTTAGAGAGACCTTCTTCTCCTCCTCTTGATCCTGAGCTTGACCCCAACTTCAGAATGGCAAGGTTGAATGAATTAGTTGGGCTATCTAAAATGAATAAAGCCAGGAAAGAAGGTTAGGATCCCTCTCAATTCACTACTATGTCATCATATAGAGAGAAAGAGCTTGACAGATTACAGGTTTGCAAGAAAGCATTTAATCCATCAGAGTATATGTCTCTTCATCCTGAGGCAGTTGTTCCTAGAGCAGCATCTCAGAAGACTCTAGGATATCAAGATATGAAGATGTCAAAGAAAGAAGTAGAAGATCCTTCCAGGAAGATCATATTTTCTAAACCCACTTCTACTCCTCCTTCTGATAAACTCTAAGTTCTCTAAACCCTTTATTGTTTATCTGTTGTTATTGCTCTATCTGGATTATTTGTGAATTACATGCTATACTATATCTGGTGATTATTTCAATGCCATATCAGATAGCTATAGCACTGTATTATTATTTTTGTTTCTTTTATGTTGATTGACCTCACCCAAATAGGGGGGATATAGTTGGAACCTCATGTTTGATTTGGGCTAGGTTCACTCCTAGGTTGGTTGACCCACTTGTATAGCCAGGGTCAAAATCTAGGTCTAAGTTAGTCTTAGTAGAGCAGACCTCATAAAGACCAGCATTGGACTTCATTTCAAAGACCAAGACTCAGAAGTAATCTGTGGATCTGATATCAGTTCGACTTTCGTCGAACTCGGCTCGAAAATCGTCGATCTTCGATCGACGATCGCAGAGGTAAAATCTCTGAGCTGAGCCCGACGATATCAGAACTCAGATCGACGATTTCTAGTCTCAGCTCGACGATCTTCTATCTCAGCTCTGCGATTATTTATCTATGTTCGACTACCTTGTTGCGCAGATGTCTTGAAGATTTCTTTCTTATTTTGTCAAGGCTATTTTTGGCATCAAATCTCTGGTAGTTAATGCTGATGTTATCAAGGCTTATAGTCGTTTCTATTGCAGCATTAACTACAGGTTTTCACAGAGTTATTATATTGTCTTATATGCCAAAGACAGTTGAGGAAGTCATTTATTGCAAATATTGTAGCGGTTGTCTCTCCTCGATTCCTGTAGAATAATTAAAGGAATGTTTTTGAAATTCAAGACAAAAATTGTTTTATCCTACTAAAGAAGAAGGCTATCGATTCCATACACACAGAAGAAAAGAGACAGAAAATCGTTCCTGCTAACATCCTAAAAAAAACATTCTGAAGTAGATCTTCATCAGTTTTTCTCATTCTGTCAGTGCTCTGAAGAAGAAGCAAGAAGAACAACTTTTACAAATCAAGAGACTTTTTGTTCTTCTCTTCCAGGACCTTGCTAAGACATTCCAGCACCATCTGTCTAAAGCTCTTGGACCTAGTCTCTCAGTTGAAGACCTACTCACCCTATGCAAAGCTTCCCAACCTGAACCCTTCTACATCTCAGGGGGAGCTTTGACAACATCTCTGAATCCACAGTCTTCTCATTGTTTTGAAAAAAGAAGACTTTCATCACTCTCTCATCCCCACCTCTGTACAGGGTTTTAATTCCCTTCAAAATTATTCTGGTTCACAAGTCTCCTTCCAAAAGACTTGCATTGGTTTTTAGGCACCTGATCAAAAACTCATTGGTGGCAGTCACCTGATCAAAACCTGTAGTGGATTCCTACCAAGGGTGGTAGAAGAGTGGATGTACCCAGTTGGGGAACCACTATAAAATTCTTGTGTTGTCTAGTTGTGCTTTCCGTGTTCTTGTGTGGTTGTTCTGTGGTTATATTAGCTTAGTTTATTTGCTTTTATCCTTACTGCAAAAAGATTTTTTATAACTCTATTCCCCTCCATAGAGTTATTCAGAGTTTATCACCCCCTTTTTATTTCATATTGTACCATCATATTTCTCCCGCTTGGTGTCTAAGAGTCGTCGGGGTGAGAGGATGAGATAGCCACTTAGTATTTATGACTAACGGTTGCTACGCCTTTCTTTTTAGGAGGAAATCCAGTAGATAGGGCAGCAACAGGTTTTGCAGGAGGGAAGATAGGCCAGGGTGACGGGGCCTGATGTGACGTTACCATCGCTCCCGTCCGTTACAGATGTGAGTTTTTGAGAGACTCTTATTGCAGACCTTTGGACAATTTTGTACTCTTATATTATAAAAGCCTTGTTGTTGCTTCTTTTTATTGATGTGCTAATTGAACTTATATGCTTGTGTGGATTTTGACTTCTGTTTATAATCTCTATGTTGGGTTGACATTGATGATATTGGTCTTAGTCGACAGGATAGACGTCTTGTCATACCGGTCAACCTGTGTGTTGACGCTACCGCAAGGCGGCTGTTCTGGGCATAAGACTCCCTTCAGCCATGTCTTGTGTTCCGGGAGGGGGGGGGTCTTACAAAGTAGGTCACGTTAGATCACCGTGGATGCATTCCAGCAGTGTTCTACACCTAGTCTGTGATATGTCAAATGGAAGACGATGTGCTTTTCCATACTGACAACCCGCACAGACATGAACATCACCATATGATGAAAGACTAGGCAGGCCATGCACCAGGCCTCTCATCGTCATAGCTTTCAGCTTGTTCATCCCAACATGTCCAAGTCTCTCATGCCAAATTACATTGCTATCATTAGCCCTCATCTTGTCAACATAGGAACTTGCCGCCAACACGAATAAGACATTTACTCTCCTACGAACATGGGTGATGTTAGCTTTCACAATTAACACATTTCGAAGAAACTTTACTTCTGTCGGACCGAACAGAATGTGATACCCAACATCCATCGCGTTGGTCACCGAGAAGAGATTTTTCTTCATTCCCAGCACGTGATACACACTCCTTAACGTGAGTGGCCCTCAATCACTGCTTAAAGAAACAATCCCTTCCTTCTTTACTGCATGAACAATATCATAAGCAGTAATAATGGCATCATTACCTTTGTATTCCTACAGAGAAGAGAATTTGGACTCGTCCCCGGTGAGGTGATGACCATACCCCGAGTCCACGATCCAGACCTCCTAATAATTGATGGAGAAAAGTTCCCGAACAAAAGTGCCTGTCATGAAGTCACTCCCCCATCCTCCTTCCCTAGTCTTGGACTTTGAATCCTCCTTCCCTGCAACATGCCCTGGCTGAAAATTTACCTTGCAGTCTCTGCGGATGTGATCAAGCTTGTTGCACCTGTAGCACCGAGGTCCGCCCCGCTTCTTCCCGTCATCAACCTTATGAGGCTTGCTCCTTTCCTGCTGTGATGAAGAAGACGGATCATCGTTAACATGTACCTTCTTCTTCTTGTCCCACTTCTTCTTGCCAGAGAAGAGAGCCTCGCCATCTCCCCTGATATCGATACTCCAGCCATCTGCTTCGCCAAGCTTTTCTGTGAAGCCAACAGATTATCCAGCTCGAGCATTGATGGTTGATTGGCCGAGCCTTGCACAGACGTCACAAAGACAACATACTCCTTCCGCAATCCGCGAATGATGTGTCTCTTCAGCTTTGACTCTGAGATCGTCTCTTCTGAGTCCAATATAGTAATCTCAGAGCAAATGTTCTTCATCTTCAAAAAGAAAGAAGAAATAGATAAATCACCTTGAGTAGCCTTCGCCAACTCATTTTTCCAAGAACTATAGCTGAGCTACGTTCTTCTTGTTTAGTAGACCATCACAGGTCGTTTAGATTTCAACTGCTGACCTACATTAGATGATGTGGTCAAACAACTCTGGTGAAACCGCACGCTTCAGAGCGAATGTAGCCTTTGCATCAATTCGCTTCCAAGCTTTTACTGCTTCAACAATTCCTTCAACATCGACCACTTCTTGTCGGTTGTCACCACCGACAAATTCCCAGAGATCCTCACCAAGAAGATAACTCTCCATGCAAGACCGTCATCTTTTGAAGTTAGTCTGTGTCAAGAGTTCAATTCCAATTCCACTTGCAAAACCGACTTTCATTGCAATCAACTGATTCACTTAATCTTCACGAAGGAAAAAAGCAACCTTAGATTTGTGAACTGCTAACTACTGAACACCTCCCTGATTCCATGTAAAAATTTCCCAAAATTGATGGAAGCAAAAAAGAGATTGCAGGAACACTCAACCACAACCGAAGACAAGTACAAATCAATAGCAACAGCAGCACAAGAGTCTCCAATTGAAATTAACTTCTGTATAGAGCGAGGTATATATTGTAAGACATGATTCACAATGTAACCAAGGGAATAGAAATCTGCAACAAAAAATTAACCGAGAGGACAAAAAACTGTAACCGCACTAGTCTGCTAGTCGAGTCCGCCGAGACCGCTGAAGCCGCCTATCCGCAACTAACCGCGCGGACTACTGTTATTGAAGTGCTGAAGGAACTTGAACAGAACCCGTTGATAGACTGGGTGAACCGCTCTGCTTATCCGCAACTCAGAGCAAGAGATCAAGTCGCCGAAACCACGACCTGCTACTATTCTCTGTCTGCTATCTGCAAACTTTTCCACACCAAGCTTCCACTAGTTGCATAGCCGCCCGATGTTAGCCGCACAGATGTTCACTATATTTATGACGAGCCGAGGAATCCTATTTATAGGTGTGAGGAGGAGTGTCGCCACCACCCATAGCAATATGATAACCGCTCGTCAGACCTGTCGGCGAACATCGAATCCACGAATACAAGAACCAGTCTGCCACTTAAGGAAGACTATCCGCAAATAAGCGCGGACACCAATCTTGTCCGCAAGAATAACCTGATCGCCAAGCCTGCGGACACAACTTCATGCCGCGCAAAACTCCAGCCCGCGACAACCATGTCGCCTACTTGCTGAACTCGGCGAGCTCAAGAAGCAGTCCGCAACACAGGCGATCTCGGCGAGCTAGGCAACAAAGCTGGACTTAGTCCCACAAGACCAAGTCCACAACGACAAGCTTTGTGGTCTCCATGTAACTGCACCACCTGATACCAAGACCACGCCCAATCTGAACAACACCAGTCTACCATCTTGCGGACTGCTCCATCAGACCACGCGACCTCCAGGCAAACAAGTCCGCGCAGCTGTGCCGACCTCCACGATCTAACAACCAGACTGCAAGCGCATAAACAAGCCGGACACTGGCGAGCTCCTAAAGAGTCCTCCACAACTGCAGAGCCAACCATAACCGCCCGGTTAACCAAGGATGCTTGCTGAGCCAAACTGCAAGAGAAAACCGGCACCTGCCAAAGGCAGTCCGTCAAAGCTGTTTGTCAGGCTGCGGCGAACTCTGCGGTCTGTGCAGTCTGACCAGTCTAACAGCCCAACTTCACTTTTAGTCTCACTTCAACAATTTCAACAATTATTTTTAGTTTGTTTTTATTTTACCATTTTTGTTGGTACTCGGGCTCGGGTTTTAAATAAGGATGAAATGCTTTAGGCTATGTTTGCTTTGGCTTTTTTGCTCCATCCCCTATCAGGTGAAAATGTCAACAAAATATCATTTTGATTTTTTCGAGAACACATCCACTCTCTCTTTCCTACCGCTCCATTATCAAAGCTATCATTTCTACCGCTTAAACTCTAAATAAAGGTGATTGTTATCCGCACTACAGTTTTCGTTATTCACACATGTTTTTTCCTAATTTTTCACGTATTTTGGAAATACGTCTTGTACATGAATTTTCAGGAAAAGTGTTCAACACGAAAGTTGTAGATCTCATCGATATCTACAACTTTTGTGTTGAACACTTTTCCTGAAAATGCATGTACAAGACGTACTTTGAAAATACACCCAGATTTCACGCCTTTTAAAAATACGTCTTGTACATGCATTTTCAGGAAAAGTGTTCAACACGAAAGTTGTAGATCTCGATGAGATCTAAAACTTTGGTGTTGAACACTTTTTGTAAAAATGCACGTACAAGACGTATTTCTAAAAGACGCGAAATATTAAGAAAAAATATGTGTGAATAACCAAAACTGTAGTGCGGATAACAATCGCCTAAATAAAAGAGGTCAGGGAAGAGCAAAGTGCAGCGCGATCCGACGGATGCGAGCCGTTGCATTTTACCGATCCGATGAATGCGAGCACGCGGAGATGCGTGCACATCTCAACGCACACATCTCAAAGCGAGTTAAGATGCTCACGTATCTCCGCGTGAACTATGATGAGCTCGCAGCCGTCGGATTGCACACACTTTACCGTGCAGTGCATTTGCTGCACTTTACCCTCCCCAGATCCAAATAAAAGACACTTTTTTGAAGAGAAAAAGAATATCATTTATTTGCAAAAAGAATCTTGTGGCTCAAAAGCTTCTCAAATAAATGGAGGTAATGCATGCTACTTAAATGCAGAACTATTTTTAGGAGGGTTTGGCGGTGAAGAATGCCTTGAGAAAGTTATTTATCCAAAATAATATTTTCGTTAAAAAGTCATCACAGCGATAGGTCAAACGCTATAATTTTAACAAAGGCGCTCTTTTTTCTACGTTTTCCCCTAATTTTAGATGGTAGAAAACGACATCTGTAAGAATATTTGTTTGGCAAATCTTCATTCTCAAAGCTCCAAAATATTATTTTTGACCTTCAACATCGTTGCAACCTTTCTCTCCATTCCGACCCCTCACATTCTTCCCAATGCTCCATAATACATAGTCGAAACAAACAGAGCCAAAGTGAATGCTTGGCAAGATGTTCGAGCTCGTGAATGCTGTGGTTATGAACCGTCGTTCCCGAATGCTCAAACCTCACCCAAGGAACCTCATCCACTTTATGTTCAGAATTAGTATTTTTTTGTGGCAGTCATAAGTCATGACTATCGTCATGTAAAACATATATTTTATGAGGGTGACAATTTTATCCAAACTTACTAGACTGACCAGAGCACAAATCCAGCTCCAAAAAGACGATACTTTATAATCATTACGTTGACGACCGTCACCCTTGTGCCGAACCCACCCTAAACATCTCATCCCAATTAAAATAAGGATCACAAAGAAGTGAATGAATTACTTTATTTATTTATACTACTATAATGGTTCCATCATGTGGTCTACTGTAGATTTAGAAATTGTATATATTTCTTGAAATAAGCATCAATTTTTTTAGAATTCTCTGCTTAGCTGTTTTAACATCGACTTTTTATATACAAAAACTAAAGTATTAAAAGCTTATAAGAAAGTGTATAGTTATGCATATCATATAGACATAATATGCAATAATTAAATTTCTCCTAAAAATCAACAAGTAGTTTGGTTGCGGTTCACTTGAGGCTTCTCATAGACCGGTCTAAATTGAACCGTCTTAGCTCTTGAGCGGTCGAGCGCACAAACAATCACTGAGAAAAGAGACAGCAGACAAGAAGGTTTTTTTTACGTGAAAAATCCCGAAAAAAAATGAAAAACCACGCGACTGGAACTGTGCCGACTGAAGTTCACTATTTGTTGTTTTGTACAAAGCTCTTGGAGAATGCGAGAACGACAGACCGCTTCTAATTACAATTTGAGAGGAGAGAGAAAGTGAGAGACGTTCGGAAAGTGGCAGACCAGCACTTTCAAAGTTAAGTGTTTTTCTTTATTTGCGGTAGAGAACACACACCCTAGAGACTTAGTGGTCTTCCGTGAGTTTTGAGGCTGCATCGGAGAAGGCTGGTGGTCCACTAAAGGGTGCTAAGTGCTAGGAGCGCTACGTGTAGAAGAACGCTTGGTGATGGGAGGAGATCTTTGAGCGATCTTCAAAGTGCTTGAAGATTTTCAAGGGTGTCTTCGAAGGCGAAGGAGATTTCTGATGGAGCTCTCAAGCGCGTAGGAGAAGCGGAGGAAGAGAAAAGTGAGAATGAAGGAGAGACTGATGTCCAATTTATTGGTACCATGAGTGATTACGGTGGTTACACGGCTATCCGCAAACTGTAACCACCCTAATTACTATTTGCATACCAATTTTGTATAGTTTAACGCACATATATTTTAATAATTTTACTATGTGCATACCGATATAATTTCAGTTATTTACATTCACTCATAATGAGTGCATACGCGGGTGATTACCTGTATAACGAACGGAGGAGATCACGTGAGAACGATCAGATGACGACGGATTGGCCGTCAGCGCAGAAGGGGACGACTGGAGGGGGGCCCGAACGACGGGGGCCGGCCGGGCGGCCGACCTAGAGCCGGAGTTCTTAAGGGCAGTCGACCAAACAGGAGGAGACCGACGACCGCTCACCAGCACGGAGCGGCGTTGCGGCTGTGGGGCGGCGGCCGCGGGAGCAGCAACCTCCTGTGAGGTCGACTGAGCGGAGCGCACGGCCGCACGACGAGGCGGCAGCCTCCGTGCGGCAGCAGTTGGCTGGGAGGTCGGCCGCTCGCTCGGCCTTGCGGTCGTCTGTAGCCCACGGCAGCGTCGCGGTGCTGCAGTCAGGAGGTCAGCTGCCCGCTCGTCCTTGCGGTCATGCGAGGCGCACAACCGCGAGACGGCGGCCGCCGGGAGCGGCGGTCGGTCGGGAGCGGCGACTACCCGCTTGGCCTCGAGGTCATGCAAGATGCGTGGTAGTGCGACGGAGGTTGGGCGAGTGGCGGGGGGATCGTGTGCGACGGTTAGCGCGGCTGGGGGATCGTGTGCGCGGTGGTTGGCGTGCGTATCACGCGTGGATTGGGCGTACAGATTGCACATGAATCCCTATAAACCGCATAGGGGGAGCACGCATTGCGCGGCTATGGGAAGAACTTGTTAGGTGGTGCACAAGGTCAACAAATGTGGTTGCATTCTTCACTCGCCGGTGGGCAAATTGACGTATGGAAGAAGCAGTGCAGAATACCTGCTGGGTTGGAGATAAAAATATTGTGTATCGAGGAGTGAGTGCAGAATCCTTCGACGGGCTAGATGATGCTACGTGATTCGTTGTTGAGGTCCGGGTTCCGCCTGCCACAGTGCGAGGAGATTGTGGAAATCTTGAAGTATCGTGGCGTGCCCGCGTCCTAGTTCACTCCTGTTGGGATGACACGAATCATGGACCTGATTGGTTTCTTTAGGGAGCAAGGGACGAGGTTTTTTCCTTGAACCTTTTTAAAGAATGGTGCTAGGTGTGCACTGATGGAGGCAGGCGTATCGAGATCCACATCAACAAACATTGGCTCGAGTTTGAGAACCGTGCGAACCGTCGTCATGGGAACACATTGTTTGGTTACATCAGGAACTCCTAGGGTCTGTCGGAGCTCTAGAAGTCACTTCTCGAATGATGTCGTCGTGCAAAGGGATGCAAACAGGAATTTATGTCACTGCTGGGGTTTATTGAGCCTCACGCATTGGTGAACCCCTCATGTAGCATTTCCTTGTTCATGGAGGAGAAGCGCATGCTGTTGTGTGAGCTATCCACTGATCCTGAGCATGTTGTTATCGTGCCCCTGGATTGCGAGAAGAGAAAACTGGTGTTCAAGGGCCGCGGTTTGGAACCTAAGTCTCAATCTTCTTCTCGCCTGAGAGAGTGCTTTGAAGAGGCGGCTCCAAAGACGATCGGGCGCCTGCTGATACTGACCTCGAGGTTCTGGGCTCCTTTGCCCCCAGGCTCGTCCCGAGGGGACTCTCGTGCCGCCGATGGCTAAGGCGAAGCGCGTGTCTTCCTCTTTGGAAGCGATGAACAATGCAGTAAGTGCAACATTTTGTTTTAATTTGTATGGTGGCGCGAGCGCGCATTTGTGATGTAGCAGGCCATGATATAGATGATCTTTCTGAGGACGAGAGTACCGATTCTGATGTCGATATTGAGGAGTAGCTCCACCTTTGTTATATCTTTGCATATTTGCACTTTATAGTTGTGTTTGTATATAGTATGTTTGTACTTATACTGATGTGTCTATAGGGTCGTGTACACATTTTGTACTTTGCATTGTTGCTCTTGGATTATTCCGGCTTGCAATATTGCTTGTGTATCAATTTAGCTATCGTGGCGTCAACACTATGATTTTGTTTGTCTTTAGATGTTAGCGGTGTGGGGATGAGACCCTAACAATGTCACAACCTACTGCACGGGAGAAGGGCAGACGCTTTGAGACGGGGTAGTGAGAGCTCGAGGCCACCATGTCGCGGGTTATCCTTGGCTATGATGGGGCCTACTGTGACGTTCGACATTTTCTCGCGAGTGTTTCACACGTCATTAAATATTCAATATCACTAAATTATCCCCTATGATGAACCCCTTTAAAACAGTGATATTGGTTGTCAAAGTTTATCGTTTTATAATAAAAAAATTGAATGGTACCGTTGGTATAGTAATATGTCCATGTAATTGCTCATTTGTGAGTTTGGAGGTTGATTTTATAGTGTCAAGTGCTATTGGACCCACTGGTTTAGCGGGCAATACATTAAAACCTGCATTAATAGATTTAGTTTTGGGATAATGTTATTTACGGGAGGCGGTGGAGCAGATGAGAGCATTTACAAGTGGCGTATTTTCCCGATTCTTATCTATTCTCACTGCCGGCTCTTCTTTTCTTTACTCTCAATTGTATCGCGGTTAGGGCACGACGTCGTTCTTTCTCCTCTTCTCTCATCCTCTTCCTCTTTTGATCTTACATTACCAGTGGGATTATTGAGTTAGTGTTGGAATCATAGCCTGGTGAGGTTTTGATTTCGTTTGTGCCGTCGGGCTGGTTCTTGAGTCTGGATTCAGCGTCCAGAGTTGTTCTAGTTGCACTGTACTTATTGTTGTTGTTTACACTACTGTAATATAAATTTGTATTGTAACATGTGAGTCTTCTATATATTTGGATATGTGAGATGTGGCGTTATGTACTGCTCATTGTATTTAATGAATGAATGTATTAATTACAGCCTGAAGATCATGAGATGATAGTATTATTGATTGTACGGACTACGGGCCGTTACAATTTAGTGGTAACAGAGCCAGATTTTTCAAAAGCCTGGCCACAATGAGTATGTGCATACGTCCAAAGGCCAATTATAGGATAATTATCACGTGAACATACAATGTAGTCAGTTTATTCCTATGGAAAATGAACGTATTATGTTTTATTTCTCAAGGATCCTTTACAGTTAGCGCGGGAAACTATGTCATTGGGTGGTGATGCTGCACAACAAGAACATCCGCAGCAGGAACATCTGTCAGTGGAGCAGACTATGCGTCCACAAGTTGAGCAGCAGGCACAATCTCAACTGACAGATTTTGCGTGAGTGTTGGATGAAGCTATTAAAATGGTGCGGGATGTTACTCCTACTGTACCTTCAGTATAGTCGATTGTGCCAGCACAACAGAGACACTTTGATGTGGATTTAAAGCAATTTCTTGACTTGAAGCCGCCTGGGTTTCAGGGTGGTCTATCGCCTCTGGAGACGGAATACTGGATCTCACGAATTGAAACGATATTTGAGGTGATGCTTTGCCCAGAGGAGCGAAAAGTGGGCTTGGTAACTTTTCTCTTGAAGGGGAGGCTAAGCGGTGGTGGTTAAATATTCGTGGACGGTTAACTGGTCGAGGGCAAGGAAGCATTCCTTGGAGTACTTTTGTATAGGAATTTACAGAATGGTTTGTACCTGAGTCGGAGAAGAAGCTACTACAAGATAAGTTCTTGCGTTTGGTACAGGGTCCCCGCTTCGTACTCGAGTATGTAATCGAGTTTGCCAATCTAGCATTTTATGCTGAGGCTTTTGTGCCAAATGAGAAAGAGAAGTGTCGTAGATTCCAAGAAGGCTAACGGGACAGTATTCTGGTAATATTAGTACCTCTTGAAATTAAGGAGTATGGGGCCTTGGTGCAGAAAGCTTGATTGATGGAGATAGATGCGGAGAAGACTCAAAGGAGAAGGGAATTTGGAAAAAAGAGATCTCAGTGGACTTCAACTAAGGAGCTCTCAAATAAATCAAGTGCTTCATGGAAATATGATAATTCTGGGAAGCGACCTCGTCCGACAGAGAGCAGCAGTGTTATGCAGCCTCAAATTCAGGAACAAAAGTGTGGGAAGTGCGGCAAATCTCACAAAGGGAAGTGTTTGGTGGGGAGTAATGTATGCTATTTATGTCGTCAGTCTGGGCATCACCAAAGGGAATGTCTTAGAAGGAAGGAAGGAGACAATTGTTCGAAGAGATTTTTGGTTCCTCAGGGTCAGAAAGTTTATCAGATGGGTGTTTCGAAGGAGAGTGAATCTCTTTCCTCAACTTCAGCTCCAGTGGGAATGTCAGCGGACGAACTTTGCGTGCAGCCTCACGTGTTTAATTTGAGTTAGCAGGAGGCTATCACAGATGACACTGTGGTGATAGGTATGATTTATGTTTGTGGTCATCTGATGAAAGTTTTATTTGATACTGGTGCAAACCACTCTTTCATTTCCACTGGTATATTGAGCACTATTTCGGTAAAACCTTATCCAACACGAGAAATTTTTCACGTCACCTTGCCAAATAATTAACTAGTTCCTACGCAATGAGTGGTAATTTCATTTGAATTGAATGATAAACCTTTTGTGGTAGACTTAGTGGTTTTACCACTTACTGAATTTGATATGATAATGGGTATGGACTGGCTAGTCCAGCATGATGCGGTAATTAACTGTAAGAAAACAAAAGTGACTGTGAAGTGCTCAGATCAAAGTATAACTGTTTTTCAAGGGTTAGGCGAGGTGTCCAAAATGTTAATATCCGCACTGAAGGCGTCTAAGAAGATCAAGAAAGGATGTGAAGCCATATTGGTAATGGTCAAAGGAACGACAGAGGAAAAGAAAGATATTAAGGAGGTGCCTGTGGTGCGTGAATTTCAGGAACTTTTTCCCGAAGAACTCCCAGGATTTCCTCCTAGAAGAGAAGTCGAGTTTGAAATTCATTTGGAAGAAGGAGCGAGGCCAATTGTAAAAACACCCTTTCGTAGGTCTCCAAAATAACTAGCCGAATTGAAATGTCAGTTGCAAGAATTGATAGATAAAAATTTTATTCGGCCTAGTACATCTCAATGGGGAGCACCAGTGTTGTTCGTAAAAAAGAAAGAGAGGACATTGCGGTTATGCGTGTATTATCGAGAACTGAATAAATTGACAGTAAAGAATAAACACCCTTTGCCACGCATAGAAGATTTATTCGATCAACTTGTTAAAGCAAAGGTGTTTTCCAAAATGGAGTTGAGGTCAGGTTATCATCAACTACGAATTAAAGAGGAAGATATTTTCAAAACTGCTTTTAGCACAAGGTATGGACATTATGAATTTGTGGTAATGTCATTTGGGCTAACCAATGCTCCTGCAACATTCATGGATATGATGAACCAGATAATCAAGGATTATCTCGATAAATTTATCATTGTTTTTATTAACGATATCTTAATTTATTCAACGTTTGAGGAAGAACACACTCAACATTTACGATTGGTATTGCAGAGATTGAAGGAAAGTCAACTGTATGCAAAAATTTTGAAATGCGAGTTCTGGTTGAAGGAAGTGTCATTTTTGGGGGACGTGATAACAGAACAGGGGTTATCTGTTCATCCTGCAAAGATTGACTCGATTCTTAATTGGCCGCAACCTACAAATGTGACAGAAGTGCGGAGTTTTCTTGGGTTGGCAGGGTATTATCGAAGATTTGTTTAAAATTTCTCAAAGATCTCCTTACCATTGACACAGTTAACACGGAAGAATATTCCTTTTCAATGGAATGAAGATTGTCAACTCGCCTTTGAAACATTAAAAGAAAGAATAATTACAGCCCCTGTGCTAATCCTACCATCAGGTATTGAAGGATTCCAAATTTATAGTGACACTTCTTATAAGGGTTATCGCATATGCCCCGCGTCAATTGAAAGATGCTGAAAGGAACTATCCGATTCATGATCTGGAGTTAGCTGCAGTGATTTTTGCTTTGAAAAACTGGCAACACTATTTGTATGGGGTGAGATGTGAAATTTTCACAGACCATAAAAATTTGAAATATATTTTTACACAAAAAGAAATAAACCTCCGTCAGCGACGTTGGTTAGAATTTATCAAAGATTATGATGTGACCATTCAACATCATCCTGAAAAGACAAATGTTGTTGCTGACGCTTTAAGCCACAAAAGTGTTGATGCATCATCAGCTTTGAAAGTGTATAATATACAGCTTTTGCGTGAACTGGAGAAGATAGAGATAGTCCTCATTGTGACATCAGAAGGTAAACAGTCTCAATTATTTCAAATGCAAATCCGGTATATACTAAAAGATAGAATCTTGGAAGCTATGCTGAAATATGTACATTTGATGGACTTGATGGAAAAAGTAAAAAAGGTGGAATCTAAAAGTTTTACTAAACAGAATGGGCAGATGTTGATGAATGGAAGGTTGTGTGTTCCGGATGTGGACAGTTTGTGAAAAAACATTTTGTATAAGGCTCATAACACTCCCTATTCAATTCACCAGAGTCGAACGAAAATGTATCATCATTTAAAAGAGGACTTTTTGTGGCATGGAATGAAGAAGGACGTTAAAACTTATATTACCATTTGTCACACTTGTCAAGTAGTAAAAGCTGAACATCAGAAAGCCGGAGGTTATTTACATTTGTTACCAATATCGAAATGGAAATGGGAAGACATTGCCATAAACTTTGTCTTTGGATTACCTCGTAGTAAATTGGGTCATGATGGTATATGAGTTATCATCGATCGACAAACAAAAAGTGCACATTTCATAGCAGTACGACAAGATTGACCGCCTGAAAGACTGAATGAATTGTATATCGATGTTATTGTGAAATTACACAGTAATCCTCGAACGATTAAATCTGATCGTGATGGGCGATTCACATTGGGGAATTGGAGGCAGATTCATAAACATTTAGAAACAAAATTATTGTTCAGTACAACATTTCATCCCCAGGCCGATGGACAGTCACAGTGAGCTATCCAGTTTCTAGAGGATCTATTACGGATGGTAGTCCTAGACCTCAAAGGCACATGAGAGAAATACTTGACACTCGTCGAGTTTGCTTATAATAAAGTTATCAGTCTTCTATACAAATGACATCATTTGAAGCATTGTATGGCCGTCGATATCGTACACCATTAAGCTGGGTTAAAGATGGTGAAAGACAGTTATACAACCAAGAGAAAGTGGATAAGTGACACGAGAAAATTGTGTTTATCCAACAAAGAATGAAGGTGGCACAAGATCGACAACAAAAGTATTATAATGTCAGACATCGTCTCGTGGAGTTTCAAGTTGGTGATCTCATGTGTTTAAAAATTAAACCCTTTAAAGGAGTTACGCGATTACTGCAACTTGGAAAATTGAGTCCACGATATGTAGGGCCATTTCCTGTCATTGAACGAGTTGGTAACGTCGCGTACCGCTTGGAGTTACCAGAGGAATTACAAAGATTTCATAATGTATTTCATGCGTCGGCACTCCGTAAATATGTTCGTGATGCTGAAAAGATTATCCCAATTGAAAATGTGCATATTGAAACTGATTTATCTAGCCCGACGGAACCGTATCAAATTGTTGACCGACAAAGAAAGCAATTACGAAATTGGGATTTGAATTTTGTGCACGTATGGTGGAAGGTCATCCTCGAGTTGAAGCGACATGGGAGCGGGAAGACACTATGCGAGATCTTTTCCATCTACTGTTTGACGAGCATGGTGATTAAATTTTAATGGACGAAAATTTCTAAGAAGGGATGAATTGTGACGTTCGGCATTTTCTCGCGAGTGTTTCAAACGTTATTAAATATTCAATATCACTAAATTATCCCCTATGACGAACCCCTTTAAAACAATGTTGATATTGATTGTCGCAGTTTATCGTTTTATAAAAAAAATTTGAATGGTACTGTTGGTATAGTAATATGTCCATGTAATTGCTCATTTGTGAGTTTGGAGGTTGATTGTATAGTGTCAAGTGCTATTGGACCCACTGGTTTAGCGGGCAATACATTAAAACCTGCATTATAGTTGTTGGTATTTCATTAACAGATTTAGTTTTGGGATAATGTTGTTTGCGGGAGGCGGTGGAGCAGATGGGAGCATTTACATGTGACGTATTTTCCCGATTCTTATCTATTCTCACTGCCGACTCTTCTTTTCTTTGCTCTCGGTTGTATCGCGACTAGGGCACGGAGCCGTTCTTCCTCTTCTCTCCTCCTCTTCCTCTTTTGATCTTACATTACCAGTGGGATTATTGAGTTAGTGCTGGAATCAGAGCCTGGTGAGGTTTTGATTTCGTTTGTGCCGTCGGGCTGGTTCTTGGGTCTGGATTCAGCGTCCAGAGTTGTTCTAGTTGCACTGCAGGATCTTTCCCTTTTCTGCTCTTAAAATTTATTCTTGTTTTGAACTAGGTTTCTGCTTTAGGGCAAGTTGTGTTGAGATCTGTGTGGGTGATTTTGGTTGGCCAACAGAGTTAGACTTATTTTCACCGGTCAAGCGGTTATGACCGCTTGAATCGGATCATAATTAAGCTCTGATTCATGGAGTCATAACCGCTTGACCGGAGAAAATAAGTCCCCCCAAACGGAGCCTTAGTTTGCCTGCTATTTTTCTTGGCTGGTGGTGTTAGTCGTTGTTATTGGTCGTGGTTGTTATTTAACCGGCTACTGTTTCTCCTTTCAGTTTAGTTCATTTGGTCGGCTGCTGTTTTGTTTGATCGACTTCTACTACTTGTCTGCTGCCCAACACTGGTTATTGTGGGATCCTTAGCTGTAACTGATTTTGGTTATTGCCAGCTGCTGTTAGTTCATTTTGATCTTGCTTCAGTGAATATTTGAGGGAAAATTTTGCATTGTTTCACTGTTAGCCGATCATTGCTTTTCCTCTTTATGTTTTGGGTGTTGTTACAATTACATATGTATAATCTTTGAATTCTTTCTGATTGAGCTTTGAGCCTAACTGTGCATGACTGGAATGTGATAACTGATATTTATTTGGGGGTTATTGACATGCTGCTATCTTCGCGTAGGTCATTGCTGCATGCTCAGTGCACATAGTTTTCGTTTGAGTTCACTTATAGTCTCACACTTCTGATTTTCTTCCTTAGAACACAACTCCTAAAAAAGTCTAAGTCAACCCTAGAGGTCAACGTCATTGCTATACTGTGATGCAACCCCGATAATAATGCCCGTAATGATATGATTCATAAACAGATATCGCGAAGGATGACATCCAAATGTAGACATGACGATGACGTGGGGCGTGATACTGGAATGGAAAAAGTAACCGTGAGATTTATCTTTTTTTAGTTTATGCTCTATTTTATGCAATTTCATGTACTGACATCAATTTAAAGTTGAAAATGGAAATACTATGGCATGAGACACTATGCAGTTTTATATCACTGACACTGATGCTCGCTATTATGTATGGCCTTGACAAAGACAAACAGGTGAATGAAATTTTGAGGGGATAAATCACTAAATAAACATTCTTAAATACATGTAACTATAGTCAACACATGGTAATGTTAAGGGTAAGACAGAAATTGAAAGTACATAAATGATGTTGACAGATGCCAAATCAGTCGGCCGAAAGGCATAAGCGCGTGTTGAACGTACTGATTTGGACACTGAAGCCCCTAAGGGGTCGGGCCCAAAAGATTGAAAATTTGATACAGATACTGATATGGTACAGATACCCTTAACATTATCTTAAACAAGAGTAATATTTATATAATGCTTAAAATACAGACATGGACATTGACATAGTTTTTCTTGTTTGAGTGTTCTTTTATACTGAGAGAATGTTAGTTATGACATTGACAGTTTTTTATGTATATCTACACAGTTTAATATATTGTTTTACTATAGTGCTACCGTTGTTCTTACTAATTTGCAGTTTGCAATGAATACCCTTTTCTAACTGTTACATGCAACATATGAAAAAGATAAACTCTCGCTTAGCCTTTATAAAAGACTAATGATTTTTATTTCTAATCTTTTTAGGTGCAATGAAGATGCAAACTAGACAGTTATAGTATACTGTTTGAAGCATATGATGAGATTGAAATTATATAGGAGTCTTTTGTGGCTCTTGGGATAGTGTTGATTATATATATAAACTGATGTACCTATAGTTGTTGTTTACACTACTGTAATATAAATTTGTACTGTAACATGTTAATATTGTTTGTGAGTCTTGTATATATTTGGATATGTGAGATGTGGCGTTATATATTGCTTATTGTGTTTAATGAATGAATGTATTAATTACAATCTGATGATCATGAGATGATAGTATTATTGATTGTACGGACTACGAGTAATTAAACCTAGGGGGCGAGGGGCGAAGAGCGAACCTTCGAGCCGCGTCCGTGAGGTTGAGGGATGAAACCCTGATTGTAACGCCCCCAATTTTTCTGCGATTATTTAATTCTCGTTTGGCGTTACGTCGACGCGTTTTCTTGGCTTGTGCCATCTGTGGAGAGTGGATTTAACTCCTTAGAACTGGGTGTCATATTTTGTAGCCTATTGGCAAGATCTCCCTAGCAAGCCGAGTCGTTTTGGGTGACCCGGTGTGGCCTCTCGGGGGATGCTTGTGATTTGGATTCGGGAGGGTATAACTCGAGTTCTGTTCGTCGAAAGTTAATTTCGACTTCGCCGTTGTGTTCGTAGCGTGGATATTTAGCTACGGTGCGAATTTCGTCGAATTCCGAGGTAGTTCGGTTTTCGTGTCGTTTTGGGTGTGCCATTAGTAAAGACTAATTAGAAAACCTCTAAGTTTTAATGAACCGGCGGCTTAGGGAGACGGTTAGGCTGATCAGGCATGGTAAGGCTTATTTATAAAGCTTTGGTTAGAAGTTGGCGGGCCCACTCTCTTCTTTCTTCCCAAGATCGAAACTGTCGCCTGCTCCTGTTCGCGGAAAACGGAGGAAAACCGCCGGACCTGCTACTCCTTCGGACGGCGATTCCGGG
The DNA here is from genome assembly GCA_039513925.1 of Platanthera zijinensis. NCBI lineage: Eukaryota > Viridiplantae > Streptophyta > Magnoliopsida > Asparagales > Orchidaceae > Platanthera > Platanthera zijinensis. The sequence goes on along the minus strand of CM077093.1, from coordinate 34,240,137 downwards.
AGTGTTCGTGGACGGATTTCGATTCCGAAAGCGGCGTTGTCTTGCTCTCGCTCAGTTCTACGTTTCGACGGTAAGGGGTTTGTTTTTCGTGGAGTTTTAGGAGACTTGGATTTTCGGTTTCTTGTGGTTTCCGCCATTAAAGTGAGGGTTTGCTTGTTAGGTGCTGCTCCTTCTAGTGCATAGTGAAGAGGAGGGAAAGCCAACCAAGCTTCGCCGGAAATCGAGGCAAGTGGTATTTTTGCCCTTGCCATTGTTGTTCTTTTAAATTCTGGAATATTTCCCGGTTAGCCCTAGGGTAGAAACCAAGCATGTTCTCCTTTATCTTGCTAAAATTTAGGGCTTAGATTCTCCTATGAGCCCCCCTCCTTGTGCTGTTTGCTCAACCTGCTAGTTGTGTTCACCATTTAGACTCCAAATTTGTAGTTCTAGTTGGGTGCTTTTGCGGGTGGGGCCGAGAGAGAGAGAGAGTGAGGGAGGAAGTTGTGGTAGGACTCTGGTTAGAACCAGTCTTGGTAGACTCTCGGGTTTTGGTGTTGAGTGTGGTGCACACACTCAAAGCCAAAAGCCGCCCGGACTTGGCGTTGAGTGTGGTGGACACACTCAAAGCCATAGTTTGGTCTGTTCCTTGCGGCTGAAGTGGTGGGGTGATTGAGTTAGAATTTTCGTCTAAATCAAAATCGACGGGAATCACCAAGTGATTCCCGCCGATTTCGACGTGTAACGTCAGCAATTCCCACCGATCGGCGCGAATCATCCTTGATTCCCGCCGATTCGGCGAGAATCATCCTTTATTCCCGCCAATTCGGCGAGAATCATTATGGATTCCCGCCGATCGGCGAGAATCCAGGATTTTCCTGCGGGAATAAAGGATATTCCTGCTGATTCGGCGAGAATCTGTCGGCATTCCCGCCGACCTCCTCTTGTTGGCGATGGTTTAGGATTTTCCTGCGGGAATGAACTTTGGCGTAGAGTGAGTTGACCTCACTCAACGCCAAAGCTGCTTTGGCGTTGAGGGAGGTGGACTCACTCAACGCCACTGTTGGGTTTTGTGGTTTTGCTAAAGGCGTTGAGGGAGTGGACCTCACTCAACGCCATAGCTATTTTGGCGTTGAGTGAGGTTAGCTCACTCAACGCCACTGCCTCTTTTGCTGTAGGCGTTGAGGGAGTGGACCTCACTCAACGCCATGCCTGTTTTGGCGTTGAGTGAGGCTAGCTCACTCAACGCCAGAGTTGTTCTTGCTAGAGACGTTGAGTGAGTGAACTTCACTCAACGCCATGCTTGTTCTGGCGCTGAGAGAGGCTAACTCACTCAACGCCAAGGTCTAGGTAGGCGTTGGGTGGGTCTCACTCAACGCCAAGCCGTGTTGAGTCATTTCAACACTTTTCCTCTACCTCGATTTTCGTTCCCGAGTGAATTCCTTGTTTATGTTTGAGTTTCCTTGTCGGCCATATTTTTCTTTCCTAATGGCCGAATCGTGGGTCGTGGTTAGTAGTGGTGGTTTGAAGCTCTTTATGGGGGAGGTGTTGTGTAATTTAGCCAAGGCCACCCTTATTCTTCTATCTTGCTCCAGGCACGGGCTGGGCAAGGGGGTGGAAGGTCCCTTGTGCTTTCACATGTAGACCCTTAAGCTTGTTGGCTTGGAAATGGAGGTTGGGGGACTGAGTTTGCCTCCAACCCGGATCCATGTTATATGTTTTTGCTACTACCATCTCCCACAGCTTAGGGTGTTAGGTGTTTCTTCCTTGGTAGATTGCAACACTTGGGGCTCTTGGAAGCCTAGTAGACCCTGCAGGATGTAGTTTCTGGGCAGGGTTGATGATGTTTCCTCGCACGTAGTGCATTCCTTGTTGTCTTGCCTTGGGCAGTTGTGACTTTTGTTGCTGTGTATTTTCCTCTTTCATTTATTTCCCTGGTTGATACTTTCATGCAGTTTTTAATCCTTGATTTGCTTACTGAGGTATTCTTTCCTCTTTTGAATGCCTCAGGTTCTGAGCAGTAGCCAGTTTGATGGCTAGGTTGCGGTGGTGTTGCTGGTGGTCTCTTGGACTTTGGAGATCTTGTTGCTTTGTTAGTGAGGTAGTTTTTCAGTACTTTTCTTACAGACAAATATATTTGCCCGTGAGTTCGTGTCAGGTTGTTGGCGTCCACTGGTAGTTGTTACCTTTGTACTAGATATATTACTTTTGCTGCTTCCATTTTCTGGAGATAGTCTACTTGCTCTGGGGAGGATTTATGCTAGGTTGCTAGTTATTTTAAAACTATAATTATTATTATTATAAGTATATCGCATGATCAGCATGTTTTATAAAAGTAAATCACTATTTTCCAAACAACGTATAAAGATAGTTTTCTTATATATGATATAAATTAATAGTAGAGTCTTGCATAACATAAGTGGTCCTTTTAGGGCACTTATGCACTTCTTAGGATGTCAAACCTAAATAAAGTAATTTTTCACAGCGCTTAAGTATAGTTTTTAACTGTGGACTAGATGATCCACCGTGCCGAGGGATACAACCTCTAAAATATAACTGATTTTCTAATCATTAAACTCATGAATTTCTTTTATAAAGTGTAGTAGATGGTTTTGCCTGAGCGTCAGCAGTTATCCCCTGCTTGACGTGGCATCATGACGCGTGTTTTCTCTTACTCTGATAATTCTTTAATTCAGAGAAAATGCGGGTTGTGACATTTGGTATCAGAGGGAGGTTGCCTGACAAGTTAGTCAGACAACCTTCCCTTTTTGATTGCATTAGTAGTTCAGCATCATGTCATTCACACACCGATATGTCATCAGCACGTCTTGGCAAAAGCACGAACACTACACTCATAGCATGACATAAAGTATACGAGACATATTATGTAGTATGGGATGCATAATATGTGTTCGTATATGGACCCACCATAGGGGCAACATGTGAGGGTTATGTAGTATGGAATGCATAACCTCACCACATGACTGCGACTAACACGTTTTCTTTTTCGTTGCATGCGAATGTTATGTAGTATAGGATGCATAACATTTTCATGCGTACGCCGCTCATAACATGCATTAGGGCCTTTTTAGAATGCATAGCACAAACATGCATAGCATAACATTGCATAAGCACAACGTGCCAAGCTAAAGACTGGCAGGATGACATACGTACACACATAAGTTTTCGAGTCAAAGATAATATAAAGTCATGCATTCCCGATCTAGGCACAAGAATTAGTATGATGGTGGTTAACCATCCTAGGTTAGGGCATAACGTCAATTTTTGTAAAAAGATAAACTCCCAGAGCAAGTTTAGCAGCTTTAAGTTCATATCTATATATGTATTGTCTGTACTTGTAGTTGGGTCTAGCCGTTGTACTAGGATCTAACTAGTGTTACTATGACTTTAGGATGACGAGACATCCTTCGACTAGATCGACTCCCCTGTCTGAGGGTGATTCATCTAGAACTCAGAATGATGCGGTAATCGAAAGCTTGCGGCAGAGTAGTGATTCCTTGACCAGGCAGTTAGTGGAGGTGCGAGCCCAGATCCAGTCTTTGGTGGCAGTTGTGGCAGGTCAGACTCAGGGAGTGCAGGGCCTTGCAGGGGGGATTGCTGTTCCTCCCCCACCTGCACCCTTAAGACCTCCTGTGGTGGTGCCAGCGGAGATGGCCTTCATCTTGCAGTTTCAGAGGCTGAGCCCTCCCACTTATAACGGGAAGGCAGATTTCATGGTGATAGACGACTGGCTGATCTCCATGGAGGAGATGTTCTCAAACTCAGGGATTGCAGATGATTAGAGGGTGATGTTAGCCTCCTATCAGCTTAAAGGTTTGGCTAAGAATTGGTGGCTGAGAGAGAAGGAGAGCTTGGTAACTGGATGCTCTTGGGAGGTGTTAAAGGAGATGCTATTGAGGAAGTTCTTACCCTTGGTCGAGCGTGACCGCCTCATGAAAGACTTCCTCCATCTGAAGCAAAGGCAGCTCACGGTGGGTGAGTATGAGATAGAGTTCAGCAAGCTGAGCCGTTTTGCCCCTGGATTGGTCAGCATTGAGGCTGATCGAGTCAAGCGATTTCTCGGTGGTTTGAGGAGTGAGGTGCAGCAGTTGACCAGTGCTTATGGGTCAGAGACTTATGTAGGAGTAGTGGAGGCTGCTCTGAAGGTGGAGGCTATTGAGACCGCAAAGAGAAGAGGACAGCAAAGTAGGAAGGATAAGAGGAAGTCTGTGGAGGAGAAGAAACCCCAGGTACCTGAGGCAGCTCCGGGAAAGAAGAGCAAGGTGGTGTGCAGCTTCTGTGGCCGGTCAGGCCACCCTGTCGAGAGATGTTTCAAGAGGGCAGCAACTCAGAGGAAGGAGCAGGTTCATGCGATTCAGGGTGCTCCTAGGAGAGATGTCTCCTGTTCTATTTGCAAGCGACCCGGGCATGATGCTGCCCAGTGCTGGTCCAAGGATAAGGTCTGTTTTCAGTGTGGGCTGAAGGGACACATCAAGTCTAGGTGTCCTCAGGTCCAGCCTGCTCTTCCTACAGTTCCTCTGCAGGCATTACCTCCACCTCAGCGTATGGACAAAGGAAAGGGAAAGCTGAACGTGATCTCTTCTGAGGAGGCTCAAGCTTCGACCCAGGTCATCTCAGGTTAGTTGTCTTTCCAGCCTGAATGTTTTGGTTCTTGTCTTGCTAGAATGTTTGTAGTATTATTGTGGTAGTTCCTTAGTTATATATGTTACTATAGGGAAGTTTAAGGTGAAGAACCCCTGGGCGCGTGTTCTGTTTGACTCCGGCGCTACCCACTCGTTCGTGGCTAGAGCCTTTGTAGAGCGACATCGGATGACTTTAGATCGAGTTCGGGATACCTTTCGTGTCAAGTTTCCCTCTGGTGAATCTGTATTGTCAGATTTGGGCGTGTTAGATTGCCCTATTTTGTTGGGGGACTTCCTTGCGAAGGCAGACCTGAAGATGATTGATCTAGAGGACTTCGATGTTATTTTGGGCATGGACTGGCTGTCTAGGTATGATGCAGTGATTCAGTGCAAAGGGAAGCGCTTGGACTTCATCAGGGGCGACGGTCAGCCCGGAAGCTTGTATGCAGATCTGAGCAAGGATTCTACTGTCATCTCTGCGATATGTGCTCAGAAGCTTTTTCTTTCGGATTGTTTTGCTTGTTTGGTCTCGGTGGTCGGGACCGCTGTTAGTGTACCGCGCTTAGAGGAGATTCCAGTTGTTCGTGATTTCGCCGATGTTTTTCCGGATGACCTTCCTGGTCTTCCTCCCGAGCGGGATGTTGAGTTTGTGATCGATTTGGAGCCGGGTACGCATCGTATTGCTAAGGCGCCGTACCGGATGGCCCCTCGAGAGCTAGAGGAGTTGCGAGTCCAACTAGATGAGTTGTTGGCGAAAGGGTTTATCAGGCAGAGTTCGTCGCCTTGGGGTGCTCCTGTTCTATTTGTGAAGAAGAAAGATGGGTCAATGCGGCTTTGCATCGACTATAGAGAGCTGAACAAAGTCACAATTAAGAACAGGTACCCTCTGCCGAGGATCGATGACTTATTTGACCAGTTGCGCGGTAGCACGGTCTTCTCCAAGATTGATCTTCGTTCAGGCTATCATCAGCTTAGGATCCGTGAAGCAGATATTCCACGAACTGCATTTAGATCGAGGCATTGACATTTTGAGTTCTTAGTAATGTCATTTGGATTGACCAACGCACCATCAACATTCATGGATATGATGAATCGGGTGTTCAAGGATTTCCTAGATAAGTTCGTGGTGGTCTTCATCGATGACGTGTTGGTTTATTCTCGTAGCGCTGAGGAGCATGAGCAGCATCTGCGCTTGGTTCTATCGGAGTTGAGGAACCACAAGTTATTCGCCAAGTTGAGTAAGTGCAAATTTTGGTTGCCTCAGGTCTCGTTTCTGGGCCGCGTGGTGAATAAGGATGGAATCTCGGTCGACCCAGAAAAGATCGCATCAGTGATGGATTGGAGTAGGTCGGGCACGCCTAAGGAGATCAGGAGCTTCCTAGGGTTAGCCGGCTTCTACAGGAGGTTCGTGGAGGGTTTCTCTACCCTAGCTGCACCTTTAACTAAGCTGACTCAGAAGAACGTGGCTTTTGTTTGGAGCGAGAAGTGCGAAGAAGCCTTCCTGGAGTTAAAGAGGAGATTTTGCACTGCTCCCGTTCTGACCCTGCCTATTGAGGGTGTGGAATATGACGTTTACGTGGATGCTTCGCATGTTGGTTTAGGTTGCGCATTAATGCAGGTTGGTAAAGTGATTGCCTATGGGTCAAGGCAACTGAAGACTCATGAGAAGAATTATCCTACGCATGACCTCGAGTTCGCAGCGGTTATTTATGCGTTGAAGCTGTGGAGACACCTACTTTATGGGGCTCAGTGCAAGATCTTCACCGACCATAAGAGCATGAAGTACGTGTTCACGCAGAAGGAGTTGAATCTGCGCCAGCGTCGGTGGCAAGAGTATGTGGCCGATTATGACGTAGAAATCCAGTATCATCCAGACAAGGCCAATGTGGTGGCCGATGCCCTGAGCCGTAAGACGGGAAAGATATTTAATCTCATCGCCGATCGTTTAGTGGAGGAGTTCCTCCTTATGGATATATCAGGGGGATGCTGTGGCTTGCAGAGTAGTTTGTCAGTGGCAGAGCCGTCTTGGATTTCTTTGACCAGACTGCACCAGAAGGACGACCGGATCTTCTACACTTATTCTCCAGGACTGAGAGAGGAGAGTTGCCGGATTATTCCATCGATGATGCGGGAACTTTGAAGTACCGCGACAGATTTTGCATCCCCGCGGTTGGGGACATTAGGAGTATGGTTTGCAGAGAGGCTCATGGATCCAGCGTCGCCTACCATCCAGGATCTACGAAGATGTATCGTGACTTGAAGCAAATTGCCTGGTGGTATGGCATGAAAGGTGATATAGCCCGATTTGTTGCGGAGTGCCACACTTGTAAGCGGGTGAAAGCCGATCATGGAAGGCCTGGTGGCAAGTTGACTCCATTAGAGATCCCGACTTGGAAGTGGGAAAGTATATCTATGGATTTCATAACGGGCTTACCAAAATCCCCAAGGGGGTTTGATTCCGTTTGGGTCATAGTGGATAGACTGACGAAGTGTGCTCACTTCGTACCATTTAAGATTGATTACCCGATAAAGAAGATAGCGGAATTATACTTGAATGAAGTCATCCGACTGCACGGTGTGCCGGTTAGCATCATTTCTGATCGAGACTCCCGGTTTACTTCTCGTTTTTGGCAGAGTCTGCAGGTGGGTGCGGATCTGAGGTATTCTACTGCGTACCACCCACAGACCAATAGGCAGACGGAGCGGGTGAACCAGATAGTTGAGGATATGATCCGATGCTACATTTTAGACCACGGTGGAGCGTGGGATGAGCTGCTGCGACTTATGGAATTTGCATACAACAATAGTTATCAGGAGAGCTTGCAGATGGCTCCGTTCGAAGCCTTGTATGGGAGGCGCTGCAGAACTCCGTTGTTTTGGGCTGAGGCTGGAGAGAGGGCTTTGTTGGGTCCTGATGCACTCGAGGAAATGGAAGTCACAGTAAAGCTTATTCGAGAGAAGCTTCGTATAGCTCAGGAGAGGTACCAGAAGAACGCCAATCGGCGTAGGTCTGCCTTGGAGTTTTCTGTAGGGGACCTTGTATTTCTTAAGGTTTCCCCGATGGTTGGTGTAAAGAGGTTTGGTAAAAATCGGAAATTGGACCCGAGGTATGTGGGCCCGATTAATATTTTGGAGCGGATTGGCGTGTCAGCTTACAGGTTGGATTTGCCAGCAAACTTCCCAGGTGTTCATAATGTTTTCCATGTTAGCCAATTGCGGAAGTGCGTGCGCAGCAGTGGGCAAGTTTTGGACGTTGTGCCCCAGTTGGAGCCCAACCTCTCTTTCGTTGAAGTGCCGGTCCGTATTTTGGATACTCAGGAACGGGTGCTGCGAAAGAAGTCTATTCCGATGGTGAAAGTTCTTTGGAGGAATCAGGATTTGGAGAGCGCGACTTGGGAGTTAGAGTCGGCTATGAAGGAGGCTTCTCCTCAGCTGTTTCCCTGATTAGTTTGGTTTGTTGTTCCTCTTGTAATGTTTGGATTATTACTTTCCTTATATAGTAGACGTGTTGTGCGTAAAGTTTTGGGATGAAACTTTCTTTTAGGGGGAGTGATACGCGGAAAATGATCTATGCGTATTGTCGCAAGTGCACGCATCGTAACAAGTAATAAAGTGTGAGTGAGATCATTCCCTCGGAGAAGTGGTTAACCTTAAGCTTGCAAGTACTAGCTACACCGTTCTTTAAATCCAAACAAGACGATTAAAATGATTTCGAAAGTAATGAAAAATTCTTATAGAGATTTAATCTAACTTAACTACGAAAAACCCTTAAAAATTCTTTACCAATTGGAGAAATTAGCCTTGTATTTCGGATTTCCTATGTGCGTCTATAAGATGCATGAATACAATCTTAGTTAAGAGTGTTCAAAAAGATAATCATGTCACGATTTTTATAAAAGAAATCCTCATCTCTCGATTCTCGGAAATCCCAACGCCCTTAATTCTCCTAGTTATCTCTAACTTAGGAAGAACTAAGATTATTGCTTATCATAAAAATCGGATCGCGAGTAAGAGGAGGGAATCTCTTCCTCTCTTCTTTACTACGGAAAACTAATGAGCGTTTGCACTTCTCCTCTCTCGATTCTCGAAACACAACGCAAAGGTAGAGATCTTTGATTAAATGTTTTACACCACTCGTCTCTCGATTCTTGTGATGCAATAAAATAGCTTTCAAACGGATATTACGCCACTCATCTCTCGATTCTCGTAGTGAAATAAAGACTGAAAACCAAAGCCAGAAATTCTCATGAATAATTTCAAAAGTTCACACGAACACTATTCATCAAACAATCTTAAACAAAGAAATAGACACCATCAAAGCACACATAGTACTATCCTCATACAAGGCTTGAAGATTTTAGTTCATGGCTAAGGAGGATGAACACATAATAAGATAGATCTTACAATCCATGCCTTCTGAAATGCGGATCTTCGCTTTTCCACTGCTGGTTGCGCTTCTCATTCTCCAAACACCCTCTCTTAGAGAGTTTCAAACTAGGCTAGGGTTTCCTCTATATGATCCCTCCATTTTTGCCCCATCTCTATTTTTAATACTCCCCTTGTCATCAATGGCTGGGGCGCCCATTAGGGGTTCCGAAAATTCCATGAAAAGAAGCCTCTTTTCATTCCATAACTGCCCGATTTGAATTCGAATTTAGAATTTTCGAATTTCTAAAATCTGGTAGATTTGTTCTGAACAAATTTTCACAGACTAAATATTTGTTCCCAACAAATTTGTGCTGTCCAGATTTTCAAAAACAGCCTAGGATTCCTGTGACTTGCATGCGTCATCCTTGAATGCTCCACGTACTTGTCCCCAATCGTCCCAAATATTATTTTGTGACTCATGTCATAAAAATATGCGAAAATCATCAATAATATCCGAACTTGATCACAATTTATAAAGTGTAAAATATGACTACTTTTTGACCCGTTTTCTCGATTTTATTAGCCAAACGTGCGTTATTTAATGCACAAGATAACTACATTTTGTGGAGTTATCACCCCCTTACACCTAAGCCTTTGCTAGTCCCTAGCAAAGATGAATCATTGCGAGCCAATGAATGAGCGAACACCTACCCAACTACAGGTCTTAGACTCCTTACTCTTTGAACAACACAAGATTTTTTTTAAGTGATTCGCAATACAAGTGGTAAATGTGTCAAACATTAAAATTTCACACAAGCATAAATTCATTAGTTCGATGCAAGTTAAAACTCCATGCCAATTTCCTAGTGTTGTGTGTGCTTCCTTAGAGCTATCTATTCCCATACAACTTCACTCATTAAATTTCCACATAGATGGGAGATGATGACAATATATCAAGGCATTGGGTTGGCTTATACAAGAGCTTAGTAGTGTAAGATAAATCGTAAGGGTAGGCAATGTGATGAGTTTTGGCTTGGCTATGAATTTGATCTTTGATGGTAACAAGACACATTCCTAGTCAAAATTCTTAACTCCGCTCCCTACCATGGGGTTTATCTCTCAAGTACAAATATAATTTTTTTGTGTGCATAGTTGGGATCATTCTGAGTGGGTGTACACACACTTATGCCGCATATCACTATGACCTCTACATTTTTTTTATTTTGTGCGCATAGTTGAGATCATTCCAGATATGTGTATACATATCTAGGTCGCATATCACTAAGGCATCTTAACCATTAATTTTTTCTTAAGGTGATAATTGCGATCATTCCAAGTGGGTGTACACATACTCGGGCCACATATCACTATGACATTTTTTTTTCAATGAAATTTTTTATAAAAGTTAAACACCTAGAGTAGGAACATTTATTAAGAAATGACTAGTAACGGTGTAAGAGATTACTTTCATGAGTAAGTTGAATCCCAAAAGGCTAGACTCAAACACAAAGATATATTGATAATATTTTCAAATAACTACTTAGACTCCATGTTTAAGCCGACATCATCGACTCAGTTCTTGTTCATCTCTCCCCCTCTATATTCAGAAATCATGAAATTCTTTTGTCGGAAACAAATTTTTTTAAGGAATGGTGTGCATAAGGGAAATACAAAACGGAGCTATAACATATCTTACCAATTTTAATAGCAGAAAGTAAGAAATTTTAGGTTTGACAGGTCTACCAATCAAATAGAATTGCATTAGTTGAACTAAGAGTAAGAATTTGTCGACTCAAATGTCCTAGGATATTTGCCACTCATTTGGGGAAGGTTGCTAATCGCAACCCACCCCCTTACACCTAAGACTTTGCTAGTCCCTAGCAAGGTGTTGTCATTAAAACCAAATTGTGCTTCAAAAGCTGGGGTAAAACATACAAATGACGTTTCAATAAAAAGGAATGATATTAATAGAAACAAGTACTCCCTGGAAATTTGTCGTCCAACATCTCGATCCTCCTAACCTTTCCCATAGGATTGTATAATGTTGTGATGATCGTTGAAAGCCCAAAAGTGACCTGCATAGCACAATACAACTTTCAAAACAAACTAGTTGTGCATGTTAGATCTCAGCATCATTTTAATCAAATCATTGTTAACAAACAAAACAACATAATTATTTTGTGGCAAGTGACTACACCGCGAAGCATCAATTCCTTATCATTAATCATGTCATGAATAGAAAAGAGATATGTTATAATGAAAGCATATGAAAGTCCAACCATCATTTTGTTCATAGGAACCAACTCTTTTATAGTTCGAATCTTAGCAAAACATATAATTCATAAATGCAAGCACAAATAACCAACAATGGTTACCAACTTCAACACACCCAGCTTATGCGCCACAGAATCTCCTCAGCATACAATCTTAGCTACCAAAATCTATCAATTCAATAACTAATAGCAATTAAACAATCATCGTATCAATACCTCATGTCTCCTGAACCTCCAGCGCAATAATACTACCAATTCACTAGCAGCTATCAATTCTTAATAACCAAAACAACTCAATGTCCATTCATGGTGTCCCATGATAAACTATAGCTAACATAGACATGATTAATACTAATAGAGTTCGCATATCCAAAATATCAAAAATAAAATTATAGCAAAATACTCAAAATCCATTACGAAACATGAGTCAAAACGTTGTCGCTAGTCACTCCTCGTCGCTTTCATCTTCTCCTTCAGTCTCTTCTTCTTCATCATCATCTTCATCCGGATCGCCTTCTTCTTCATCATCATACACGCCTTCGTCGTCCCCTGGTTGCTTGGAGGGGTTTTGGAATGCTGGATTTCCCTTTTTAGAGTGGTAACGCAGCAAATAACCATCCTCGTCAAATGGGTCCGTGAATCCCATGAGTTGCTCAATAAGTGGCATATTTTCTAGCTCCAAAAATTTGTTCAACGGTTGAGTCACATGCTTGAATTTTGCCATCATGACCACATGGTGCTCCCTTTGGTAGTCCGTGAGGTGTTTTAGATAATCAATTACTTCGTCATGCGAGTTTTTTCGTGAGTTGGTTGGTGGTGTAGAACAGGACGGTGTTCCCGGTCGTCCCCTTTTGTCGGAAACCTTTACGTTGGATCTTATTACCCTTTCCGTAATGTGATGCCCCACCTGAGTCACCTCAACGCCCCTCTGACTAATTCCAGCGAATCGACAAAAAGCAGAGATCATGGTAGAGACCATAACTATTGCCCCACCTTCGACACGACCCTTTCTCTCAGTTGCTTGGCTACAATTTGCCCTGTATTGATCTTAATTCCTTTCATGATACAATAAATCAAAACTGCTCGCGGATAGGCCACTCGGTTCGGGTGTTTTGTTGGGAGAATGCTTGCGTTCACAAAGAGTAGCCACACTTAGGATTCCCGCTTGAAACCTGATGATTGGAGGACGGTCTTTGATGCGTTGGCCCACTGTATGTGTGAGGTGAGAGATAGTGTGGTAGCCACCTCTTGTGGAGATAATGTTTCTATCATGTGTTCATATACTCCCTCTTTCGAGTTGTCCATGTCGAAGAAATTATTAATTGACTCCGCGGAAAAATCGACCTCTTTTCCTCTCACGAAAACCTTATCCTGTTTATGGAATGGTGCATTGGCGTAGAATTCATGGACCCATTGTATGATGGCGTCCGTCCTTGGATGGCAAAATGAGTCCCAACCCTGTCGCTGAATTTGATCAATGTAGTTCTTGCTCCAGTTACGTAGTTCCATCAGAAATCCTCTCTCGAAGATGATTGACTTTTTCTTTACTAACTCGTAACGCGTGCATGCTTCTATATTAACGAACCAGGTGTCCCCTTCCTTTTGGGCTAACGCCTTCCCTTTGTTCTTTTTCCGGGGTGCCATGCCCTAGATTCACTCCCAACCATGCTAAACAGAGATTTTAACTTTAATATTAACTAGATTAAGTGAAGAGTTTAATTACCTTAATAGCAAGACGGAACAACGACCGGGAAATTTTTTCCTGTTTGTTCCTGTGTAGATATCGTGGGTTGGGAACAATGTCAGGATATGGATTGCTCAATGTAGAAAATGGGAGAGGGCTAGAATCCAAAGCAGAACACTTACAGGTAGCTTTGTCCTAGGGTTCTGAGTGTAGAAATGGCAGAATTAGGGCGTTGAGGGTGAAGGGGAGAGATCAGCGGGTTTCGCGCGTTGATCGCACGACGTACCCCGCTGCTGAAGGTAGGTCGTCGATCGCATGACTGCCCTACGCTATGCTCTGCCCCCACCGATGTTGCCTGCAGTAAATCACCTCTGATTGTGCCGCTGCTGACAAGATTCGCCGGCTATCACTCGTGCTCCGTCGTTCTTCTAGGTTTTGAGGATGGAGAGTCGAAATTTCTGGAATGGACTGAAGCAGCATTATTTTTTTAACTTTTTTTTCATGGACGAACCGGTCTTTTGGTTTGAAGGAACACATCCCAAAGCATTACATGTTTCGGTTCAGTTGAACCGGCTCTGAGCTTAACTTTCAAAATGTCAGGCAGCAGGAAATTGTTTGGAACAATTTAATGGTCTGCAGAAATTTGTTTGGAACAAATTTTTGCTGTTTACAAAAACGACAATCAAACTTTCTATTCCGAATTCCTAGGGAACAATATGTCTTATATGAAGGATTTACTTCACTAACTACCTAATGATGAAATTAAAAATAACTAAAACGTGGGTTGCCTCCCAATCAGCGCCTAATTTTAAGTCCCGACAGGACTTTGCCGACTACATGATTTTGTCATTTCAGCAAAATGAACGACACCAGTCGTTCATTGTCATCGCAACGGAATATTTTTAAACGCCCTCCACTGACCTTAAATTCGGAATTGTCTTGCTCATTCACGATGGTGACTGCGCCGTACGGATGAACTTCCTTTACTCGGAATGGTCCCGACCAACGACTCTTAAGTTTTTCGGGAAAAATTTTTAGACGAGAGTTAAATAGTAATGCCAATTGCCCGGGTTCGAATTGTTTTCCGCTCAAACGTTGGCTCAGTCATATCTAGGGGTCCGTTCCTTATAAATCCTCGCACTCTCATACGCATTCATCTTTAATTCTTCTAACTCATTGAGTTGTAGAAGTCTCTTCTCACCTGCATTTTGAAAATCATAATTTAACTTCTTAATAGCCCAAAACGCTCGATGTTCTAATTCAAGGGGTAGATGACAAGCTTTCCCATATACTAGCCTATAAGGAGTTAAACCAATAGGAGTTTTATATGCGGTCCGGTAAGCCCATAAGGCATCGTTAAGCTTTTGAGACCAATCATTACAATTAAAGCTAACCGTCTTTGCAAGAATTGCTTTTATCTCCTGGTTAGACACTTCCGCTAGACCATTTGTTTTAGGATGATACGCTAATGCAACTTTGTGAGTGACGCCATATTTCCTCAATAACGTAGCGAATGAGTTGTTACAGAAGTGACTACCTCCATCACTAATGATAGCTCTAGGTGTGCCAAAATGATTGAATATATAATTCTTTAGAAAGTGTAAAACTACTTTGGCATCATTCTTAGCGGTGGCTATGGCTTCGACCCACTTAGAAACGTAGTCTACGGCAAGAAGGATAAACATATTACCGTTCGAGTTCACGAAAGGTCCCATAAAGTCTAATCCCCAAACATCAAAAAGTTCAACTTCTAAAATTGTGTTCATTGGCATGGAGTCGTTCTTCTTAATGTTTTCATTTCTTTGGCACTGGTCACATTGACTTACAAATCCTTTAGCATCTCGGAATAGAGTCGGCCAATAGAACCCCGCTCCTAAGACCTTCATTGCCGTTCTATCCCCCTTAAAATGACCTCCATAAGGAGAGTTGTGACATTTGTTCAATATGTCTTTCATTTCCTCCTCCGGAATACAATGTCTAACAACCCCATCTGCCCCAATTCTAAACAAAAATGGCTCATCCCATAAATACGAGCGTACTTGATGTAAAAATCTCTTCTTTTGTTGATATGATAACTCGGGTGGAAAGACTCTACTAACAATATAATTAACGTAGTCTGCATACCAAGGTATGCATTGTTCGGTCATGGACAATACCCACTCGTCAGGAAACCTTTCATCAATTTCTGAACGCAATAACGAATTAGAACATTCAATCCTAGAAAGATGGTCCGCCACCGGATTATCTACTCCCTTCCGATCTTTAATTTCTAGATCAAACTCCTGCAGCAGCAACACCCATCGAATCAATCGAGGTTTAGCATCCTTCTTCTCCATAAGATAGCGGATAGCTGTGTGGTCTGTGAATGCTATCACTTTGGTGCAAAGAAGATAAGACCTAAACTTCTCAAAAACACACTATAGCTAGAAGCTCCTTTTCAGTCGTGGTATAATTTATTTGCGCCTCTATTAAAGTCTTACTAGCGTAGGCTATAGTATGAAAGACCTTCTCCCGCATTTGCCCCAAAACAGCCCCAACGGCGTAATCGCTTGCATCGCACATCAATACAAAGGGTTTTTCCCAATCGGGGGCTACTATAATCGGTGCTGTAATCAGTCGTGTCTTTAATTGATTGAACGCATTCAAACACTCATCATTAAAATCTGTGAGAAGCGAACTAAAACAAGCCGGAAATGGTATAACTGAAATTTTATTATCAGAAAAAGGTATCTATTACAAAGGTATGGCCTCCCTTATATAGAATGGAGGAGAGAAGAGAGAATACAAATAAGAGATGTGGGACTAAAACTATACAAAAGAATCTGGGCGGCTAGAACAACAGACCGGAACAAGCCGCGCGGTTAGATAGAAGGGCTAACCGCTCGGCCACTGCCAGAGAGAGAGACAAGCCGCCAAGAGAGACCGTTAGACCGCCCGGTCTCCTAGTTGCCAGTAACAGACCGCTAGACCGCTTGGACCTCAGACCTCAACGCAGCAACCAACCCGCTGGAGGCAAACCGCCAGACCGCCCGGTCAATAACCCGCCAAGCCAGACCGACAGACCGCCCGGTCTCAACTTCAACACTCCCCCTCAAGCTGGAGCATATATGTCGATCATGCCCAGCTTGTCATATATATGAAGAAATGAGGCGGATACTGGCTTGGTGAAGATGTCAGCTAGCTCTTTTTCAGACGTGACGAAGGGAGTGCAAATTTGTTCCTTCAGAATCTCTTCACGAATGAAATGACAGTCGACCTCAATGTGTTTGGTTCTCTCATGGAAGACTGGATTTTTGGAGATATATATAGCAGCCTTGTTGTCACAGAACATAGGTAGAGGATGGTTGTAGACCTCTCCTAAATCCAACATGAGAGCCCGTAGCCACTTTAGCTCGCAAGTGGTCGATGCCATACTCCGATACTCAGCTTCAGCACTGGACCTGGAGACAACAGATTGCTTCTTGCTCTTCCAACTTACCAGATTGCCCCCAACAAAGGTACAGAAACCGGAGGTAGACTTGCGGTCCCCTTTGTCATCCGCGTAACTCGCATCTGAGTAAGCTTCAACCCTCAGATGATCATTCTTCTGAAAGAGCAATCCTTTCCCAGGGGCTGCTTTGACGTACTCCAAGATCCGCAAGGCGGACTGTAGATGGCACTCCCTGGGAGCTTGCATGAATTGACTCACCTTGCCCACAGCATAGGAGATGTCGGGCCTAGTCACGGTGAGGTATATGAGCTTACCAACTAGACGCCTGTACCGCGAAGCATCTGAAAGAAGAGGCGAATCATCTGTCCAGGTTTGGTCTTCTCCAATAGCCATGGGACATCGGGCAGGTTTGGCCCCAGTCAATCCTGCTTCTTTTAAAATATCAAGAGCATACTTACGCTGAGAGAGGACTAAAGAGTTGGGCTTCCGAGAGATTTCGATCCCCAAAAAGTACTTCGGAGAACCCATATCTTTCGTGACTAGATGTTGGCGAAGATGCCGCTTTGTCAAGGCTACCCCTTCCTGGTCATCACCAGTGAGAAGAATATCATCCACATATACTGCAAGAACCACCAGTCCCGAAGAGGTTTTGCGAATAAATAGAGAGTGATCAGCAGCGCTGCGAGCAAAACCAACGGCCGCCACGATGCCGCTGAATTTGTCAAACCAAGCTCGAGGGCTCTGCTTGAGGCCATAGATTGCCTTCTGTAGCCGGCAGACTCGTGTCTCCCCCTGAGCAACATACCCTGGAGGTTGCTCCATGTAGACGGTCTCCTGAAGATCACCATAAAGGAAGGCATTCTTGATATCCAGCTGGGAAAGGGGCCAGTCTTTGTTGACTGCCACAGAGAGAAGGACCCGTATAGTGCTGAGACGAGCCACGGGAGAGAAGGTGTCAAAGTAATCAACCCCATAGGTTTGAGTAAAGCCCTTAGCCACCAGACGAGCTTTGTAACGGTTGACAGTGCCATCTGGGCCAAACTTGACTACAAAGACCCATCGACAGCCAACAACATCTGTATCAAGAGGAGGAGGGACAAGAGTCCAGGTACCCCGCTCAGTGAGGGTCGCCATTTCCTCATCCATGGCCAGCTTCCAGTGAGGAATGGCAAGGGCCTCCTGGTAGGAACGAGGTGTGGTAGTAGCAGAGATAGCCAGCGCAAAGGCCCTGCGAGAAGGGGTAAGACGATCATATGAAACAACAGCAGCAAGGGGGTGTAGGGTACACGTCCGCACCCCTTTACGAAGAGCTACAGGAAGATCCAGGTCGGCGGGCTCCTCGGCATCCAGAGCATCCGTGGCAGAGAGAGCTGGCCCGGGAGGAGAGAGCGACGGCAGCGGAGATGAGGGAGATGGAGGCGGAGAGAGAGGCGGAGGGAGAGGAGTGGGCGGAGACGGAGGAGGAGCGGATATCGCAGTAGGAGACGAGGGAACGAACGGAATAACGGGAGAATCCGAGGTGGGAGGAAGAGAAGAGGAGTCATCCGAGAAGTAGGAGGCATTCTCGAAGAAGGTAACGTCAGCGGAGACAAACTGTTTACGAAGAACAGGATCAAAGCAGCAGTAGCCTTTCTGAGTGACCGAGTACCCCAGAAAAACACATTTGGTGGAGCGAGGGGAGAGCTTATCACGGGTGGCAGATGGGACATGCACAAAAGCAGTGCACCCAAAGATTCGGAGAGGGAGAGGAAAAGGGTCCTTGCCAGGATAAAGGATGGAAAAAGGGGTTTTTCCCTGAAGAACGGAGGAGGGAATGCGATTGATGAGATAGCAAGCAAGAAGAACAGCATAGCCCCAATATGAGCGAGGGACATGCATTTGAGTCATTAATGTGCGAGCAACATCGAGGAGGTGACGGTTTTTGCGCTCCGCCACCCCATTTTGTTGGGATGTATAGACACAACTTGTCTGATGAATAACGCCATGTTGAACACAGAAAGAGGTAAAAGCATGACTTAAGTATTCTTTTGCATTATCAGAGCGAAAAGTTTTAACACTAACACCAAACTGATTTTTGATTAAATGATAAAAGGAGGTCCATACATTAAAAAGTTCAGAGCGATCTCGTAAGAGATACACCCAAGTACATCTAGAAAAATCATCAATAAAAGTTACAAAATAAGAACTACCCCGACCAATAGTAAGGGTAGGAGCAGGTCCCCAGATATCGGAGTGGACTAGATCAAACGGACGGGTAGAGCCCCGACCTTGCTTCGGCGGGAAGGAGGAACGATGATGCTTGCCAAGTTGACATGCTTCGCAGTGGAGAGGAGTAGTGGAGGGAGGGAGGTGGGGCAGAAGCTGATGCAGAAGCCGTGGTGGAGGATGACCGAGACGGAGATGCCACTGGAGAAGATCCGTACAAGAAGAAGAGAAGGCGGACAAAGCGGAAACGTTGTCGAGGAAGTAGAGGCCGCCGCTCTCAGTCCCAGTAGCAATCGTCCGCTAGGAGCTCGGATCCTGAAAAGAGCAAGAAGAGGGAGTAAACGTTACAGAACATTGAAGCTGCTTGCACAAAGAAGTAACCGATAACAGATTGCACGGAAACTTGGGCACATAGAGAGTGTCCTCTAGCCGAAGGGACGGAGTAACATGAACCACTCCCGACCCATGAACCGGGGAGGGAGAACCGTCTGCAATGAGGACCGGGGGCAACCGATCATGCTGTTCGAGGAGAGAGAAGCACTGAGGATTGCCCGTCATATGATTAGTAGCACCGGAGTCGATAAGCCATTTACCTTGAGTGACTACATGGGCACTACCTGATGATGTGACCACGGAAGCAGACGGCTTGGAAGAAGAGGCGGAAGAGTCACCCGAGGGGCGAAGATGGGGATGTTTTGTCCAGCAGCGGTCAAGAGTGTGTCCGGTGCGGCCGCAGTGAGAGCAGAGATAGCGGGAAGAAGGACGTCCGCCAGACTGATGACTGCGGCTACCAGAGCCACTCCGCTGAGTTTGATGAGCATAGTTATCCGGAGGAGAAGGAGCGGGTAGAAGCGGGCGCTGAAGGAGAGAGGTGACAGCGGCGATGCGAGCAGCGGTGGCATCTAAGGTAGGAGATTCCGCCTCACCCAGGATTTGTTGGCGGATCATGTCATAAGTGTAAGGAAGACGGAGCAGATAACACACAACCAGAAGCTCCTGGAAGTGCTTGTGTTGTTGAGCCAGATCCGCAGAAAAGGGGCGATTCTGAAGAATCTCAGCCCCAAGAGCTTGAACTTGTTGGTAGGCAGCAGCAGGAGACAAGGTAGGCCGGGCAAAGAGGTCCGCATACAACGTATAGATGCGGGACGTCTGAGCCCCTTTGGAATACAAAGCAGCAAGATGAAGCCAAGCGGCCTTCACCGTCTCATCATGACGGATGACGGGAAGGCATTCATCGGATAGACTGTTAGCGAGCCAAGTACGCACAAGAGCGTCACTCGCATCCCAATCATCAAAGAGAGGGGAAGTGGTAGGAGGAGGGTCATCAACTAGATGGTGGCGTTTGCGTTGCGAGCGAAGGAGAAAGGTGAAAGAGACGCTCCAATCCGGGTAGTTGGAGCCGAAAAGCTTGGAAACGGTGCCAAGGTTCCCGGAAGGAGTAGGAGGAGGAGCCGGATTGGCTACAGGGGTGGCGGCAGGAGTGGTGGCAGTAGAAGCATCAGAAAGAGCCATAAGAGCAAACAACAGGAAGCCGCGCGGTTAGAAAACAGGCCGCGCGGATAGGCAGAAGAGGAACTGCAGCGGTCAGGATGTCAGACACCAGCGGCCAGAGAGACCACGACCAAGCCGCAGTAACAAGCAAAGGGGAAGAAGTCGAGCGGCAAGCAGACAGTCCGCTCGAACAGAAGCACAAGAGAGGGCAAGGCACACGGCAAAAGATCGCGGCGAACTAGGCAACAGGTCGCGCACACAGAGGGCAACGACAAGGAGACCGCGCGGACAGGGCGCAAGCCGGAGAAGCAAGCCGCGCGGACAGAGAGAAGTACAGAATCAGGAGGAAAGGATCGATCCCTCTGATACCATGTGAGAAGCGAACTAAAACAAGCCGGAAATGGTATAACTGAAATTTTATTATCAGAAAAAGGTATCTATTACAAAGGTATGGCCTCCCTTATATAGAATGGAGGAGAGAAGAGAGAATACAAATAAGAGATGTGGGACTAAAACTATACAAAAGAATCTGGGCGGCTAGAACAACAGACCGGAACAAGCCGCGCGGTTAGATAGAAGGGCTAACCGCTCGGCCACTGCCAGAGAGAGAGACAAGCCGCCAAGAGAGACCGTTAGACCGCCCGGTCTCCTAGTTGCCAGTAACAGACCGCTAGACCGCTTGGACCTCAGACCTCAACGCAGCAACCAACCCGCTGGAGGCAAACCGCCAGACCGCCCGGTCAATAACCCGCCAAGCCAGACCGACAGACCGCCCGGTCTCAACTTCAACAAAATCAAACTTTACGTCATTTCCCAATAACTCACTTAAAGGCTTAGCGATTTTGGCAAAGTCTTTAACGAACCTTCGGTAGAGTCCTGCATGGCCCAAAAAACTTCTTAACACTTTTACATTTTTTGGAGGAGGTAATTTTTCAATCACCTCAACCTTTGCCCTATCCACTTCCAACCCATCTCTAGATACACGGTGTCCAAGGACAATGCCTTCCTGCACCATGAAATGACATTTTTCTCAATTCAAAACTAGGTTGGTCTCTACACAATGGGCAAGCTCTCTCCAGACACACCAAGCAAGCATTGAATGTCCTTCCAAAGATGGAAAAATCATCCATAAAGACCTCTATGCCATAGTCCATAGGATCCATGCCTTGTTCTATAAGATCTGTCATTATTGCAATTATGCAACGTTGGAACGTGGCCGGCGCATTGCATAACCCAAATGGCATCCTCCTAAATGCGAATATACCGAAGGGACACGTGAACGCTGTCTTTTCCTGATCGTCCGGATCAACCGTTATCTGATTGTAGCCGGAATATCCATCTAGAAAACAATAAAACTCATTTCCGGCTAGTCTATCTAGAATCTGATCTATGAATGGTAACGGGTAGTGATCCTTCCTAGTCGCCTTATTTAATCTACGATAGTCGATACAGATATGCCATCTTGTGATTGTTCTTGTAGGGACTAATTCGTTCTTATCATTCCTAACTACGGTCGTCCCTCCTTTCTTAGGTACACAGTGGATGGGTGACACCCATGAACTGTCGGATATGGGGTAAATGATTCCTGCATCCAACCACTTAATGATCTCTTTTCTCACCACCTCCTTCATAGGAGGGCTAAGGCGACGCTGGGGCTCGATGGATCCCTTACAAGATTCCTCTAAAAGGATCTTGTGCATACACAAGGAAGGACTAATGCCTTGGATATTGGCTATTGTCCATCCTATGGCTAACTTATATCTCTTCAAAATGACCAACAGTCTGTCTTGCTGCTCCGGTAGCAGTCTAGAGTTCACTATTACCGGTAGTGTATCATTATCTCCTAGATATGCATAGGACAAATGCTCGGGAAGCGGTTTTAACTCTAAGACGGGCGGGCAAACCGTAGAGGGTTTGTCCGCTAAAGACCGCTCAGTCATATCTAGGGGATTCGACCTATGAAGCGATACCAATCGATTCTCACACACTTGAAAACACTCTTCACTCTCTCTTTTAGTAGATTCTACCTCTTCATTCCTAACCTTATCGGATTCCACTTCCTCAACTTCTACTTCGTCCATCAAAATTCCTATCTCCTCTTCTATATTTGAATCATGCCACCCACTCTCTTGCTCATAGTCATAGAGTGAAATACTGTTAACCACCTCCATCACGTCTTCCTTCTCACTAGGGAATTTCATGGCCTTAAGGACATTAAAAGTTACTTGTTCATCGTTGACTCTCATGGTCAACTCACCTTTATGGACATCTATTAAAGTTTTTCCGGTTGCTAAAAAGGGCCTCCCTACAATATGTGGGATCTCCTTGTCTTCTTCCATATCCAAAACTACAAAGTCCGCCGGAAAGATAAACTTGTCCACCTTGACAAGAACATCTTCTACTATACCCTTAGGAGAAGTAAGCGACTTGTCGGCTAGCTGTAATGTTAATGAAGTTTTAGAAATGTCCCCCAAACCAAACTTCCGATAAATCGAAAGTGGCATCAAATTTATGCTTGCCCCAAGATCACACAAAGCTTTTCCTTCAAATTGGTACCCAATAGAACATGGAATCGTGAAACTTCCTGGATCTTTCAATTTGGGTGGAAGTTTCTTTTGAAGGATTGCACTATACTCATGGGTCAACGCTACAGTTTCATTCGTGCCAAATTTTCTCTTTTTATTTAAAATATCTTTCATAAATTTGATGTAACTGGGCATTTGCTCTAGGGCTTCAGCAAATGGGATATTAATTTGAAGTTTCTTAAAAATTTCTATGAATTTCTAGAATTGGTGATCTAGCTTGCTCTTCCTAAGTCTTTGAGGAAATGGTGGTGGTGGGTAGGTAATTATTTTTTTATCCTTTGCAGGCACCTCCACGTTCTTCTCTTTCTTATTCTCTTCTATTTCTTCTAAATCTTCCTTCACACTCTTAGTAGGTTCAAAATTCAACTCTCTAGCGGGTTCATGAATTTTGTCACTCTCTACTTCACCTTGCTCAGAATCAGTTGCCAATGGAATATTGTTATAGCCACTCACTAACTCTTTTCCACTCTGCAATGTAACAGCCTTACAGTGTTGGTTATCACCCTTAGGATTAGGCGTTGTATCGGTTGGTAATGTCCCTAGAGCTCTAGTATTAAGTGCGGATGCGATTTGCCCCAATTGTGTTTCAATTAAGCGCATGGATCCTTCTAGACTAGAAAAACGGGCTTCATTATTCTTCATAGACTCTAAGATGACTTCATCAGATAATTTCCGCGAAGGTCCCGCTTGATTAGGATTGTGACGTTGGTGAGGGTGATTGGAATTGTGATTGAATAAGTGCGAAGGAGTAGACCCAGAATTATTCTTCCATGACAAATTGGGATGGTTTCTCCACTCCGAATTATAATTATTCGAGTAAATGTTATGACCTTGTTTGTACTGCCCTCCTATATAGTTAGCGTCTTCGTTATGTCCTATAAGTTGTTCGATGGTTAAAGTAGGACTAGCGGTAGACGGAGGAGTAACAATACTATTAACCTGTGGGAGAAATTGACTTTGGTTTAACGACAAAGCGTCTAACCTTTTATTTATTGAATTAAATTGTGAAGTCATTTCAGCCGCAAACGAGGTTAATTGGTCCACTTGGTATAACCCAGCAGTAGAAGATGAAGGCCCTTGTCGATTAACAAGTTGATAATTATTAGAGGATAAATCCTCTAATATTGCATAGGCATCTTCTGGGTATTTATTCATGAGTGACCCTCCCGCGGCTCCATCAACTTGAATCATGGTGGACGTTTGGAGACCATTGTAGAAGGTCCAAACTTGTTGGTGGATGGCTAAGCCATGGTGGGGACACTTACGCAGTAACTCTTTGAAACGTTCCCAAGCATCGTAGAGGGTCTCTCCATTTCCTTGCATAAAAGTTGATATGTCTCGCTTCAACTTAGCCGTTTTAGATGGGGGAAGTATTTGGCTAAAAAATTTTCCATCAAAAATGCTCAAGTGGTAATAGATCCATTGGGTAGAGAATTTAGCCAATCCTTTGCCCTCCCCTCTAGCGAGAAAGGAAACAGACGCAATTTAATGGCTTCTTCTGAAACTCTATTAATCTTGAACGTATCACAGATTTCTATGAACGTTCTCAAATGAGAATTGGGGTCTTCGTGATTAAGGCCACCAAATTTACTATTTTGAACGAGTTGCATGACAACAGAATCAATTTTAAAATTATTGGCCTCGATTGCAGGTCTAACAATACTAAATTGCAACCCTCCCTGTAGAGGCATGTTGTAATCACGACACGTTCTCCTTTGCTTGACAGGGTTCCCATTGTGTTCTACCTGACCTCCTAAATCCTGACCTTCCTGATGATTATCGTTTGGATTCATAGTTAAAGATTGGATTTGTTCTAAATGAAAAGTCTTATGATTTCTCCTACACGTCCTTTCAATCTCTAAGTTTAATGACAATAACTCAATGGATCGAAATCTGGACATGCACTTATAGAACAAAAATAGCAATTATATATATAAAAAAAACTACAAACAACTTAAAATACAAAAAATGAAGTTTGACCTCCAAATACTAGGGTTTACTAATATTGCAAGAAAATAAACAATAAATTAATAACACCTCCCCGGCAAGGGCGCCAAAAACTTAATACGCGGAAAATGATCTATGCGTATTGCCGCAAGTGCACGCGTCGTAACAAGTAATAAAGTGTGAGTGAGATCGTTCCCTCGGAGAAGTGGTTAACCTTAAGCTTGCAAGTACTAGCTACACCGTTCTTTAAATCCAAACAAGACGATTAAAATGATTTCGAAAGTAATGAAAAATTCTTATAGAGATTTAATCTAACTAAACTACGAAAAACCCTTAAAAATTCTTTACCGATTGGAGAAATTAGCTTTGTATTTCGGATTTCCTATGTGCGTCTATAAGATGCATGAATACAATCTTAGTTAAGAGTGTTCAAAAAGATAATCATGCCACGATTTTTATAAAAGAAATCCTCATCTCTCGATTCTCGGAAATCCCAACACCCTTAATTCTCCTAGTTATCTCTAACTTAGGAAGAACTAAGGTTATTGCTTATCATAAAAATCGGATCGCGAGTAAGAGGAGGGAATCTCTTCCTCTCTTCTTTACTACGAAAAACTAATGAGCGTTTGCACTTCTCCTCTCTTGATTCTCGAAACACAACGCAAAGGTAGAGATCTTTGATTAAATGTTTTACACCACTCGTCTCTCGATTCTTGTGATGCAATAAAATAGCTTTCAAACGGATATTACGCCACTCATCTCTCGATTCTCGTAGCGAAATAAAGACTGAAAACCAAAGCCAGAAATTCTCATGAATAATTTCAAAAGTTCACACGAAGACTATTCATCAAACAATCTTAAACAAAGAAATAGACACCATCAAAGCACACATAGTACTATCCTCATACAAGGCTTGAACATTTTAGTTCATGGCTAAGGAGGATGAACACATAATAAGATAGATCTTACAATCCATGCCTTCTGAAATGCGGATCTTCGCTTTTCCACTGCTGGTTGTGCTTCTCATTCTCCAAACACCCTCTCTTAGAGAGTTTCAAACTAGGCTAGGGTTTCCTCTATATGATCCCTCCATTTTTCCCCATCTCTATTTTTAATACTCCCCTTGTCATCAATGGCTGGGGCGCCTATTAGGGGTTCCGAAAATTCCATGAAAAGAAGCCTCTTTTCATTCCATAACTGCCCGATTTGAATTCGAATTTAGAATTTTCGAATTTCTAAAATCTGGTAGATTTGTTCTGAACAAATTTTCACAGGCTAAATATTTGTTCCCAACAAATTTGTGCTGTCAAGATTTTCAAAAACAGCCTAGGATTCCTGTGACTTGCATGCGTCATCCTTGAATGCTCCACGTACTTGTCCCCAATCGTCCCAAATATTATTTTGTGACTCCTGTCATAAAAATATGCGAAAATCATCAATAATATTCAAACTTGATCACAATGTATAAAGTGTAAAATATGACTACTTTTTTGACCCGTTTTCTCGATTTTATTAGCCAAACGTGCGTTATTTAATGCACAAGATAACTACATTTTGTGGAGTTATCAGGGAGTGACTGTAACGCCCCCAATTTTTCTACGATTATTTAATTCTCGTTTGGCGCAACGTTGACGCGTTTTCTTGGCTTGTGCCATCTGTGGAGAGTGGATTTAACTCCTTAGAACTGGGTGCCCTATTTTGTAGCCTATTGGCAAGATCTCCCTAGCAAGCCGAGTCATTTTGGGTGACCCGGTGTGACCTCTCGGGGGATGCTTGTGATTTGGCTTCGGGAGGGTATAACTCGAGTTCTGTTTGTCGAAAGTTAATTTTGACTTCGTCGTTGTGTTCGTAGCGTGGATATTTAGCTACGGTGCGAATTTCATCGAATTTCGAGGTAGTTCAGTTTTCGTGTCGTTTTGGGTGTGCCATTAGTAAAGACTAATTAGAAAACCTCTAAGTTTTAATGAACCGGCGGCTTAGGGAGACGGTTAGGCTGATCAGGCATGGTAAGGCTTATTTATAAAGCTTTGGTTAGAAGTTGGCGGGCCCACTCTCTTCTTTCTTCCCAAGACCGAAACCGTCGCCTGCTCCTTTTCGCGGAAAACGGAGGAAAACTGCCGGACCTGCTACTCCTTCGGACGGCGATTCCGGGAGTGTTCGTGGACAGATTTCGATTCCGAAAGCGGCGTTGTCTTGCTCTCGCTCAGTTCTACGTTTCGACGGTAAGAGGTTTGTTTTTCGTGGAGTTTTAGGAGACTTGGATTTTCGGTTTCTTGTGGTTTCCTCCATTAAAGTGCGGGTTTGCTTGTTAGGTGCTGCTCCTTCTAGTGCAGAGTGAAGAGGAGGGAAAGCCGACCAAGCTTCGCCGGAAATCGAGGCAAGTGGTATTCTTGCCCTTGCCATTGTTGTTCTTTTGAATTCTAGAATATTTACCGGTTAGCCCTAGGGTAGAAACCAAGCATGTTCTCCTTTATCTTGCTAACATTTAGGACTTAGATTCTCCTATGAGCCCCCCTCCTTGTGCTGTTTGCTCAACCTGCTAGTTGTGTTCACCATTTAGACTCCAAATTTGTAGTTCTAGTTGGGTGCTTTTGCGGGTGGGGCCGAGAGAGAAAGAGTGAGGGAGGAAGTTGTGGTTGGACTCTGGTTAGAACCAGTCTTGGTAGACTCTCGGGTTTTGGTGTTGAGTGTGGTGCACACACTCAAAGCCAAAAGCCGACCGGACTTGGCGTTGAGTGTGGTGGACACACTCAAAGCCATAGTTTGGTCTGTTCCTTGCGGCTGAAGTGGTGGGGTGATTGAGTGAGAATTTTCGTCTAAGTCAAAATTGACGGGAATCACCAAGTGATTCCCGCCGATTTCGAAGTGTAACGTCAGCGATTCCCACCGATCGGCGAGAATCATCTTTGATTCCCGCCGATTCGGCGAGAATCATCCTTGATTCCCGCCGATTCGGCGAGAATCATCCTTGATTCCCGCCGATTCGGCGAGAATCATTCTGGATTCCCGCCGATCGACGAGAATCATCCTGGATTCTCGCCGATTCGGCGAGAATCATCCTGCATTCCCGCCGATTCGGAGAGAATCAGTCGGCATTCCCGCCGACCTCCTCTTGTTGGCGATGGTTTAGGATTTTCGTGCGGGAATGAACTTTTGCGTAGAGTGAGTTGACCTCACTCAACGCCAAAGCTGCTTTGGCGTTGAGGGAGGTGGACTCACTCAACGCCACTGTTGGGTTTTGTGGTTTTGCTAAAGGCGTTGAGGGAGTGGACCTCACTCAACGCCATAGCTATTTTGGCGTTGAGTGAGGTTAGCTCACTCAACGCCACCGCCTCCTTTGTTGTAGGCATTGAGGGAGTGGACCTCACTCAACGCCATGCTTGTTTTGGCGTTGAGTGAGGCTAGCTCACTCAACGCCAGAGTTGTTCTTGCTGGAGGCGTTGAGTGAGTGAACTTCACTCAATGCCATGCTTGTTCTGGCGCTGAGAGAGGCTAGCTCACTCAACGCCAAGGTCTAGGTAGGCGTTGGGTGGGTCTCACTCAACGTCAAGCCGTGTTGAGTCATTTCAACACTTTTCCTCTATCTCGATTTTCGTTCCCGAGTGAATTCCTTGATTATATTTGTAGTTTCTTTGTCGGCCATGTTTTTCTTTCCTAAAGGCCTAATCGTGGGTCGTGGTTAGTAGTGGTGGTTTGAAGTTCTTCATGGGGGAGGTGTTGTGTAATTTAGCCAAGGCCACCCTTATTCTTCTATCTTGCTCCAGACACGGGCTGGGCAAGGGGGTGGAAGGTCCCTTGTGCTTTCACATGTAGACTCTTGAGCTTGTTGGCTTGGAAATGGAGGTTGGGGGACTGAGTTTGCCTCCAACCCGAATCCATGTTATTTGCTTTTGCTACTACCATTTCCCACATCTTAGGGTGTTAGGTGTTTCTTCCTTGGTAGATTGCAGCATTTTGGGCTCTTGGAAGCCTAGTAGACCCTGCAGGATGTAGTTTTTGGGAAGGGTTGATGCTGTTTCCTCGCACGTAGTACATTTTGTGACCGAATCAATATGGTCATTAAATGTTCATTCAGTGACTGATTCAACATAATCACTAAAAATTAATTTAGTGAACAAATCAATTTAATCACAAAAAAACTTTTGGTGACTATAATTAATTCAGTCACTAAATATATACGATTAGTGACGTAACTTATTTTGGTCACTAAAAACATTTAGTGGCGGGGCATTCGTGACCGCTTTGTGACAGACAATATTTAGTCACTAATTATCTTTAGTGACTAAAATGCAATTTTTAATGACAAAAAAATTCATCACTTAAAGTCGATTTTGTACTTGTGCTTTTACTGCTGTGTGTTTTCCTCTTTCATTTATTCCCTGATTGACACTTCCATGCAGTTTTTAATCCTTGATTTGCTTGCTGAGGTATTCTTTTCTCTTTTGAATGCCTTAGGTTCTGAGCAGTAGCCAGTTTGGTGGCTAGGTTGCGGTGGTGTTGCTGGTGGTCTCTTGGACTTTGGAGATCCTGTTGCTTTGTTAGTGAGGTAGTTTTTCAGTACTTTTCTTACAGACAAATATATTTGCCCGTGAGTTCGTGTCAGGTTGTTGGCGCCCACTGGTAGTTGTTACCTTTGTACTAGATATATTACTTTTGCTACTATCATTTTCTGGAGATAGTCTACTTGCTCTGGGGAGAATTTATGCTAGGTTGCTAGTTATTTTAAAACTACAATTATTATTATTATAAGTATATCGCATGATCAGCATGATTTATAAAAGTAAATCACTATTTTCCAAACAACGTATAAAGATCGTTTTCTTATATTTGATATAAATTAAAAGTAGAGTCTTGCATAGCATAAGTGGTCCTCTTAGGGAACTTATGCACTTCTTAGGATGTCAAACCTGAATAAAATATTTTTCCGCAGCGCTTAAGTATAGTTTTTAACTGTGGACTAGGTGATCCACTGCGCCGAGGGATACGATCTCTAAAATATAACTGATTTTCTAATCATTAAACTCATGAATTCTTTCATAAAGTGTAGTAGATGGTTTTGCCTGAGCGTCAGCAGTTATCCCCTGCTTGGCGTGGCATCATGACGCGTGTTTTCTCTTACTCTGATAATTCTTTAATTTGGAGAAAATGCGGGTTGTGACACTGATGATGTCGCAAACTACTATGCATGTGATGTAACATCCTCATTCCTATTAGACTCATACTGTGAGTTAGGGAATGACATGTGAGTTAGGACAAAAAGGTGAACTAGGTCCCAATATAACAAGATGACCTCATCTTGTGCATCCAAAGTGACACAAGTCAAACTAGGTAAATTCACCTCAAATTGAACTCACAAACCCAAATTGACATCACCACTAACCCCCTAACCCTAAGGGCGAGTCAATTGACCATAGACCACATGAATTAGTAAACCAAACTAGCCAAATTGACCAAAGTCAACTTTGGGTCAAATTAGCCCAAGTCAGCCCTAAATGGCTCAATTAGACTTCAATCGGCCAAATTGACCTCACCACTACTCTCCTAACTTCATTAGCGAGTCAATTGACCATGGACCACACCCTTGGGTTTACAAAATCATCCAATCTGACCAAAGTCAAACGTACATCAATTTAGATCAAATCACACATATATGGGTCAATTATCCCCATTAAGGCCCCACCATGGCCCAACTAACATTGAGTGGTGTCATGGGACCCATGACCATCAAGTTGGGTTAGACACCTTATCAAGTTGACTAAGTCAACAATAAAAGTCAACTTTGGTCAAATGTGGCCTAAATATGAAAAATCAAAGGGCTAACCCATTTCCAATGGGCTAAATCCCTCAAGACCAGCCCACTTTGCATGCCATTAACATAATGACCCCCCACGCTCACTGATTTCAGAAAAGGGGGACATGCAAGGGGTCAAATTAGAGAATTTCCCCAATTTTGAATGGGACAAATGAGGGATTCATGGAATTGGTGCCACATGGCCACCAATTCACCCTCCCAAAGCTTTCTCTGAGCTCCCTCAGTTACTCCTAGTCGAATTCGAGCAAGGGTGATGCCAAATGGCAGCTAGGAGGAGCATCCAAGGTGGTAGCTGAAACCCCATTAATGGAATTCCATTATACAGCCTCCCTCGGCTCATTATGACCCCTCCATTAGCTTCAGAGGACTGCAAGGAGTGAAGTCAAGCTTTTATAGTGAAGGATTTGGTGAAGAATCACGGGTTGGAGCAAGCTCGTCGGAAACCGCCACATCCATGTCTCACCGAAGAAACACCAGTTCTATGGCTCAAATTTTGGTGTGTTTCCTCCCCATGCCACTCCCTTTGTGCTAGCTTCTTAGCTCAATTTAGGAGAGAAATCAGCTCAATTGAGCTCGATCCCATGGGGGAAGTAGAGAAAATCATGAACTTTAAAGCATGCTTGGGATCGTCGTTCCGACCACCTCAGGCAACCAGACCACCTCCCTCCGATAGCCCTCACCTCAACGGAGGTGATGGTGGCGGTGACTGGGGGAGAAGCAAGGGTGGCCGAGAATTCTATCTTGAAAGTGCTCCAGATTGGGATGATCTGGACCGTTGGCTAGAGGTAGGAGATGACCAGCTGCCACCCGATTTGCTTCAAGATTCATGTTGGACTGATTTTTATACACTATAGTTTTGTTTTAATAAAATAAATCTATCACATTTAGGGAAGTGATTTCAAGCTCATATTTGGGAACCTTAGAGGCAGATCTAGGTTAATCCAATAACATCAAACCTCTAGCCCTTAGTATGGGATTTCCAATGAGCTTTAGATTACACTTTTTAATGCCTTATAGCTCCCACAATCTCGGTTTTACTAATAGGTGTCCTAAGGGTAACCTAGGCACTAATCTGTGAATTCCTTGCTCTAGGATGATTGCATGGGCCTAAAATTTAGATCATGCATGAGTACTACCTATATAGACCTCTCACCCGAAAATCAAAATTTTTGGAGAATATTTTTCTATAGTTTTTGTAAATATTTAATTATGCATGTATAGGTATTATACATGGTTAGATGACTTCAAAATGACCCAAAACTTTAGTAGATTGTTATTTAGGTCATCAAATGACTTTGGTAAAAATTTGGGACTATTTAGCTTTCTTCATGCAGATGTATTCCATTTGCAAGATTTGCACCTATTGGGAAAGGATGCACATTTAGCACAAAATGAAATTGTGTGTATCTTTCCCAAATTATTTACTGCATGTCAATGAAACACTGGCCATGCTTATGTTAAGATGAAATGTATCACCTTTGGAGAAATTTGAATTTTTGGACATGTTTTTCCTATTTTTGAATTAAATATTAATTTTGTCACACTTGTAATGTGTTGAAGTAAATGTGACTAAACAACAACACTCAACAACATTCAAGCCTTTATCCCACTATAGTGAGGTCGGCTATATGGATCCTTTGTCGCCAGTGTGCCCTATATTTTGTCATAATCTCACTAATGCCTAAGTACATCATATCTTTTCATGTAGTTTCATTTCAAGTCTTTATTGGTCTACCCCTCCCTCATTTAACATGCTTAGTGACTAGACTCTCACGACGCCCAACATGTGCCTCTAATGGTCTCCTTTGTACGTGTCCAAACCATCTTAGTCAAGCTTGAAAGTCAAGCCTATGGGTAGATAGTCACCTAAAGGGGGGGGGGGTGAATAGGTGACCCTTTTTTTTATTTCATGCAATTCTTTGTCACTAATTTAATAGCAATAATATCATCACAGATTATAGCACATACACAACACAAATAAAGAATAGCACACAGTACACACCGAATTTTATAGTGGTTCCCCTATCTAGGGTACATCCACTTTCCCCCTCCTTCCTCACTGGCAATGTGCTAGATAAGGTTATAGATCCTCCATTTCAACTCAGATCCAAAGATCCTACATGCTCAATTTTTGTCAAGAAACCTACACTCAGACCAACTAGTCTTACCTCAGAGATTCCCCCAATCTCCTACCTAAGGCCCTCTCAAGAACCCTACCTCAGCCTTTATAGAATAGGCCTACAACTCAGTGATTTACCTCAAACCACCTAACTCAGGTCCCTCCAGAACCCTACCACAGCCTTATAAATTAGGCTTACAATCTCAGAGAAAAGATTCTCCTACCCACTCAAATCTCTAGGAGATCTTACAATTTAAAGTGATAAAATAAAACACAGATAACAAAAAACCTGTAATCTGTTATATCTGTTTACACAGATTCTTCAAATCAGCTGCAATTGGATTTCTTCTTGATAGATCTGCAGACTGAAATGTTCCCTTTCCACATAAGCAATCTTCTTGATGTTGATCGGCGTGAATACCTTGAAGATGTTGATCAGATACAATTTGATCCTCAGATCAACCTCATAAAAAGTGATCTGAAGATCTTCTTGAAGACCTTTGTCTTCTTCCACTTTCTCGAAAATGACGTCTGGTTAGGACTTGGAAGAAATTAGAACGAGAAATTCTGATTGCTTGATTTTTTCCGTCAGTTGTTCCTGTGTGAATTTTTATTCTCTCTGTCTTGAGAAGGCAGGACCTTCTATTTATAGACTTCGCAAATGACTGGATTCTGTTTGATGATGTCAACAACATACATCAAATTCTTCCTTGATCGGTTTCTGCTGAAGTATGAGTTTTCTTCAATCAGTTCTGACTTGTCTTGACATTTCTAGTGTTAACTCAGCATATTCTGAAACATAAGTGTTGAGTTGTACCAGATATCTCAACACATGTGTTGAGATATCTTAGTTGTCTCGACACATTCAAACTTGGAGTAATTTTCATCAGAAGCTGTAAGTGTCGAGACATTTGACTTGTCTCGACGCACCCATAATCTGTGTCGACAATTTAAAATACGGCCTTGTGTCGAGACAGTTAGATTGTCTCAACACAACTGTCTGCAGTGTCGACATCTCTAAATACTGCCTTGTGTTGACAACTACTGATTCTGCCTTGTGTCGAGACAGTGAGATTGTCTCGACACAATCTGTCTGTTATGTCGACAACTTCTGATTCTGCCTTGTGTCGACAACTACTGATTCTGCCTTGTGTCGAGACAATAAGATTGTCTCGACAAAATCTGTCTGCTGTGTCGACAACTTCTGGTTCTGCCTTGTGTCGACAATGAGATTGTCTCGACACAATCTGTCATTGAGGTGTCAACACAATTGAACTATGTCGACACATATGTGCTGAGACAATTTCTTCACTTTAAATCCTACACATGTAAACTTAACATGCATCAAATACAACTTTGTGTATATCATTGAGTTGATAAGGGACTTCTCCAAATCAGGTACACAATTCTCAATGTACCCAACAATCTCCCCCTATTTGAAGAAGTCATAACCTCAATTCAATGATATACAACACAATACCGAAATATGATGTAAAAGATTTAGCATAGCAACAAATTTATATTAAGATAACAAAATCAAATAAAAAACAAATGAACACTTTCATTCCATTTAACAAAATTTAACCATTTCAAAGATTATAAAATATTATAACAGATTTACATAACTCCTAGATAATATAATATAATCTAAGATTGATCTAGCTCCTTAATGACAATGTCTTTGCCTAATTGAATGTTGGCTTTTACTTCTGGCATACTATCATCAGCTACCTTCTTGCCTTTTTTGTCCTTGATAATGGAAAGTTGTTCAGCCTTAAGCCTTTGTCTTTCAAAGTAATGAAAGGACTTGGGGAAATATTTGCTAGGTTCAATAGTAGTGGCTGGAATCACACCATTCTACTGATCTCTTCTGAACTTATAAATAACCTCCTGTTGCTTAAGGTGTTTACTCCATTCCTGCTCAGAGTACCACTTTCCCCTGTCATGTCTATTTTTGTCAATAGCTTGCTAAGCAGTGAGTATAATATTTCTAGAGGTTGGACTCAACTGTTCAAAATCAGGCTTAGCCTCTGCCTGTTCTCTAAATCTTTTCTTAGATAATTGGACTTCTTTTTCTTTCAGCGAGGCAACATCAGTCATCTCCACCTCTTCATAAGCAACAGTCTGAGCATTAGGTGGAGGACTGTATATGGTCTGAACTGCACTTTGAATATCCTGAAAATTTGGAGGAGAATATATTATATGGTCTGCAACTAGAGGAATCCCTTCCAACTGAGCTGGTTGGCAGCCAGACTCAGCTGTCTGATTATCATTACATAGAGGAGGGTAGCCAAGAGTAGCTCTGATGCTATTGGAAGTCCACTTCGCATAGTCAGAACTAGCTTTTATCATAACTCTCTCCCCCTTTATGACTTCTCTTGAAATGTGAAAAATCTCACTTAATCAACAACATGATGAGTCCCTGTAGTGAAATGATTTTTAAATTTCTTAATCTCATCAATGCTACCTTTTTCTGAATTCTCTATGACTGTACTGAGAGAAATTGATTCAACTGAGAGTTTGGTTTCAATAGCAGCTGATGTAGAGGTAATTTTGTTTTCTAAAGCTGTTGTTTGTTCAGCAAGCTTTTGTCAGAGAAATGTCATGCATGTCTATGAGATTATCATTCAATCTCT
This sequence comes from Platanthera zijinensis, assembly GCA_039513925.1. Lineage (NCBI taxonomy): Eukaryota > Viridiplantae > Streptophyta > Magnoliopsida > Asparagales > Orchidaceae > Platanthera > Platanthera zijinensis. Next base: position 34,204,968 of record CM077093.1, on the reverse strand, counting down.
TCTGATTTTCCAGAACAAAACCTTGTTGTACTGCAGTGTCTTCTAAAATCTTCTTAGACTATGCTTGCTGTTTTGCCAGATAAACCACAGTATTTGCACCTTCTTCAAAGAAGTTTAACATGTCTTGTTTTAGTAAATTCACTTCAAATCTTATGGATTTTATATCTTGGGCCAGCTAAAACTGTAAATCCTTTTTACTTTCATCTACATATTTTTTAAGATCTGTTCTTTGTTTATCCTAACATTACTTGTAACTGAACCAAGAGTGAGCTGAAATCCTCAGTAGTAGAAGAAGATGGTTTTCTTGACTGTAATGTCTTCTTATAGATTTGACTTCTCTTTTTTAGTTCAGTTATTTTTCTCTGCTGTAGCTGAGATTCTTCTTCCTCATCTGACTCAGATGAGCTAACAATAGCAAAATATTATTGTTTTTCTACACTTCCAGACCTAGGGGACTTGGCTGCTTGCTCCCCCTCAACTCTTGCATCATTTTGATCAAGGAATTGATCTACTAAGGTAGTCTCATGTTGTTGATTCTCAATAGTATGAACATAGTTCTTAGGATAAGCAGTTATCTCCCCCTGAATGGTAGCTTCCTTTCCCAGTGGGATTTCTTCCACAGTCTCCTTAGAAACTACTGCCTCTGTGTCTGGCATATTCTCATCTTGGTCCTGTATCACATCTGTATCCAGTTCATGAAGAACATCCTCTACTATGTCATTGACAATTTCACTGTCTAAGATTGTAAGTTCCTTTAGGTTTGTCTCAGCAGTTTTAACTATAGAGGGTTCAATCTCCCCCTGCACCTCATGCCTTGTTTCAGGTGATCTACTTTGAGGAATGTTTGTATCTGGTGCATCACTGTGATCTGAACTGGAACTTTCTGGAATTTCAGAATCACTAGAGGATTTGTCTTCCTCCACCACTGCCTTTTTCTTCTTCTCTTTCTTCTTTTCAACTACAGAAGGTTCACTGGATAGAACACTATCCCATCTGGATAATATCCTCATATCCATTTTTCTCATATGATTTATCTTTGTGCATAGTTTTTGATTTAGGTCTGTAGGGATGGCTTTAACTAAATACAGACTTATTATCCTGCCCATGTTGGGCTTCTTGATAGTCTCAGAGATCTTGTCAAATACCAATCTACTCCAGTTAGTTTTGACTCTGAAGATTATTCTTGTCATTATCTCAAACATGGGAGCAGAAATTCTGTCATGTGCGTCTGTCTTACACAGCAGCACTTTTCCAACTATTTCTGACAGAAATTTTCCTTGAGTATTCATACCCTTTCGATTCAGAGAACTCTCTATCTTTTTAACTGAATCCAATTCACACCAACTTAGTCCTTTAGAAGTTTGGGTTGAATCTACGACACCCTCTTGATTGATTCGAGGTTTGGGTTGAATCTACGACACCCTCTTGATTGATTCGAGGTATATGAAATACCTTAGCCAGTCTTTTCTTTGTTATTTTAACCTTTGCCCCATTCACAGTGGATTTAATCTTTGTTGCACTGGAGTCTAATGTTGCATTATTGAAGAATTCCAGTACCTCTCGTTTCCAGATGCTTGTAGGTTCTAATAGTAGATATTCAAGACCAGCTTCTTGGATTAGGACAATCACATTCTTAATTTCTTCGTCTGTGGAGGCGAATCCATTTCGCACGAGTTCGTATCCCTCATTGATGTTTTCATCATTCTTTGGAGCCATTGATGTCGTCGATCTTGATTTCGTCGAGTGGAAGAAGTCTCGAATGTCGACTAATAGGAAATTTGAGGTCTAGACACTTAGTAAGAACTCAAGAAGTTGTAGTTGATTCCTACACTCAACTTTCTTTATATAGTTAAATCTTCCTGGAATGCGAAAGGACACGCTGCATATAGGCTTATTCTAAATAGTGGAAAATACCTAGAGTCGACACACGGAAATTTTTGGCTGACAAGATGTGTCGACATGAGTCGACACACTTACATGTGTCTCGACATTGTAATGTCAACACACTTTCCTGAGACTCGACACAAGACTATATATGGTGTCAACATACATAAATTTTGTCTCGACATGCAGTGTCGACACTCTTTCTTGAGTCTCGACACAAGACTATATATGGTGTCGACACTTTTTCCTGAGTGTCGACACAAGATTTTTACTTAGTCAAAATCCAGTTTTCTGAACTGTTACACTTTGATATTTGAGATGTCTATAAGTTGAATTGATGATCCATTATTTTAGCTTATTCAAGATTTAACATCCCAAGTTCAAATTTAAAGAAATTCTCTTCTTCTAGTGGTTTGGTAAAGATGTCAGCAATTTGTTTATTTGTAGAAACAAATTCTAGGCTAATATCTTTATTTTCTACATGCTCCCTAACGAAGTGATATCTAATTTCAATATGCTTTGTTCTACTGTAAGACACAGAATTGTGGACAATAGAAATAACACGTGTTGAATCACAAAATAAGGGAGTTTCACTTAGCTATAACTTATAATCTTGTAGCTGATGCTGAATCCAAAGCAGATGAGCACATCAACTTCCAGCTGAAATGTATTCAGATTCAGCTGTTGATATTGCCACACTTGTCTGCTTTTTGCTACTCCATAAAACCAGCCTTCTTCCAAGAAATTGACATGACCATGATGTGTTTTTCCCGTCTTCTTTGCATCCTGCATAATCTGCATCTGAAAAACCAATCAGTTCAAAATCACTATTTCTTGGATACCAAAGGCCAAGATTAGATGTGCCCTTTAGATATCTCAATATCCTTTTGACTATTGTATAATGAGATTCTTTAGGGCATGCTTGATATCTGGCACAGATGCAAGTGGAATATATTATATCTGGTCTACTAGCTGTAGATAAAGCAGTGATCCAACTATCCCCCTATACAAGATTACATCAACTGGTTTGTCAACAACATCCTTGTCTAAAGACATAGTGGATCCCATAAGAGTTCTTATTGAAGTGGTTGTTTTCACGTCATACTTCTTGATTAATTCCTTGGTGAACTTAGATTGACTAATGAAAAATCCATCTATAGTTTATTTAACTTGGAGACCCAATAAAAACTTGAGTTCACTCATGCTACTCATCTCAAACTTACTTTGCATTAATTTGACAAACTTAGTGCAAAGTGAGTCATCAGTGGAACCAAATATAATATCATCTACATATATTTGTACCAGGATGATCTTGCCTTTGACTTCCCTTAGGAATAGTGTATTGTCTATTTTCCCTCTTGAGAATTTATTTTCCAGAAGGAACTCAGACAGAGTCTCATACCAAGCCCTTGGGGCTTGCTTTAAACCATAAAGAGCCTTTGAAAGCAAATAAACATAAGTAAGTTTAGTTGAATCAACAAAACCTGATGGTTGTTATACATAGACTCTTTCTTTGAGATTTCCATTTAGGAAGGCTAACTTAACATCCATTTTGTAAACTTTGAAACCATTGTAGGATGCATATGCTAGGAAAATTCTTATAGCTTCCAACCTAGCCACTGGTGCAAAGGTTTGATAAAAATCTATTCCCTCTTCTTGTCTATATCCCTTTGCAACCAGTCTAGCTTTGTTTCTTATCATTACACCGTTCTCATCTAGTTTGTTTATATAAATCCATTTGGTTCCTATGATGTTGGAATCTTCTGGTCTGGGAACCAGCTTCCAGACCTTGCATTTTTTGAACAGGTCCAATTCTTCTTGCATTGCTCCTATCCAAAATGGATCACATTAGCTTCTTCAAACTTCTTTGGTTTTGTCTGTGACAGAAAACTTGAATACATCACAGTATTGTGATGTTTACTTCTTGTGGTCACTCCCTGAGCAGCATCTCCTATGATCAATTCCCTTGGATGATCCCTTAGATGTCTAACATCTACAGGCAATGTGATTTCATCTCCTGGACCATCTTGGTCAATGTGCTTAGTTGCTTCTCCTGGCTCTTCCTGTGCAAGCACTTCCTCAACAATGTTGATTTCTTTTTGCATATTCTGCTTTGTTGTAACTGTATCTTCTATAGACAGCTCCTTTAGCTTCAAGTTCACACTTGTTGTGCTTGATGTACCTGACTCATTATTATAAAATATAAAACTTTCATCAAATACAAAATGTACAGACTCCTCTACAACTTGATCCTTCAAGTTGTAGACCTTATAGGCCTTGTTGTGGTTATTATAACCAACAAATATCCCATCATATGACTTTTCAGCAAACTTGGTTATGTATGTTTTCCCATTATTTAGGGCATAACATCTACAACCAAAAATTCTGAAATAGGCTATGTTTGGTTTTCTGCCCTTCATTAGCTCATAAGGAGTTTTATTTAGTCTTTTGTAGATTGGAGCTCTGTTAAGAACATGACAGGCAGTGTTAATTGCCTCAGCCCATAAATATTCTGGGAATGAAGAATCACTCAACATGGTTCTTTCAGCTTCAATGAGAGTCATGTTCTTCCTCTCAGCAACTCCATTTTGTTGGGATGTTCTCAGTGAAGAAAATTCTTGTTGAATCCCCAATTCTTCACAAAATTGTCATATAATCAGATTGAAATTTAGTTTCATGATCACTTCTAATTCTGACCACAAAACTATTTAATTCATTCTGGATTTGTTTGACAAAATTCTTGAAGATATCAGGAGTTTCAGACTTTTTCCTCAAAAAGAAAACCCAACTGTATCTGGAATAATCATCAACAATTACAAAAGTGCAAACTCTCCTCCCTAAACTATGAATTGGCATAGGACTAAACAAGTCCATATACAGGAGGTATAAACACCTCACTGAGTCTTTAGATTCATAACCCTTGAAAGAAGCTTTAGCCTGCTTGCCTTTTTGACATGCTGAGCAAATTTTCTCCTTAAAGCATTTAAGATTAGGACCATTCCTAACCAACTCTTTGCTGTAAAGTTTGCCTATGACTTTATAGTTCAAGTGAGCTAGCCTCTTGTGTCATTTGACACAATGTGAGGATCTTTCACTTGCAACTAGACATAACGGTGAGTCTGACTTTATACATAAAAAATTTAGACATTACACATTCCCACATCTAGTGCATGTCAAGATGACCTCTTGGTCACTTGAACTTTTTATTAGGCACTCATCTTTGTGGAAAGATATGACATAGCCCATATCACAAAGTTGGCTTATGCTTATAAGCTTGTATTGCAATCCTTCCACATAAGCTACTTTAGTGAGTGTGACTAAGCCATTTGTGATCTTACCATAACCTTTGGTTATGCCTTTATCAGCTCCTCCAGAGGGATGTATTCCCTCAGATTTCCTCTTGTTCTAGTCATATGTCTGGAACATCCACTATCCAAGTACCAGATTGGTCTTTCTCTGGAACTTTTGGTCTTTCTGTGACTCTATCAAAGTCACCATAAAATTTCTTGACTGGATATCTTTTCTGAATATGAGACACTGAGTAATTATACCAACAATCTAAGGCAAAGTGTCCTTTCTTTCCACAACACCAGCATTCATATATGTTATACCTCCTTTTTGAAGAAACATAAGGATCTTTGTGCTGACATTCCTTTGGGCAGGAGTCAGCAAACTAAACAGTTTTATCTTGACTGGGAGCATAATACTTGTTTTGTCTCTCAGCAGCAAGATTCCTCCTTGGAGTCTTAGACTGGAACACTGGTTGTGGAATGAATTGACCCTTTGATACTTTTGGCTTTTTGCCCCTTTTTCTTTTGGGTTTTACAAACCCAAGACTACTTCCAGGTGTTCCTGAGAAGGTGTCTATTATGGGCAGTACAGTTTTGGGTTTTGAAAATTGCTATACTAGGCTTCTCTTATTCAGAAGTTTCAATTCCAGCTCTTGAATGATTGCATCCTTTTTCTTAATTATTATTATTTGGTCATCAATGATCTTAGTCAGTTTTGTCAATTTAGAATTTTGAAAACCAATCTTATGAGTATCCATTTGGTGATGATACTCATAACTTTTTAGAGAAGCAATTTCTATAGCTTGTTCTTTAATAAGCTTCTTGATGTTAACTAAAGCTACCAGCAACTCACCAAATTTAACTGTGAGATGTTGTAGTTCAGTTGATGAGTTAATCTCATGTGAATCAACCACTGAGTCACATGAGTTTAGCTCACCTTCAGTCTCATAAACAGAAGTCTTAAAGCAGGAATAGTTGTTATAGATTACCTGTGTACTTTTACAGTCCTGTACTTCTGTTTTTGGTTCATCAGATATTGACATCAAGTTGATCTTCATGTCTTCTTCAGAATCACCATAGTTTGATGAAGTTTTGGAGTTTTTTTCTTTGTATATAGCCCTTCTGATAAACTATTCTTCATAGGAGAACAGTCCTATATGTTCTTCTTCTGATTCAGTTGAATCAGTTTCACTATCAGACAAAGTATTTAACTTCTTTGCCATCAGACCCTTCCCTGATTTCTTGTCCTTATTAAACTTCTTTTCTTTTGACTTCATGTTTTCCTTTCTTTTTACTGGACAATCAACAATGACATGCCCAGACCTATTACAGCAAAAACAAATAATGTCAGTCTTTAATTGTTTGTTCTGTTGTGAATCATACCTGACCACAAATTTGTCTTTGTGCTTGTCTTTGCTTTTATTAGAGCTTGATCCAGAAGGTTTCCTATTGCTCCACTGCTTTCTCCTTAACATTTTCTTGAATTGTTTGGTAAACAATGCAAGTTCATCATCTGATATTTCTTCTGAAGAAGAACATGCTCCAATGCTATCTGTATCTTCATCCCTTCTGGGTGATGATGAGATTTCTCTTCTAGTTTTCTTGGAAGTATCTGCTTTGAAAGCCACAAATTTAGACTGAGTTGAGTGACTGACAGATTCAGCTTCAACTTTCCTAGAATTTAGCTGAAGTTTATGTGACTTTAACTTCTCATATAAGTCTTGGGGTAACATATTTCTTAAATTCTCCATCTATCTAACAACACAAATCTTGATGTCCCATTCTTTATTCAGGGATCTTAGAAATTTGTCATTTAATTCATAGTTTCTCAAATCATTAACTATTCTAAAGAACTTTTCATAGCATTGTTCAATAGAATCAGTTTTTCCTTGTCTAAAGGCTTCATACTGAGGATTGATGAGAGATTTCATATCATCTCTTACCTCTTCTGTGCCTTTCATATATACTATGAGGGTATATCACATATCCTTGGATGTATTACAATGCACAAGATTCTGAAAGGTTGAGTTGTCTATTGCACTAACTATTATATTTTGTGCCTTCTTGTCCATAGTAGCAAGTATCACCTCATCCTTTGTCATTTCTGATAATTTCTCGGGGGTTTGATCATTAGCATCCAAGACTGATATTTTCATGGATACATAAGGACCTTCTTATACTGTGACAAATATTCTTGGATCTGAGGCTTCCATGAACAGTCTCACTTTTTGTTTCCATATTGCAAAGTTATTCTTAGTACATATTGGCAATTTCATATAACTGAGTTCTCTGTGAGATTCAGATTGTCATAGATCAGATGATCTTCAATTACCCTTATGATCTTTTTCAAACTGTTAGGTCTTTCTTTGAAGAACCTGCCTCGGATACCACTTGAAAGTCAAGTCTATGGGTAGATAGTCACCTAAAGGGGGGGGGGGTGAATAGGTGACCCTTTTTTTATTTCTTGCAATTCTTTGTCACTAATTTAATAGCAATAATATCATTACAGATTATAGCACACACACAACACAAATAAAGAACAGCACACAGTACACACCGAATTTTATAGTGGTTCCCCTATCTAGGGTACATCCACTTTTTCCCTCCTTCCTCACTAGCAATGTGCTAGATAAGGTTATAGCTCCTCCTTTTCAACTCAGATCCAAAGATCCTACTGGCTCAGTTTCTGTCAAGAAACCTACACTCAGACAAACTGGTCTTACCTCAGAGATTCACTCAATCTCCTACCTCAGGCCCTCTCAAGAACCCTACCTCTGCCTTTATAGAATAGTCCTACAACTCAGTGATTTACCCCAAATCACTTACCTCAGGTCCCTCCAGAACCCTACATCAGCCTTTAAAAATTAAGCTTACAATCTCAGAGAAAAGATTCTCCTACCCACTCAAATATCTAGGAGATCTTACAATTTAAAGTGATAAAATAAAACATAGATAACAGAAAACCTGTAATCTGTTATATCTGTTTACACAGATTCTTCAAATCAGTTGTAATTAGATTTCTTCTTGATAGATCTGTAGACTGAAATGTTCCTTCTCTGTATCAGCAATCTTCTTGATGTTGATTGGCGTGAATATCTTGAAGATGTTGTTGATCAGATACAATTTGATCCTCAGATAAACCTCATAGAAAGGGATCTAAAGATCTTCTTGAAGACCTGTGTCTTCTTCCACTTTCTCGAAAAAGTCGTCTGGTTAGGACTTGGAAGAAATTAGAATGAGAAATTTTGATTGCTTGGTTTTTTCTATCAATTGTTCATGTGTGAATTTTTATTCTCTCTGTCTTGAGAAGGCAGGACCTTCTATTTATAGACTTCGCAGATGACTGGATTATGTTTGATGATGTCAGCAACATACATCAAATTCTTCCTTGATCGATTTCTGCTGAAGTATGAGTTTTTTGCAATCAGTTCTGACTTGTCTTGACATTTCTAGTGTTAACTCAGCATATTCTGAAACATAAGTGTTAAGTTGTACCAGATGTCTCAACACATGTGTTGAGATATCTTAGTAGTCTCGACACATTCAAACTTGGAGTAATTTTCATCAGAAGCTGAAAGTGTCGAGACATTTGACTTATCTCGACACACCCGTAATCTGTGTCGACAATTTTAAATATTGTCTTGTGTCGAGACAGTTAGATTGTCTCGACACAACTATCTGCTGTGTCGACATCTCTAAATAATGCCTTGTGTCGACAACTACTGATTCTGCCTTGTGTCGAGACAGTGAGATTGTCTCGACACAATCTTTCTACTGTATCGACAACTTCTGATTCTATCTTGTGTCGAAAACTACTGATTCTGCCTTGTGTCGACAACTACTGATATTGTCTCGACACAATCTGTCTGTTATGTCGACAACTTCTGATTATGCCTTGTGTCGACAACTACTGATTCTGCCTTGTGTCGAGACAGTGAGATTGTCTCGACACAATCTGTCTGTTGTGTCGACAACTTCTGGTTCTGCCTTGTGTCGACAATGAGATTGTCTCAACACAATCTGTCATTGAGGTGTTGACACAATTGAACTTTGTCGACACATATGTGCTTAGACAATTTCTTCACTTTAAATCCTGCACATGTAAACTTAACATGCATCAAATACAACTTTGTGTATATCATTGAGTTGATAAGAGACTTCTCCAAATCAGGTACACAATTCCCAATGTACCCAACAGAGCTTCTCTCATCATCTCTGCAATTGGTGCTGCTCATGTCTTAAACCTGATACATTCATTCCTAATTTTATCCAGTCTTGTGTGTCCACACATCCACCTAAGCATTCATATCTCCGCAACTCCCATTTTTTGCTCATGTACACAATTCACTGCCCAACACTAAGAATTATAGAGAATTGATAGTCTAATTGCAGTACAGTAAAACTTTCCCTTGAGTTTTAATGGTACTTTACGATCACATAAGATCCCTGATGCGCCTCTCCACTTCAACTAATCCGCTTGGATTCTATGTGTCACATCTTCATCAATACCTTCGTCTTTTTGAATTATCGATCCAAGATACTTAAAACATTCACTACGGGAAATATCTTGATCACCCAACTTAATAACGACACCATCCATCATTCTTGTGTTGCTAAATTTAAGCTCTATACACTCTGTCTTTGCCCTGCTCAACCTAAAACCCTTCTTTTTTTAAAGTGTCTCGCCAAGATTCAAGTTTTGCGTTTACAACCTAGCGCATCTCATCAACCAAAATGATATCATCCGCAAACAATAAACACCAAGGCATTGCTTGTTGGATATGTCCAATAAGCTCATTTAAGATAGGGGTAAAGAGATAAGGGCTTAAAGCTGAACCTTGATGTAAGCCAACAGTGATTGGGAATTCCCGTGCTAATCCTCCAGATGTCCTCACCCTTGTCACTGAATTTGTATACATACCTTTGATTATATCAATATATGATACATTTACATCTTTCTTTTCCAAGACTCCATAAGATCTCTCTTGAAACTCTATCATAAGCCTTCTCAAGATCAATAAACAACAAATTACTCGTTCCCATAATTTTATGGTATGACTCATCAATTTAATTCCTCTGTAATTAACACAATTTTGTATATCTCTTTTATTCTTATATAAAGGTACCAAGATACTTTCTCTCCATTAGTCTGACATTTGCTTTGACTTCAGTATCTTATTTAAAAAACATGTAAGCCATAAAATTCCTTCATTCTCTAGACATTTTCATACTTTGATGGGTATATAGTCTGACCCAACCGTCTTTCCATTTTTCATCTTTTTTAGAGTGTCATTTACCTCTGATACTTGAATTTTACGATAAAACGTTTTATACTCCTCTGATTTACTTAACTCTTCCAAGTTCATTGTCTTTTGTTTCATTATAGAGTTGATAAAAGTATCTTTTCCATCGCTCTTTAATATCGACATCATCCGTTAAAATTGTATGTCTCCTCTTTTATGCATTTTACTTGACTTAAATCTCTTGTCTTCATTTTTCTAGCTCAAGCAATTCTATATATGTCACGTTCCTCATCTCTGGTATCTAGTCGCTTATAAAATTCTTCAAAAGCTTGACTTCTTGGTTTACTTATTGCATGTTTGGCTTCTTTTTTGGCGAATTTATATCTGGCTAAGTTTTCGTCATTTCTACAAGTGTAGAGTGATTTATAATTGACCCTCTTTGCCCTCACTTTGTCTTACACTTGCTCTTTTCACCACCAAAATTCTTTATTTGGGGGCGCATGACTTTTTGATACTCCAAGTACATTCTTTTCACTTTTCCTTAAATGTGAAAACATAACTTCTCATGAAACACTAGGATCAACAAAAATGTCATCAACTAGTCGTTCCATAACTGTTGCCTTAAAAGCAACCTGCTTTTTCATCTTCAAGTTCCACCACCAAATTTTTTGCAACAATTTTGTTCTTGTCCTAAATTTATTATATTTAATTTGTACATCTAACATCATCAATCTATGTTGTATTGTCAAACTTTCTCATGGTATGACTTTGCAATCCTTACAAATTATTTTATCCATTTTGCGAGTCATAAAATAATCAAATTTTGATTTATTTGATTCACTTTTAAACGTAATTAAATATTCTTTTTTTTATCAAAAACGTATTTGACACAATTAGATCATGTGCTGCAGTAAAGTCTAAAATGGTTCGTCTTTCTTCATTTCTTTCTCCATATCCAAATCCTTCATGAACAATTATATAATCTACATTTTCCTTCCTCATATTTAAGTCATCTTCTATGAAAATCTTCTCTCTTTGTGAGATTTCTCTTATTAGATCATCTAAATCTTCCCAAAATTATGCTTTAATAGCTTCGCTTAATCCTACTTGTAGTGCGTAAGCATTGATCACAGTAATAATTTTTTTCTTATGACCAATTTAAGAGCTAAAATTCTATCACATTTCTACTTACCCCAACAATTTCATCCTTTCAAGTAGTATCCACAATAATACATACTCCACTATTTATTTTATTTTTTCCTATGTACCATAATTTAAAATCTGAATTATCTAAAATTTTGGCTTTCTCACCCACCCATCTAGTCTCTTGTAGCATAAAATATTTATCTTTTTCCTAATCAGCGTATCCACTACTTCCATCACTTTTCTTATTAGCGTACCTATGTTCCAGCTTCCAAACCTAAGTCGATCACAAATTCTACGACATACCTCCCTAGAACGTCTAATATGTGAAGACTTTTGCCTATTTAACACTACACCCAAATCCTCTTGGAGGCGCAGCGGTCCTTGTCAAGACGCCTCATTCGAACCATACGACGAGGACTCTTGCATATTTACACTACACCTAAGTCCTAGAAATGCAGCGGTCCTTGCCAAGACGCCGCATTCGGACCACGCGACGCATTCTTTAATGGGAACAACCTAGCTTTTGCACAATTTCTCAAATAATCCATATTCATAAGGGTGACTAATTTTACAGTGGCCACCTACATAACACAACCTTCACCATTTTTCATCCGGGCCTAGGACCAGCATAGCTGGTATGACTTTGAAATTAGGAAAAATACAAAACTTTGTCATATGTTTAGTTATGTCAAAACACACCTCTGAAAATTTAGTGAGAATTTTTTAATGTCATTTTCCCTATATTTTATCATTATTTGGATTTGTCTCACTTATGAATATGTGAATTAATCATGATCAAATTAATTTAAAAAATTCCAATTTTCTTGCTAGACACTTTTTGGAGTGAGATAAACCTATGGAAATTTATTTAGAATTTTTGGATAATTAAATTACATAGTTCCTGTGTAATGATGAAATTATCTTATAAAAATATTTGTGAAATTTTAATGACCAAATAACTTTGAAAAATTATAATTTCATGTCAGAAACATTTTTGAGTCGTAATAAACCTCTGAAATTTTATTTAGAATTTTTGGAAAAATATTTTACATAATTTATTTGTAAACCTTGATTTGTCACATTATTGTATTTATAGAAATCATATGACCAATAAACATGGAAAATCCAATTCTCTGTTAGAACACTTTTTAGAACATAATACATCACTGGAAATATATTTGGAATTTTTGGATGTCCAGTTCATATAGTTCGTGTGTTAAATGAGCCCTTGTTACATTTTAAGAAAAAGATAATTTGTGGTCAAATAAATTGGAAAATGATCAAATCTATGGTAGGTCATTTAATATGCTACAATAAACCTCTAGAAGTAATTTTAGATAATTTGGCCTTGAATCTATGACAGTAGAGCATTACTCAAACATGCATTTGCAGGAGGGTCTTCATTGATATTAGTTATAATATTACCAAGGTGAGCTGCGTTTAACTAAAATCTTGCTAGTGGGTGAACCTTGAGGATGAGCTTAGGACTTGATCATAAATGAGTTAGTAATATGCTCGAGTGTATGTCAAACTTTTGATTGGATTCATAGGACAATTTAGCTAAGTGATGTTGAGTGATAGAGTACATGGACACTATGGGGAGTAGTTATCATTGGAGTTCAAATGATAGATCAACTCTCCCATATAAGACTTATAAATCTATCATAGGATATTAAGAGTAACATTGAGAGAGGACTTTTAAGAAGGGTAGTCACCAATAAGATTAAATATCTTGAGAAAGGGAGGTTTGAGATTCAACCGATCATACTTCCTAGCACCGTTGCGATCACTTAACCAGGTAGTCCTCAGGAAGTACAAGATCCACCCTAAATCATTAAGCCTAACTAAACACTAAGTAAAGATTAGATTAAGTAAAAAGACAATGAAACTGGTAAAAATCATCCCGTTGATAATAGATGGATGTGGTTGAGAAGGACTGATAGTCCTGGGAGCTAATGCTCGGTTTTGTTGTGATATGAAGGATTGGATAGTCCTGAGAGCTGGAGGCTCGGTTGTATATGGTTGGGGTGAGACATTTGCATGTGCATATGATGTGGCGAGTTTTCGATGATGGTCCAGTCGAAACATCGATCGAAGTACGCTGACTCTGGCAAGTGATAAACGTTTAGAGGGGCAGTTTATTTTACTGCAGTCTGGAAGGACAAATCCTTATTAACCCTACACTTGGCCATAAAAGACGGGTGGATTCCAGCAATAACACGCAGGGACTCTAGAGTGCATCTAGGATGTGTATAGAGGCGTACGTATGGTCTGGGTCTGGTAGCATGCATACCCGCTTAGTAGTGGAGATGCCCGTTCCACTGCCTCTATTAGCCACAACGGTGGTACCTGAGAGATTATCTACCTCCGAAAAGCGAGAACGAAAGGTCTGTGCGCACAAATTCAGAAGTGTGAGTTGCACTTTATATGAACCATAGCATAAGCATAGCATACGCAACATTGCATACAACAAGATCCTCATCATATAAATTAGTATGAGCTCTTTTATATGATGAGTTACTTATACAACCCAAACTTTAACTCATAAATTTGTATGAGCATTCATATAAAGTAAGTTACTTTTTGTGATGGTAGATAGATGCATTTACTTTACTTATTGTTGTGTCGTACTGCTTTACTTATTTACTTTACTCACTGCTCTTTACTTATGCTCGGTTACATAGTAGAACTGTCAGTGTAGATTTACTTGTTTAGACACAGTTATACAATACTTGATACATACTATGCTAGATAGAGCCATTGTCACCTGCTTTGTCATACTCTGATATTATTGTACCTTCCTTTTCATCCTCCTGTCTGGTGCCTAGGAGTCACCGGGGAGTGGATGCTGAAACTCTTAGTATTTTGTCTAATAAAAGGTTGGATCACATCATTATAGGAGCACGTGGAGTCAAAGCAGCAACACTACGTTCAGGAGGACCAGCAGCCTAGGGTGACAGGACCTGAGGAGCCGATGCAGCAAATAACGACTCTCCCTCAGATTGATGTGAGTACTTGAGAGCTTCTGCACAATGTTGTGGTGAGAGAGAGTTTTACATATCTATGGACATGTACTGGGCATTAGCCCTTTCTTATTTATGTACTCAATTTATGGACATGCCTCTTTTGACATTATATATTATGTGTGATGTTGACTTGGATGTTTTACTTCCTTTCCTTATGGTTGGCATGTGATGTTAGTGATTGTCGGCAGGATCAAAATCTTGTGGTGGCGACGGACGCGAGAGTTGATGTCACCGCAAGGCGGAGGTTCTTGGCATAAAACTCCCCTTGGCCATGTTCGTTTTCAGGGAGAGGGGTTTTACATGTGAAGGGTGGAAACTTCAAGACGGGATAGTGAGAGATCAAGGCCATCGTGCAATGAGTTGTCCTTGCTGAGGCGGTGAAAGGCGGGCCTTCAAACCTGGGCGACCTTGAGGGGGGCAGGCCATGGTGGTACTGTGACCTACTGCGGGGGAGAAGGGCGGACATTCGATCCGGGGCAATGGGAGGTCATAGGGGCATGGACCCGAAGAGATGGTGAAGGGGAGATGCTTCGAACCCTTGCAAGTGCGAGGGGCAAGGTCGTGGCGATGTTATGACCTACTGCGGGGGAGAAGGACGCACTTTCAATCCGGGGCAGTGGGAGGTCAAAAGAGCATGTCCATAGAGAGACCCTAACGATGTTATACCGTACTATGCGAGTGAAGGGCGGACCTTCAAACTGGGGTAGTGAGGGCAAGGACATCGTGTTGCGGGTTGCGCACAACCGTGGGATCTGATCCCTGACGACGTCATAACCTACAATGAGGGAGAAGGGCAAACCCTTCTAGCCGAGGTAGTGTGGTCAAGGCCATCGTGTTGCGGTTTATGCGTGATCGGGGGATCTGATCCCTGATGACGTTGTAATATACTACGAGGGCAAAGTGTGGACCCTTCGAGCCGAGGTAGTGTGGTCAAGTCCATCGTGATGCAGTCTGATTGTGACTGAACGAACTATCCCCGGACAATACCGTAACCCACTATATGGGCGAAGGGAGAACCTTCGAGCCGGGGTAGCGAGGTCAAGACCATCGTGCAGCGAGTTGCGCACAACCGAGGGCCCTACTACGCGGGCGAAGGGCGGACCTTCGAGCTGGGGTAATGAGGGCAAGGCCACCGTGCTGCGGTCCGCGCATGGCCGAGGGGACAATCCTCAAAGTGTTCATGTGATGGAAAAGTTAAAAGCAAATAAAACATATTGCATCAAAACAGATAACAGTACATGCGCAAGTGCATACTTGCGACTTTCTAGAGTTAGCGATTGTTTTAGTACATACAGTAAAATGTAAGTAATCAAATGAAGCCGGAATATGGTAAGACATTCTTGCCCGATTCCAAGCTTTTCCTCAAGGTTGGCTTTGGAGGGAACGATAGAAGCAGACACTAGTCTAGAAGGCCTCCGGGAATGATCGCTTGAGTATGGCGCTATAATCTGAGCTAGCTTGTACAACGGTGAACGAGACACAACATAGGTCACTTGCACAGGAGGTTCCCCCAAAGTGATTGGAAAGATGATAGTGCCCAGGGCTGGAACGAGGGAGCCTCCTAGAGCGCGCGCGCTGACTGCTCTCATCTTGATGCTTCAGTCGGCCAGCTTGAATTGCAAAAGTGTTTACATGAATAGCACATTAACTGTTATTTTGTCATCCACAAGGACCCGATCTATCTGAGTGGGGGGAACTCTGATGGCCGCAGTGATACTTATTGAGCTATGGTGTGGGGCTCGTTCTTCGGGGAGGCTTGGATCATTTATGTCATTGCGGGCATTTTTGTCCTTTTCTTGCTTTCGTACGAGCATCTTTTGGGTTGGTTGTCTTTGTATTTGATCCATGCAAAACTCGTTGATGAGCCCCACGAGAACGAACCGCTCAATCTCTTATTGTAAGAGCCTGCATCTTTCTGTGTCATGTTTGGGACCTTGATGATAGCTGCAATACTTGGATAGATCCCCCCGACTTGGAGCAAGAGGCCTTAGTTTTCGAAGAGAAGGGTGATTGTGGATGGCTAGCAAGACCTTTCTCTAAGTGGGTCAAGCGGGGTGAAGCTCTGATGCTGGTTATGGGCACCTGGGTGATTGGTATCAATGTGATGTCCACAACTACTTTTAGGCACTGATAGTAAGTTGTTCTTCTGCTTTGTTTTTTCGACTTGTTGGCACGATTCTTCAGGAGCGAACCTTTCGTTAGTTTTGGTGACGAACTGGTCAACAAAGAGCTGAGATAAATCTGTAAAGTTGTTGATCCCTCCTTCCCTTAGGGAGTAATACCAAGTGCGAGCTCGCCCCTTCAAAGTGGTTGGGAATGCTTGGCGTGGGAGTTGTTCTGATGTGTTACAAATGTGCATGACAGTTGCAAAGTGCCTAACATGCATCAGAGGGTCGTCCGTCCCTTCGAACTTTTCAATGTTTGGGAGCTCGAAGCCACGCAAAATAGAAAGGACGGCGGGCCGAAGAGGCATGCTGCTCGCAAAGCTCACGCTCTTTCGTGGTTCTGCCATAAGTTTTTTTCATGAGTGAGCCCTTTAATTGCACACCTAATATCTACCACACTCAGGCGATAATGATGATTACGAACTTCTGGTTCTCTAGCTGAGGGAACCAGGGGCAATGAACTACTTGCGTTGAAGAATTCTTTTTCTAGGTCGTAGAGCTTGTGAGCAAAATGCTCAGTTAAAGTGCAATGTAGATCTGGCGAGAATGATCTGCTTTGCTCGGGGGTGGGCTATAAGCTCGAAGCGCTTATTCGTTCTTCCAATGGTGCACAAGATGTGCACGTCCCCTCTTGTGAGAGATGTGTTAATGTGTGAGTGGGAGGGAACCAGGTCAACGTGCCCCCAGGGGCCAATCCTTCATCAGTACGGGAAGCATCTCTTGTCATGGCCTCTAGTCGCGAGTATCGATGTGCAGAGGATGTTGTCTTTTGGGTCTTCGAGGGATACTGAGAACTCTTTGACACAAATGGCGCTAAACTTGTGCGGCTCACTCGAGGCTCCTGGTAGATCGGTCTAAATTGGACCGTCTTAGCTCTTGAGCGGTCGAGCGCGCAAACAGTCACTGATAAAAGAGACAACAGGCAATAAGGTTTTTTTTATATGGAAAACCCTAGAAAGGGGTGAAAGGTCATCATTCTCGAAGCTAAGTGTTTGTCTTTGTTTGTGGAGGAGAAGATACACCCTGGAGACTTTGCGGTCTTCTGCTTGCATTCGGAGGCTGGAGCGGAGAAGGCTGGCGGTCCACAGGAGGGAGCTAAGTGCTGGTAGCGCTATGTGCAGAAGGCTCGCGGAAGAAAGCTTAACGTCGGTTGGAGATCTTCGAGCGATCTTCAAAGTGCATGAAGATCTTCAAGGGTGTATTCAAAGGCGAAAGGAGATTCCTTGTGGAGCTCTCAAGCGCATAGGAGGAGAGGCGGACGAAGAGAAATGTGAGAATGAAGGAGAGACCGATATCAAATATATAGGCCCCAGGGGTGGTTACGGTGGTTACTCGGCTATCCGGCAACCGTAACCACCCTAATTAGTATTTGTAGGCCGATTTAGTATAGTTTAACGCATGTATATTTTAATAATTTCACTTTGCGCAAACTGATATAATTCTGGTTATTTGCACTCACCTGTAATGGGTGGTTACACGGATGATTACTCGTAAAACAGACGGTGGAGATCGCATGAGGACGATCAGACGGTGACGGATCAGCCGTTGGTGGAGAGGGGGATGACCGGAGGGGGACCGACCGGAGGGGGACCGACCGGAGGGGGACCGACCGGAATGGGCCAACCAGGCGGCCTGCCTAGCGCTGACCTTCTTAATGGCGGTCGGCCCCACGACCGCTTGCTCTCTAAGCCTTGAGGTCGCACAATGTGTGTGCGGCTTTGCGGTCGTGGGGCGATGGGAGCGGGAGCAGCGGTCGGCCGTCTGCTCGGGCTTATGGTCGCGCAGAGCTCACAATCGCGCTGAGGGGCAGCAGTCGCCAGAGCGGCGGCCGACTGGGAGGCCGGCCGCGCCGCAAGGCAGCAGTCGCGGGAACGGTCAGCCTCCCGTTCGGCCTTGCAACCGTGCGGGGAATACGACCGCGAGGTGGTGGCCGCAGAAATGGAGGCTGCACGAGCGGTGGACGGTCGGGAGGTCGACTGCCCGCTCGGCCTCACGACCATGCGACAGCGACTGGGCGAGCTGCGGTCGGCCGCTCGTCGGGCATGCGGCGGTTAGCTCAGCGGGGGGATCGTGTGCGCAGTGGTTAGCACGTGGATCGGGCGTGTGGATCGGGCGTGAAACTATTTTCCTATAAGTTCCCATTAAACTAGTGGGGGAAGATGAGAATTCCGGCTAATTGTAGCCTAGAATCCCTATAAATAAAGGGAGAATCCAACAAGGCTGGCCCAAAATTTTCCTACGTGCCAACAACCATAATAACTCTGACACTCGCCCCCCCCCCCCCCCCCAGAAATGTGTCGTGATGACCATGTTGTAAATTCAAGGACAACACACAAGCACGACTATAACAATAAAAAATGAACGTCTGACGAATACGTTGTCGTTGCTCCGGGCACGCACGATCCGCGACAAAATCTGAATCTGGACTACAATCCACCTAGTTGACGCACAAGGTTCACCAAGAACATTCGACGTCAATGTCCAACTATAATAAATCTCCCCAAAATACCTGTTATAAAATATGAGATAGTGGTTCGCGAATAACACATAAAGCATTTATGATGTGCGGATAGCCGTGTAATAACCATAACCACCCCCAAAAACTATAAATAGGACCTCAGGGCCCTCCTTCCATTGACTCTTCTCCTCCTCCCGCTTCTTTTCCTATGCACGTGAGAGCTCTCTTGAAGGTCTCCTTGAATCTTTGAAGAATCCTTCGAAAATCTTTGAGCGCCTTCGAAGATCATTCAAAAATAATCGATCTCCTTTGAGCGCCCCTGCGCACGTTCCACCCTGCGTACGTCTCGCTCCACACACGTTCCACCTTGCGTGCACTTCCCTATGCACCAAGCATGCTTCGCACACATTGCGCCCTCCAGTCAGCAACATGCCCTCCAGTCGGGAGCAAGTCCTCCAGCAACAGCAAGCTCTCCGTTTCAGACTCCACTACATGCAACAGGAAACAAGTTGCAGACCAGAAGTAGCATAGAGCGCGCCCTTCCAGCACCAAGCAGCAACCAAAGAGTCCAGAGCGCACAAAACACAGTGCTCTCCTCTGCACAAGAAGAAATACTTAGCTCTGTGAGAGGTGTCATGTCACCCTCGGAGTCCTCTCTCTTCCAATAATTGTAACAATAGGTCGGTCTGTCTCCCTCGAGTTTTCTGCCAAAGCTCTGTAACAACACAAGAATATAGTGGATGTTTGGTTGACATAGCTCCAGCCACGTGATTTTTCACCCCTTTTCGGGGTTTTTCACCTTTAAAAAATCGTCTTGCTAGTCGTCACGTTTTTTTCATTCTACATTGACTATTTGTGCACTCGACCACTCCAAATCTAAGATGGTGTAATTTAGACCGGTCTACCAGGAGCCTCGAGTTGGCCACAACGTTAAAATACTCGTCCTCAGAAAGATCTCTGATGCCCTGCCCAGTCACGATGCAACCTCGTGTTTGCGCAACCATATAGAGTGTCTTCTCCATCCACTGATTTAATACCATCTCATGCTCGTCCTCCAGCGAGGGCCCGACCCCATGGTGATCGGTCCCTGCAAAATTATGATGGGTAAAGTCAAGTCAAATCTTCGCTCGCCACCGATAGGGGTCTGCCCCAATGGCATCCGGTACCTACAAAATTACGATGGGTAAGGTCACAACAAGCCTTCGTCCGCTATCGCCAAGGTCCCCCCATGGCAATCGGTCCTTGTGACTTTCTGATGGGTAAGATCACGACAAGCCTACACCAGCCATGGACAAGGGCCTGCCGCCCTTGGTGGACGGTCCTTATAAAAATTCAACAAATGCCAAACTAATTGCCTCTACGGATTCAGCGCACACAGTGAGAAGAAAAATTCCAGCACTAATCTTGCAAGAGAGTCACTAATTCTGGAAATTTGGGGGGCAAATGATAGGGACCCTCTAATATTATGGGAAATCTGGGTTGCGGATATAAAAAACACCCACCTCCTAGTCGGCCGCGTAATCACGCCCGGTTGGGCGCTCAGACGACCGGCCGTCGCCGGCCGAGCCACATCGCTGGAAGGACCCTTTGTCATCGTCAATCGATTCTCCTCTGATCGACCCCTTGGTTGCCACCGAAACACCGGTCTGATCGCCACATAACCACCGTGTAACCACCTCACATAACCACCTGTTATGAGAGAGCACATAACCAACTTAATAATTGGTTTGCACGTAGTAAATCTCCTAAAAATACGCGTCATGAAATATAAGAAATTGTTCCGTGTAACACACAAAGTGATTGTGGTGTGCGGATAGCAGCGTAACTATCATAACCATCCTTAAAAGCTAAAAATAGGACCCCAGGGACCTCGTTGGACGGACTTCGTTGTCGATCGGCCAGCCCCTCCGCCGCCGACGACGGATTCTCCTCTGGTTGTCCCCCTACGTCAGCTCTGGTCGGTCCTCCACCGTCTGATCACCGCCACTCAACCTTCACTGTCCAATCGTCACATAACCACCTCGCGTAGCCACCCATTATGGGGGGGGGGGCACAAAACAAATATTATAATTGATGCTCGTATAATAAATCTCCCAAAAATACCCGTTATAAAATATAAGAAATTGGTCCGTGAATAACACGCAACGATTATGATGTGCGGATAGCCGCATAACCAACATAATCATCCTGAAACCTATAAATAAGACCCCAGTGCCCTCTTTCAATCCATTTTCTCCTACTCCCACTTCCCATCCTACGCACGTGAGAGCTCCCTTGAAGGTCTCCTTGCATCTTCGAAGAATTTCTCGAAGATCTTTGAGGGCCTTCGAAGATCATTCGAAGATTTCCAATCTTATTCGAGCGCCCCTGCATGCATTCCACTTTGTGCATGCTCTGCCCTGCGCATGTTCTACCCTGTGCACACTTCCCTATGCAGCAAGCACATTCCGCGCACATTGCGCCCACCATTCAATAGCAAGCCCTCCGCTCAGTAGCAACCCCTCTTGTCAACGGCAAGCCCTCCGCTCCAGACTCCCCTGCGCGCAACAGGAGAGAAGCTCAGGCCAGAAGACACTCAGAACGCAACCCTCCAACCTCTGAACAACAACCAAAGACTCCAGAGCGAACAGAGTGGCGCACTCCCCTATACACTAGAAGAAATACTTAGCTCCACGAGCAGTGACCTAACACCCTCGAAGCCCTCCTCTCTCTTCCCCAACAATTGTAACAAGAGGCGGCGTGTCGCTGTCAAGTTCTCTGCAAAGCACTGTAAGAACACAAAGAGAATGGTGGAAGTTTGGTCAGCACCGATCCAGGCACGTGAATTTTCACCCCTTTTTGGGGTTTTCTATTTTAAAAAATTTGCATTGCCAGTTGTCTCGTCCGTTTTATTCCACATTGACTGTTTGCGCGCTCGACCACTCCAGAGCTAAGACGGTTCAATTTAGACCGGTTTACCGGAGCCTCGAGTTGGCCGCAACAACAGTATAAAATTGTCTGGGTAAAACTTTATTTGTAGAGCTGTTCGAAAAACAATGACAATAAACTGTTAGGTAAAAATGAAATTTTTGCACAATGATTATTTAAAAATAATTGATGCTATGATCACAAATCAAATGGATTATATACCGTTTGGGGGATATTATAATTGATCCAAAAAAAATTTTACTTGATTGCTATAGATCAGTGAAGAAGCAGACAGATAAGACATTATTAAGCTATAGATTACACTAAAGGAAGACTACAATATTAATCTCCCCAGTTACAAAAAATAATCTATTAATCTGTTTCATGGTGAAAAGAGAACAGCTGAAAAATCAAACAATTTTATGTAGAGCCAATGGCTGCTTATAATTGCATCACATCTACATAAATGTAAATTGCATGGAAGAGAAACATCATATCCACAATTTATCAGTTTATACACATTCATTCTACAGAGCATAAAACAAGCACATCCTGTATGCAAGTCACAGGTTCCAACAGAAAAGAAGCTACAACAACAAAAAACCATGGACATAGCCATTGAAGATTTCCTGCGAAGTCGTAGGGACGGGACAACTGAAAAATGAAGGAGGTTATTACAGAAGTAGTGTGTCGAGAAAGCGCTAATGCTCCTCATCCGACCACCTATCCCTGGACTTGGTGATGGTGATACGACCCAGTTGGACGGGTGGCCTCCTTGGGCGGGTGTCTTGGGGCACCTTAGTCTTTTCACTTTATTTTTGTCTTAGTATAAAATCTATGTTGTTGTAGGGTTTGGGTATGAGAAAAAGAACCGGAACTTTTGTGTGTGTTGTGTGGAGAACGGATGGCCCTCTCTGATGCGAAGCAAAGACGAGGACGCACTTTGGGCCCGGTCGGGGCTGATTTGGCAAATTTTCATATATGGCGTGCCCGGATCGACGATCGGGCTCCGCGATTGCGTCCGTAGCGTCGCCGCGAGTCAAAATCTTATATTATTTTATTTTTTTAGACTTTTATTTCGTGTATTTTGAGGCATCTCCCGCCGGCCAATCATAGCCGTCAAATGGGATGCTCTAGTGTTTCTTTTATTATAAATAAGAGTGGTAGGTGGCAGAATTGACTCATTGCAGAATTTGGAGACTTCTATTCCCGAATTCCAGCGATCACTCCTCGGTGCCGATACCGTGGAACCCTAAGTGACGACTCTCAGGCGCTCAAACTCCCCTCCAAGGTACTACCCATCCATAGTCTTCTTTTTCCCCCTCCGAAACCCTCATCCGCAGCCCCTACAGCCCTGAAATCTCAACCCCTACAGCAGAACACTATTCAAGAGCACTATTCACCGAAAACAGTGTTCACTGAAAAACACTGTTCGGCGCAATCACTGTTCACCAAATACTGTTCATCTATAACTATTCACCCGATTACTGCTCACTGAAAAAACTGCCCACCGAAATACTGTTCACGTCGACCCTCCACTTCTTCCCTCCCGTGGATCCACCCTCCGTTAATCCTAATTTCTTGGATCAATTCAGATCTAGGAATTTCTGCCCCGATCCGTTATTTCCACCTTTCGTTCATCACCCCTCCACCCGGATCCGACCTTATATAGCGCATCCACCCTTTCGCGGCCCGGATCTACTTGTACGTGGCCGGAACTACCAATTTCACGTCTGATCTCACCATCTACCGCCGAGGACAGTCACCGCCATCATTTTCACGCCGTCGGTTCCACCTCCGATCGCCGATCTACACATTCAGACCATAATTCTTCAGTGTCTCGGTTCAGCCCGCTACTTTGTGAGTTTATTTTCTGGTATTGGATTTTTTGATTTGACATTTTCATTGGTGAATAAATGCATTGTGTTGTGATTCATGCTCGTAGAAATTGTTTTGGTACGCCAATAATTTGCAGGAGGAGACATTCGCCGCGCGCTTTGCTTTGGCCCTCCGAGCGGAGGAAGCCATTATAATTTGTCAAATTAATTAGTTGTTTTTCAATTATTTGTGTGGTGTTAAATATAAGTTATCATTACTCTAATTTATTCGTCAAAATGTCGATCATTACATTGCATGTAGAGTTGGATTAGCGTGTCAACCTTGCACTCACACCTAGCGTTGTAGGTTTTGTGCACTTGTTGCCTACCCCTACATCATTTTGGTATCTGAGGTCAAGGTTAGGCCATTTATATATGTAGTGATAGGTCATATAGAGTCTTTAGGTTCATCCATGACTAATTATCGTCGTTGTTCCTCTCCTCTCTTTGGAAATTCTGGGTTCACCTATACCCAATCTCATAGAGCGACTTCAGAGAAATCCTCACGTTATCATAATGATTATTATCGTCTGCGGCACACCACTTTCCGAGATCGTGTCGACCCATCGACACAACCTCACTATGCCAGAGACGATCAGTATGATGATTGTCGTCGTTCATATCCTTGCACGCGAACGGATCGTGTTGACCCTTCGACTCGACCCGATTACCTTAGGAATGACTATTATGAGGATCGTCACTTTAAGAGAGATCTTGAGAGTCAATTTCGTACAGCTTCTCCTTCTTTTGACGGTTCATCGAGTCCCGAGTCTTTCAGTTATTGGTTCGTGGATATTGAGTATTATCTTGATCAGTTTGAGTTATTCGGTGAGCGTCGCGTTAAGTTTGCGAAACTTAGACTTTTAGATCAGGCGAGGGCTTATTGGGCTAGCGTTGAGAGGACCCGAGAGTGAGATCGTCTCCGTCGCATCATTAGTTGGGTGGACATGAAGCGTACATTGTGTCAGAGGTATCTGCCTTCATCATATCGGAGTCGCTTGCTCGATCAATTATTTTCCCTTCAGCAAGAATCCATGTTTGTCGCTGAGTACACGGATTGCTTTGATGAGTTAGTAGTAAGGAGCGATATCCGAGAGGACTCAGCTATGACCACTTGCAGATTCTGGTCTGGGCTTCGATCTGACATCCGTACTAAGGTGGTTTATCATAGCTCGAAGTCCTTCGAGCATACGTATCAGCTTTCCCTTCATTACGAACAATCTTTGAGATCCGCCAGAGCTAGTCGGTTGGACCCCCACCTTAATTTCCACAGTACGAGTCTTTCTCATACTGAGATCACCACGATGCCTACCACTGTCCTGTCACCCACGATGGAAGTGATACCTGATACGGATTGCTCTCACCCCAGTGAGATGCTTAGCCCCGTAAGTGACCTATCTCTTGTTTCTGACCCGTCTCTTATGACTCCGACGGAGAGTGAGCCTGAGCGACCTATTGAGTCCGTAGTGTTGTGCCCCTCACCCACACCTCCACTTTTGGCATGTACGGGGTTGATTAACACTCATTCCCTAAACTCATGTCTTGACACCGCACCCGCAGACTCATTCTTGAGCGTAGGTCTATGTCGCTTTTCCCTTGGAATTACCCTGAGCCACATTACGACCAAGAGCTCAGAGTCTGGTGTTGATCTCGTAGTGGCTATGTCACCCATGCACGGGGGCACTATCCCTTTCGATGGTACTCATCGGGAGGACCTTGACCTTAGTGACGAGCCCTATGACAAGCCCCAAGTTGAGCCTCCTGATGATCTGCCACATCTTGGTGAGGATGAGACTCGGGTGAGCCACTCAGGTATGACGTCTCTTTCATTATCATCTTTGGTCTTGCCCTAGAGAAGGGACCTTGAGTGGGGCATGGGCCTTCCTTGAGTCCACTTGAGCATACTCATATTGTGAGGACCTACCTTATGACACCTCACACTCTGGATGAGTTTTGGGACACGCCACCCGCTAAACCACCCGATGAGTTCTTTCTTGTCTGGTACGCTCACCATATTCTAGAGTCACGACTTCTAGTCAGTGCACACAGTTTTCACGACTTAATCCTATGCAAAGGTGCTATTTAGGCGTTCACCTTATTGGCTGGCACCATTTTTTAAGGCCGACATGCTCAAAGCACTTGAGTGACATCTTGCCTTGCATATGAATTTTGAGGCTCCGTGCATTAGTTCCTCAATAAGTTAGGCTCAAAGTATGTTTCTTTCAGATTTATCCCTGATACGGTAGAACGTGAACTCTTTAGCTTCGAAAACGGTGGAAACATTTTAAATATAGAATATGATAAGACCTAAGCAATATTACTAAGCATAAATATTTGCTGTGCAGTTAGGATTACCATTTTCAATGCTGCTAATGTTTCTGGTAGGATTGAAATGAAAGAAATAAAATAAGATGCGAGCTTTTTATTATCGATTACGAATCAATGCCTATTGACTGTAGACTTTTCAACATTTTCATTTCATTTATGTAAGATTGTTAGAATCCAAGAGAACCTACAGTTCTTATTAACTTTGAACCACGTGAATGTCAATGATAAATGTAAATGCATTGTTATGCCAGTTTTAGTATTGACTTCAATATCCATTCAAAATAAAGTAATCAAAATTCATCATAACATGTAAACCATTTTTTTTATTTGCAAAAAAGATATGTTCATTTATGTTAAGCACACCTTTTGTTGAGTTCATTGTACAGAAATCACCCCCAATGATGCACAATCAAAAACATTTGAAGAAGAACACCGAAAATGAAGAACACGAGGTATGCTCTGATTGACAAGATAATCCACTACAATAGTCTCATGATGCATACATAAATAGATCTAGTAAGAACCTTGCATAGGATAAAAAAAAGATCCAGCAAAGAAACATAGCTCTGAATCCCGGGATGCTATTTGAAGGAGACAGGGCCGGCTGCACCTTCTTCAAGAGCTGAAAACCGAAGAGGCAAAACTGAGAAAAGCTTGGAGAGGTGATGTGTTGATTTTGTGATACAAAATTTTTTAAACGTGAATAATGATATAAATAATTTGATGATGTAAATGATAGGAGACTGTGATCGATGATTTAAATAATATGATGATGTCATTGATTATGTAGATGAAAAGATGATGTTAGAGATAATGTAAATAGTAGAATGAAGTCAGCCATTACACAAACTTATAAATAAAATATTAGTCTAGGATGACTATAAAAAGGGATGCAGTATTCATTTGTAAGACATCCAGTTCAGAAATAATTTTTGAGTTCACTTCTTTCGTACTCTCTTGTGTTCTTATTTTATTCGTTCACTCCCACTCCTCTCTTCTCCACACTAACAAGTATCAGATGGAAGTTCTGATCTTGGACATAGAAGACTTCAATAAATTTTAAAGCGGAGAAATTTGATGAGAGATGTAGCTTTAGCTTGTGGAGAATCAAGATGATTGTTCTATTGAAGCAACAAGAGGCCTATAAGATTGTGTTCAAGCTAGAGAAATTACCGACGGAGATGGCGCCAGATATGAAGGAAGAGTTGGAGATGAAAGCTTATAGTATTATTCAAATTTCTCTCATTGATGAGGTTCTTCGTGAAGTTGTTGAAGAGGATATTCTGGCAAAATTGTGGAAGAAGCTTGAGATGCTCTATTCGAAGAAGTCTTTCATGAATCGATTATACTTGAAAGTAAAGACTTTACATCTTCAAGAAAAAGGAAGGTACGTCCTTCAAGGCTCACTTAGACGAGTTAAATCAAATAGTGATGGATTTGAAGAACATCAATGTTAAGATTGATGATGATCAGGCGATGATCCTCTTGTGCTGACTCACTCTACTATTTGGGTAAGTCGTGAATAATATTGTGTATAGCTGAGACACGTGTTATGAACCCCCAACTTAGATCTCGTGAGAGGGCCGACTGAGGAGTTCCACGGTGGTGGAATCAAATCCTTTGACTGTGTTATGGTGGAAGATGCTGAAAACCTGCGAATGGGGATGGAGAGAAGAAGAAGAGAGAAGAGAGAGAGTGGGAGAGCTAGAGGCGGCGGAATACCGAAGCAGAGGCCGGCGTCTACGTCGCGTGAGGCGCGGAAGACGGACTGCTAGGGTTTGGCGGGATTAGAGAGGGAGAGAGCGGGAGTTAGAGAGAGAGAAAGAGTTAAGGGAAATAACTTACTTGTCCATTCACCCCAACCGGACCCTATAGGTTCACAAGTCCAAACCAAAACTGAAATAGTTTGCATAGTTGCATCCCTAACCTAGGCATACTACAAGTGAAACCAAAATATAATAAAAACTGCGAAATAAGAAAAACATCGAACATAAAATAAATTCATTCGGTCCTAGACGGTGGGCGGCGTTGGTAAGTGCAGCCCAATATGGATTTGGTGCGTTGAATGCCGTAGCATCACCGCCCTCGTCGGAAGGCAGCTTATCCTCAAGCTGTGGAGGAACTTAGACTAGGGGAGCCGATGGCGGAGGTCCCACGAACAACTTGAGTTGGGAGATATGGAAGACATCATGGATCCGGGCCTCGGGAGGTAGGCCGAGGAAATAGGCAACGTCCCCAAAGCGTTCGGTGACGGTAAAATGGCCAAAAAACTTGGGCCCCATCTTGTTGGAGGTGGGCCGTGCAGTGGATACCTAACGGAAGGGATGGCGTCACACCCACACCCAATCGCCCATGGTGAGAGTGAGTTCCTGATGCCCTCGGTTATAAAAAATCTCCATCCGATGTTGGGCTTGCAGCAGGCGGTTCCGGGCTGCATGCAAAAAGGTGTCGCGGTCTTCCAATTCTTGGTCAATGGCTGCCAAATGAGCCGAGCTGCCCGTGTGTAGGACAAGAGGCAGGGGGGAGGGGGGAGGGGGGTCCAGGAATATATGAGTCGAAACGGTGTGGTTTGCAGTGCGGTGCGGTAGGCCGTGTTGTAACAATATTCGATCCAAGGAAACCAACGTGGCCAATCCCGAGGTCGGTCTCCTGTAACACGCCTCAAGTACATCTCCAGAGTGCAATTGACCACCTCTATTTGGCCATCGGACCGAGGGTGGTTTGCCAATGAGAAGGCCAGTTTGGTACCGCTAAGTGAGAAAATCTCCTTCCAAAAGTGACTGGTGAAGACCTTATCCCGGTCCGAGATAAGAGTTTCCGGCATGTCATGCAGTCAAAAGATCTCCTGGAAGAAAACCCGTGCGATGTGTTCCGCCACAAGCGGTCGCGCTAAAGCAAAGAAATGGGCTCCCTTCGAGAATCGGTCTGCTACCACCATGAAAATGGATTTGCCCCGCACTGAAGGCAGTCCTTCAACAAAAATCATGTAGAGGTCCACCCAAATCTGCGTAGGGAGGGGTAAGGGCTGAAGCAACCCGGCAGGTAGGAGGTGACCGGCCTTGTTTTGTTGACATTGGACACATTTGGCAATGAAATCATGTACGTGTCGGCGCATGCCCTTCCAATAGAATTCCGTGCAGATGCGCTAGAGAGTGCGGTGAACGCCTTCGTGACTGCGAGAGTGGACATCTTCCAAAATGGTAGAGATGAGAGGTGATTCCTGGTCCACATACAACCGATCGCGGTAAAAGATAACCCCCTGACAGGTTGTCCAGTGCGGATCCGTGAGACCGTGTTCCACCCGGTGAAGGAGCTCGGACAAACTAGGAGAAGCATGGATCTCCTGACGAAGCAAGGATAGAAGATCCGCAGTCGGAAAAGAAATGGTAAGGATGGCGGCATCTGTTGGAGTGTCCCGACGGGATAGTGCGTTGACGGCGCGGTTGAGCACCCCGGCCTTGTGTTCCACCTGAAAATCGAAACCGGGTAGTTTGCTCACCCACCGTTGTTGTGGCACGGTAGTAAGGCGTTGCTCTAGCAGGTACTTGAGGCTATAGTGATTTGTGTGTATGATGAAGGAACGACCCCATAAATAAGGTTGCTGATGCTGGATTGCCTTTGTGAGGCCAATGAGCTCTGGCTTGTACGCTGGCAATTTTCGGTGATGGATGGCCGTCTGGCGGCTGATATAGGCGATGGGATGGCCCTCCTGCTATAGCACCGCCCATACCCGAGGTCGGACGCGCCGTACTCGACGAGGAATGATAAAGTGAAGTCTGGCAGACGGAGAACCGGGGTGGACAGCAGTGCCGCCTGGAGAGAGTGGAACGCCTGTGTCGTCATATCCGTCCACACAAAGGAATTCTTCCGGAGCAAGTTGATCGAGGGGGTTGCGATGTTGTCGTAGTCACGGATGAATCGATGATAATAGCCCGTGAGGTCGAGAAAGCCGCGGAGGTCGGTGAGGCTTTGCGGCAGGGGCCAAGATGGCACGCCCTGGAGCTTGGTCGGGTCGGTCGATACCTCCGAACTATCCACCACATGACCCAAGTACGTGATCGAACGCTGTCCAAATGAACACTTTGAAGCTTTAAGTACCAAGTGGTGTGTGCGCACCAAGTTGAGGACGACCAGGAGGTGGTGTAGATGCTCCTCCCAAGTTTTGTTATGCACAAGAATATCGTAAAAAAAACCAGAACCGACTTGCGGAGGAAGGGTTGGAATACCTCATTCATCAAAACTTGAAATGTCGAAGGCGCGTTCGTTAGGCTGAACGGCATAACAAAGAATTCAAAGTGACTGTGGTGCGTCTGGAATGCGTTTTTTTCCACGTTAACATCTGCCATCCGGACCTGGTGGTACTCGGAAAACAAATTGAGCTTAGAGAAGAAGCACGCCCCATATAACTCGTTGAGGAGTTCCTCCACTACCGGAATGGGGAACTTGTCTTTGACCGTAATGGCGTTGAGAGCCCGATAGTCCACGCACATGCACCACGAGTTGTCCTTCTTGTGCACCAACAGTATTGGGGAAGAGAAAGGAGAGACATTGCGTTGAATGAGGACCTATTGAAGGAGGAGATCGCATTGCCGCACGATCTCATTCTTCTGGAAGAAGGGGTATCAGTATGGTCGCACAACCACCGGGGCTGCCCCTGGAAGGAGGCAAATGCGATGGTCCTGCTAACGCCGCGGCGGAAGGCCCAAGCATGGGTTAAATATCTCGGGGAATGACTGTAGAAGGTGAGCAAGATCCGCAGGATAGTCAGCCGACTGCCGGGTCGGAGCAGCCAGCGGCTCGGAGTGAACTAGAAAGGAGGAGGGAAACTGTCCAGGGGTCTGCCCTTGCCACTGTATCAAGCGAGAGCCAGCGTGCCATGAGATGGTTAGACGATCAAAGTCCCACGTGCGGGGCCCCAAAGCGCGTAACCAACGAACTCCCAACACAATGTCAAAGCCCTGAAGGTCCACGACAACGAAATCAATCTATGAGGAATAACCGTCCATGACAAACGCTACACGCCGACATACTCCCGGACACGGCATCTGCTGGTCATTTGCCACCGCCACCTTGACGTGACTACGCGAAACATACGGGAGGTGAAGTTGGAGGGCTCTGTCCTGGCAGATGAAACTGTGAGTACTGTCGGTATCCATGAGAGCTAAGAGGGGCGTGCCCACCACGACCACAAAGAGTAGAATGGTGCATCTCTCCTGCGGCCCGGCTAAGACATGTAGAGAAAGCCGTGTGCCAGAATCGCCAAACCCATCGTCCTATCCTCTAGTGGGTCATCAACTTCCAACCAAAATAGGCGCTTGCACCGATGACTGGGTGTCTACAGTACTACAGTTCATCGCAATTAAAGCAGAGGCCCTTCTCGCGGCGGGCCGCCATCTCTGGCCGGGACAAACGGCGGTGGTAAGTGGGTCGTGGGGATTGTTCCCCATACGGCGGCTTGGAAGTGGAGAAACTCGGTGGTGGTCGAGGGCTGAAAACTTCATGACGGCCCGAGGGTGGTCGATCTAAGGCATGCTGGCGCTCATAGGCGCGGGCAAGGCTCATAGCTGTCAAGAGGTCTGGTGGCTTCTGAAATTCCACGTCCCAACGGAGACGGTCGGGTAACCCGGCAGTGAAGAGTGGAATCAGTTGTGACGATAACACAGACGTGGCACGGGAGTAACAACTGAAATTGCTCCAGATAGGTCTCGATGGGGTCGGTTTGCTTGAGAGCGATAAGGTCGCCATGAGGGTTGTCCGGCATTGTCAGTCCAAAGCGGAGAGAGCGGGCTGCCCAGAAATCCTCCTAAGAGGTGTTGGGTTGTTCCCGGAGAAATTGAGTGACCCAAAGTTGCGTCGGTCCAAGGAGGTGGAACGAGGCGATGCCGACGCGTTGCTTGTCTGGAGTGTGTTGATTGGTGAAGAATAACCCACAACGCATAAGCCATGGAAGGGGATCTTCGCGGCCGCCATAGATCAGAAAGTCCATACGGACGGAACGGGGGCTGGAGAAGAAATTGCCGCGAGGAGGAGCTGACTCGACTCAGCTCGTGGTCGGGGAGGCCGCCTTGTGCGGTGGCGGTGGTGGAGCTCCCAGAAGGGAGTCCAAGCGCGCATTTAGGGCGCCCATCTTGTCATTTTAGGTGGTAAACATCGATTGGAAAAACTCCATGAGTTGGGTGAGAGAGGGGCCACCATCGGCCATAGGTAAAGGCGGCACTGCTGGTGACAGAAGCAGCCCGGCAGAATCACGTGCGAGCGCAAGCGGTGTGGGAGGGCGGCGCAATCCAGTGAGGGCGGCTTGGTAGATGTCGGGGAGGGTAGTGTCGACGTTTGGCTCTGATACCAAGTTGTTATGATCCCCACTGAGGAGGAGTTCCCTAGTGGTGGAATCAAATCCTTCGGAGGTGTTATGGTAGAAGATGCCGAAAACCTGCGAAGGGGGTGGAGAGGAGAAGAGGAGAAGAAGAGAGAAGAGATTGAGAGAGAGGGAGAGAGGTAGAGGCAGCGGAATACCGAAGCAGATGTCGGCAGCTGCGTCGCGTGAGGCGCGGAAGACGGACTGCTAGGGTTTGGCGGGATTACATAGGGAGAGAGCGGAAGTTAGAGAGAGTTAAGGGAAATAACTTGCTTACTTTTCCATTCACCCCAACCGGATCCTATAGGCCCACAAGCCCAAACCAAAAAATGAAATAGTTTGCATAGTTGCGCCCCTCACCTGGGCATACTACAAGTAAGACCAAAATATAATAAAAGCTGCGAAATAAGAAAACATCGAACATAAAAGAAATTTATTCGGTCCTGACCGGTGGGCAACGCTGGTAAGTGCGGCCCCAATATGGATTCGGTGTGTTGAGTGTCGTAACAACACGCTTTCCATCGAAGACGTGAAAACGGGTCTGCACTCTAAGGAGTTGCGCAGAAAGGTGTCGTTGGATATACCAAATGGGCATGACGATGGATTATTTGTGAGAAGACGATCACACAAGAGAGATTGGAAAAGCGATAGAGGAAAGCCAAGATCAAAGTCGAGAAATTCCAAAGGAGGACAACGAAACTACTGCAAGAAGAAATGACATTGAAAAAAAGATTGTCTTATACTTAAAAAGGAGATGAAGAAGTTCTCAGCACTGTGGAGGAGACATCTGACAGCGATAACTCCAATTTCTTGGTATGTGCATTAGTTGACATTCAAGATTCACGAGTACTTGATTTTGTCTGTTCTCATCATATAACTCCGAATCAAAGTTTTTTTGCAACATATCATTCCTTTGATGGAGGTACTATATTCATGGATAATGATACAGTATGCAAAATTATTGAGACTGTAACAATCTAAATTATGATGCATGATGGGGTTGAAAGGACTTTGACGGATGTCTGACATATTCCGGGCTTAAAGAGGAATCTTCTTTCACTTAGAGCTTTGAACATGATCGGGTGCAAGACCGTGATCGATGTTGGTGCTATGAAGATTTTTAGTGGTTCGATGATCGTGATGAAAGGAAGAAAGGTTGGCAATCTATATTTCTTGTAAGGTCGCATCACCACGGATATGTTTGCATTTACATCTTCTGATCCAAATCTAGATTCGTCATGATTGTGACATTTACATCTTGGCATATGAGTGAACGAAATTTAAAAATATTTCATAAAAAGGAATTGATTGATAGTGTAAAATTTAAGAAGCTAGACTTTTGAGAAGTGTGTATTGGGAAAGCAACATAAAAGTGAAGTTTGGTACTGGGATGCATGACACAAAAGACATCATGGACAATATTCATACTGATGTTTAGGAGGCATTCCTTGTTACTTCTCACGGTGGAGCAAGGTACCTTGTCTCGTTTATTGATGACTTCTCAAGAAAATTATGAGTTTATTTTTTGATAAATAAATCTGATGTATTCGAGAAGTTTAAAATTTGGAAAGCTATAGTGCAAAAATAGACAGGACGGCATATAAAGGTTGTCAGGTTTGATAATAGCGGTGAATACACATCTGATGTATGAAAGGAGTTTTGCAAAGATGAAGAGATTGTACGCCACAACAACACCCGGAGATCCACAATCGAATGAAACTACAAAACAAAAGAATTGAACGCTTTTGGAGAAGATGTGGTGCTTGAGGAGAAACACACGACCTAAATTAACAACAAATCAGCAGTTTGGTCGGACCTCATGATAAGAAGTAAACTAAACAATGATAATAAAACTGGCACATAGTAGACATAAATAAAAGTAATAAATGAAAACTTATAGCAGAAGTAAAATATACAGCTAAGGGTAAACATGAGTACCTCCAAATATGATTTACAGAATCAACTAGTAATAGAAAGAACTATAAAATCTGAATTACTGAAAACTTAAATAGTGTCCGATACCTTGAAAATATTTGATCAAATACATTTATTTCATGATTAAAAGAACAACTAGAATGAAATAACACTAAAGGGAAATACTAACAAATATGAAAAAACGCAACGCTTATCCTAAGCGCAACTCCCCACCAGTGACCCCTGAAAAGAAATGTTCGAAAATGGGTCAGGCCAACTGATGAGTAAGAAAGACTACTTCTCTCAGTTACACTAAAAATATATAATTAGTTTGTATATAAAAAATAAGAGGTTTTGATTATTGTTGGAAAATCCCATGTAAATAGGCCCATTTGTGATTTTCTTCTCTTCTCTCCTTTAGTCTCACATCTTGTATAAGACTCTTCTCTCTTTCTCCCTCCTATAAATATGTATTCATACATTGTATTTCATTATTGAGATAATATATACAAGGTTGAGTTTTTCTCTACATGGTATAAGAGCGAACGGTCCGGCCTGTCGTTTTTTTAAATCGTCAGTTCTTCCGGCTTACCGGGCGGCTTCCTCTCCTGCTTAGTCGCGGTTTAGTGCGGTCTGCCTCTTTCTAGTCACGTGGTCTCCGTAACCGCGGCTTCTGAGCGAACACGGTCTTTCTTACCGCTTCTTCTGCTCTGTCTCTCTTGTGACTTCCACCTCTTCTCCTCCTCTTCTTCCTCCCTTTTATAAACTTTCTCACAGGTGGGGACCTCCCCTCCTTGTTTCCTCTGCTCGCGCGACCTCCCTTTCTATACGCGCGGTCTCCCTCTCGCTTCTCACCCCCTCTCTAACCGCCTTCCTTCTTTCGCTAGTCGCGACTTGTCTATAGTCGCCGCGACTTCTCTAAAGTCGCCGCGACTTGACTTTGTCGTCGCGGTCTCTCTTCTCTTACTTGTTGTAGTCTTATTGTCTATCCACCGCGATCTTCCTCTCGCTGCTCTGCTCACTGCTCGACGCGGCTTGCCTTAGTCGTCGCGGCTTCTCTTCTCGTCGCGCTTTGCCTCTCTTCTCGTTGCGACTTCTCCTCTTCTCGGCACGCTCCGCATCTAGGTCGTGACATCTCTCCTTGTCGTTGGTGTACTCACCTTGACTGTGCGGATTCCTGCCTAGTCGCTGCGACCTGCCCTGTCGCTAGCAGTTTCCCCTCTTCTCGGCAAGCTCTGCATCTAGGTCATGGCATCTCTCCTTGCCACTGGTGTACTCACCTTGACCGTTGCGAATTCCTGCCTAGTCGCTGCGACCTGTCTTGTCGCTAGCGATTTCTCACTTCCGTTGCGGACTCCGCATTCTGGTCGCGGCGGCCTCATTGCCTTGTCGCTGGTGGACAACCACCCAGACCGTGTGGTCACCTGTCTGGTCGCTGTTTCTTTTCCTGTCTGCCGGCCTAGCCTCCTGCTCGCCTAGTCATGGCGACATCTCCAGAGTCAACCGGACAGACGGCGTCTTCCTCTACAGACCGCCCAGTCTCTGCCCCTGAACTCCGTGATGAGTTGTGGATTACTACCATTTCGCTAGCCGGGAAGAACTTCGTGGAGTGGGTTCATTCTGTTCGCCGAGTACTACAGTCCAAAGGTTTTCTCCATCACTTGACCCAAGCGCCTCCTGCTGCTCCTACTGATGATTGGTTAAGCAACGATGGTCGGGTTTAGACATGGCTCCTCAAATCCCTTGATAATGAACCCTACCGCATGACTATGTATCACGAAACGGCCAATGCAATATGGGATGAGCTCCTGTTGCTATATTCCGGAAAAGATAGTCTCCATCACCTTTATGACATTATTACTGATCTTCAATCTCTTGAAGTTGGCGGGGACACCGACCTCACCTCATTTGTTGCTCGGGTCAAGACTCTTGTTGAAGCATGGATCCAACATCAACCTCCTACGTTGGACCTTGATCCACAACGGGCTCAGAAAGAAGCCGTCGGGGTAGCCATGATGATGGTTCGTGTTCCACCTCATCTTCACAGCGTTCGGGCCCAGATGCTCTCCTCGGTTGCTACCCCCTCACTATCAGATGTGTGTTCTATGCTGCTCAAGGTCTCACCGCCTCCTGATAGTTCTGCTCCTCTGTCCTCGGCTCTCCTGCAGCAGACTTCTGCTACCCTGTTGCCTTCCCCCCTCCTCCTCGCGGGGGGCGTTTTGGCTCTCAGGGCCGCGGACGGGGAGGTCGGCCTCGCCCAAAGTGTTCCTTTTGCGGAAAGGACGGCCACCTTGAGGCCACATGTTATCGCAAGCATGAGCTTCCTCCTCGTCCACAGGCCACTGTTGCTGCTACCGACTCCGCCGCTCGTACTGACCTAGAAGAGATCCGCCTTCAGCTCCAACAACTACATGGTCTGCTCAGTCGCCCACCTACCTCAGTTGCCTCTACTGCCTTCATCTCCCACGAAGGTATCGCTTGTCTCTCCACTAGTCCGCGTTGGATAGTGGACTCAGGTATCACCCATAAAATCACCTCCCTGCGGCCACATTAATACCTGGATTCTCCTCATCCTAAGTGTATCACAGTGGCCAATGGGGACATTGTTCCTGTCTCTGGCTCAGCTGACATCCCTCTCACCTCTTCTCTCTCTCTACGCTCGGCTCTTCATGTTCCGGGCTCCCCGTTTAATTTGCTTTCTGTTGGTCGTCTGACTAATGATTTGAATTGCTCTGTAACATTCACCTCTTCTTCTTTTCTGATACAGGATCACAGGACGCGGACTATCATTGGTAATGGGCGACTGTAGAACGGGCTCTACCTCTTTGATGACTCTCCAACTATCCTCTCTTCAGTCTCCTCCGTCGATTAGCATCGGCTCCTTGGCCATGCCCCTTTACCAGTACTTCAGAAAGCTCTCCCATATGTATATTTACCTTTTTCAGTGTGAATCATGTGTGTTAGGCAAACAGCCTCGTTCTTCTTTTTCATCTCATTGTACTAGGAGCACTGCTCCTTTTATTTTAGTACACTCCGATATTTGGTGTCCGTACAAAGTTACTAGCATTTCTGGTTAACGTTATTTTCTAACGTTTATTGATGACTATTCGCGAATGACGTGGCTATACCTACTTCGTGATCTTTCTGAGTTTCCTCGGGTCTTTCGAGCGTTCCTTCTTGAGACTCAAACGCAATTCTCCACGACCATCAAAACTATCCGCACGAATAATGCTTGTGAATACACTAGTCACGAATTTGCGACTCTTTGCTCTGACTTTGGGGTTATTCACCAAAATTTATGTGTCTATACCCCCCAACAAAACGGAGTCGCTGAGCGGAAGAATCGACATCTTCTCGATGTGGCCCGCTCCATCATGCTCCAAATGCACGTTCCCAAACCTTATTGGAACTTTGCTCTTTCGATGACTTGCTATCTGATTAACCGTCTTCCTTCCCCCATCCTCCACAATGTCACTCCGTTCAGCCTCATGTTCCCCTCTACTCCTGCATTCTCTCTCACCTCGCATCTTTGGGTGCACCTGCTACGTTCACGTTCTTGGTCCATCCTTGGACAAATTGGATCCCCGGGCAGCCAAACACATCTTTGTTGGTTATTCCCGGACTCAGAAAGGCTATGTATGCTACTCTTCGGCTACCCGCAAGGTGATAGTATCTACCGACGTTACTTTCGGGAGGATCTACCTTTCTTCTCCGCTCCTGATCATACACCTCAAACACCAATTGTCCTACGCCCTGTCATTCCGGTTACCAGTCCTCCACCACAAAAACCTCCCGTAACCACTCCACCACCACGAATTCCTGCTCAGGCTCCCCTCGTTTCCAAACCTGTACCTCCCGTTATCCGTGTCTACACTCGTCGCCATCATACCTCCGGTGCCCCACTGCAGTCGGCTTCGACCTCTGATGCTCCGCGTCTTGCTGATCCTGCACCAGAATCTACAGCTCATCCCCTGACAAACTATGTATCCTTACATCGCCCATCTCCACAACTTCAAACTTTTGCCACGTCATTATTCTCGATTTCTATACCTAACTCTGTGCAGGAGGCTCTCCAACATCCTAGCTAGCGGGCGGGCATGGAAGAAGAAATGACAGCTCTCTGGGCTAATCAGACATGGAATCTGGTACCTCTACCTACCGGCCAGACACCTGTTGGGTGTAAATGGATCTTTGTGATCAAGCATGCCCCTGATGGGACGATTGACCGTCTGAAGGCCCGCCCGGTGGCTCGTGGCTTCACCCAACACCAAGGCCTCGATTATGAGGAAACATTCTCCCTTGTGGCCAAGCTGAACACCGTTCGTGTTCTTCTCTCGGTTGTTGTATATCGTCAATGGTCATTACACCAACTGGACATCAAAAATGTTTTTCTCAATGACGATCTCCAGGAAACGGTTTTCATGCAGCAACCGCCCGGGTTTGAGACCACGGGGGAGTCCCGAGTTTGTCATCTTAAGAAGTCCATCTATGGTCTAAAACAATCACCTCGGGCATGGTTTGACAAGTTCAGTAAGGCCGTCCGGCAAGTCGTCTTTACTCGGAGTTCAGCTGATTTCTCACTGTTCACTCGTCATCAGGCAACGGGAACTATTTTTCTATTAGTTTATATTGATGATATCTTAAAAACTGGAGACGATTCAAAGGGCATCATAGCAGTCAAAAAGCACCTCAGCTCCGTCTTTCAAACAAAGGATCTGGGACATCTTCGTTACTTCCTTGGTCTTGAGGTCGCAAGACGACCGGAAGGACTCGTTATCTCCCAAAGGAAGTACTGCATGGATCTCCTTCAAGATGTTGGCTACTCGGGATACAAGCCTACTACTACTCCAATGAATGCAAATCATAAGTTGTGTGCACATTCTTCTGATACAGACCTCCCTCTTCAAAATCCGAAATATTATCGACAACTGGTTGGAAAATTAATCTATCTAACGGTCACAAGATCGGATATTAGCAGGTTTATGCATGCTCCGCGAACATCTCACCTTCAAGTTGTTGAGTGCATCCTTAGATACCTTAAAACAGTCCCGGGTCAGGGATTGATATACAAAACCTCATCCTCTACTCCAACATTGGTTGCGTACTCTGATGCTGACTATGTCGGTTCCTTGGATGATCGTCGGTCAACTAGTGGTTTTTGTACATATTTTGGAGGTCATCTCGTTATCTGGCGAAGTAAGAAACAAGCAGTGGTTGCTCGATCATCAGCTGAAACAGAATACCGATCGATGACATCTGTTGTCTCTGAGCTTACATGGCTTAAGAGTCTACTGGCCGATCTAGGGGTAAAACTTCCCTCACCTGCCATCCTGTTATGTGACAGTCAAGCGCCTATACATATTGCGAAGAACCCAGTCTTTCATGAAAGAACAAAACATATTGAAGTAGACTGTCACTTTATCCGGGAGAAAGTCCAAATGAAGAAGATAGAATTGAAGCATGTTCCTGATACTGAACAAGTGGCGGATATCCTCACAAAGGCTCTACCTAGCACCATATTCTACCAGTGCCTGTCCAAGCTTGGTGCATGCGACTTGTACGCTCCAACTTGCGGG
Source organism: Platanthera zijinensis (assembly GCA_039513925.1). Lineage (NCBI taxonomy): Eukaryota > Viridiplantae > Streptophyta > Magnoliopsida > Asparagales > Orchidaceae > Platanthera > Platanthera zijinensis. The sequence continues at coordinate 34,164,799 of CM077093.1, read as the reverse complement.
GGAGTGTTGGAAAAGCCCATGTAAATAGGCCCATTTGTGGTTTTCTTCTCTTCTCTCCTTTAGTCCCACATCTTGTATAGGACTCACTTCTCTCTTTCTCCCTCCTATAAATATGTATTCATACATTGTATTTCATTATTGAGATAATATATATAAGGTTGAGTTTTTCTCTACAATTATTAATGTATACTTCCGAATAATCTGTCTGCAATCTTATTTGCTTAAAGACATTTGAATCACATTTTTAGTTGTCTTGCTGTTTTGTGCCTTTTGATAAATAAAATGTGAGATGCTTTGAAAGTTTGAATGATACTTGAATGCTTTATTCATTTTATTGGATACTTTGAAAGTTTGAATGATAGAAATAACTGTGTATACTAGTATACTATTGAGGATGCAAAATGTGGTTGGATAAATAAAATATTGCGTGAATAATATAAAAGATATCTGAAGATCTAATGATCTAATGAAGTTATGGTGCTTTTTTTATGTTGATTTTTTCCAACTAGCAATTTTTCTCGTGATGTAGTCATGTAAAATATTTTTCATTTCATCTAACTAATATTAATTTCAGTTCTCGTCATATTAGAATGACTTCTTCTGCTGGATCAAGTGAGGTTCTTGTATCACTGGTACCAACCGATAGAGATCCGTTCTGGGCATATGGTGAGAAGTTGATTGCAAACAACACCAACCGAATCAAATGCAACTACTGCAAGCAGATAGTGAATGGTGGAATTACATGTTTCAAACATCATTTGGCTAGGTGAAAGGGTAATGTTAAGTCATGCCCTCAGGTTCCCGCCGACATTAAGGCTAAGACGGAGTCAGCCTTAAACTCAAATATAGAGAGTAGGAGAGCTAAAAGTGTTAAGTTTCAAGCAATCTTGAATGAGGTGGTTGTTGAGGAGTCCATGATGATCAAGAAGAGGACACTAGCATACGTAGGAGCACAGGTTTAAAGGGTCCAATGGACCAATTTATTCATTCAGCTGCCGAGTCTACCAAGGGAAAAGACTCCCAACAGAGCACGATAGAGAGTAAGTACAAAAAGAAAACAAGAGATGATGTTGTTGTGTATATAGGTAGATGGGCAAATAAAAACGGGATCCCGTTTAACGCCATATGTAATTCATCCTTCCAGCAGATGGCTCATGCCATTGGGTTATGTGGACATGGGATGAAGATCCTAACATTTTATGAGTTGAGAGACAATTTTGTGAGGGGAGGTGGAGAGGACGAAGGAGATGTTGGGCACATTCACGCAAACCTGCAAATTGAATGGTTGCACTATCATGACCGATGCGTGGACAGATCGGAAGGGTAGGAGCGTGATGAATATCATGATACATTGTAGTTCCGGAGTGGCATTCTGTCTTTTGAAGAATGTCTCCTCCGCACACGATGGAAAGTTCATCTTTGACTTCTTGGATGAGGCGATTGATAGCCATGAGAGCCCGAGAGAAGACAATATCTTGCAGATTGTGACAGATAGCGTGTCCAATAATATGGCTACTGCAAAGCTTATGACTTTGAAAAGGCCTAAGATTTTTTGGACTTGTTGTGCAGCTCACACTATTAATCTACTGTTACAGATATAGGAAAATTGAAGCTAATAAAAAGTGTTATCTCTTTGGGTCACCAACTCTCTATCTTCATTTATGGTCACACCAACTCTCTCGACATGTTTAGAGAGTCAACAAAGAACTTGGACTCTCATGAGCTTATTCGACTATGTGTGACTAGATTTGCTACAACGTTTCTATCTTTAAAGAGCATCTTAGAGAAGAAGAATCAATTGAGGGATCTATTCACATCTGCAAAGTGGGCTGCAAAAAAGTTGGTCAGTAGTTCAGGTGGAAAGCAGGTAAAACTATTGCATCTTTATTCATTTTATTTAAAATATATGTTTTGAAAGTTTCCCTTTATAGTATTTTCTTAATAATATATTTTGCATATGGTAGACTGCAATAATGGTGATGAGCGCTAGATTTTGGGCGAATGTCGAGCTGGTTGTTGGTATATTCACACAATTTGTGAAAGTTTTGAGAAGAGACGACGAGGATACACCATCCAGGGGATGGTTATATGGGGATATCAAAAAATCTAAGGAAGAGGTTGTTCTCGATCACCAAGAGAACAAATATCTTCCTATATGGAATTTGATTGATAGCAAATGGGAGAAGAAGATGAGCAGCCCTCTGTACCTTGCAGGTTATTACTTAAACCCAAATTTTTATTATTTTTGTCGAGTGGAGACTGAACAGCCCTCAACACTTTGCAGGTTAAAACGCATATTTTTATTATTCCCGTCGAGTGGAGATTGAGACTGACGGAAGGTTTATGAGTGGTTTTGTTGAGTGTCTCTCAAAGGTATATAGGAAAGATTCTTCTACACATGATCACATTAGTGCTGAGCTTGATGTTTACCAATACCAACAAGGGTTATTTGATAAAGAGATGACAAAGAGATGGCAACAAAATCCCAATTTAAATTCAGGTACATTTAATATATATATTTATTAACTTTAATGATGTATTTATGTATAATAATTAATACATTGTGTTGTTATTTTAATTTTCACAGTACATTGGTGGAGGCTTAATGGTGTTGATACGTCGTACCTTAAAACTATGGCTATGAAAATTTTAAGTTTGACTACTTCATCCTCTGGTTGTGAGAGAAACTTGAGCACCTTCGAGATGGTATGCATTAATTTAGTTATTTAGTTAAACATTAATATCTTATTATATGATTGTATGTATTATTTAACTTTTTTTCAAATTTTGTAGATACATTCTAAAAAGAGGAATAAACTTGATAGCAAAAAATTGAACGATTTAGTATTTATAAAGTTCAATGATTTGCTGAAATCGAAATATTCAAAGACATCTCGAGATCCATTGGCAACTAAGAATGTTGATTATGGAATGGTATAAGAGTGGATGGTGAATGTTGATCCTGAGGAGGATGAAAATGAAGATGACGATGATGAAGACTTTTTTGGAGAGGGGCTAACATGGGCGCAAATTGGCAATATAGTCGACGCTGATCGTGATGAAATGAGGCATCAAAGACTAGCTACAAGCAAAAAAGTGGCAATTAGTTATCAAAGAACGGGAAAGAGAAAATTATCTGAAGTGGACGAGAGAGATCTAGAGGGTTCATCAGATGAAGATCATATTCTATCTACTCTGCCGACTATAGATGAGTCTTTAAGTGACGAAGAATGAGGTATGTTTGAAATTTGATTTTTAAAATTTTGATCTTAAAATCACTAATTTTACAAATTTTCATCTTTAAAGTGTTGTATGTTAAATGTTACATATAGTTTTTAATATTTAAAAGTTTAATAGGTTGTAGAATAGGTAGTACTGTGACATATATGAAAAATAACATTTAATTACATATATAATTAATTAAATATTAAAATCTGATATATGAAATATCCCCCGATATATAAAAAACTGACATGAAAACCCAAACTGACGTGTCCCCGACATCTGACACCTGCAACATTGTTTATAAGTTACATATATCATAGTTTCATATATAACTTGTATTCATTTATTATCTCGTAATATGCATTTAAATGATTTACAAGAACGGGTACATATTATATGAATTCTTGAGCGGATTAGGCAAATAACTCATACCTAGTGATATGTCTAGCCAAGAAGAGTTGAATTTCTTACCTCGATATTGCAGAGATCATAGATGGGATGCGGCAACATAGTTCTTCGGATTATAATTTAAACTCCACATAAGAGTATTCACCCTCGTTTTTAGGGTTTCACCTTAACAAAAAGAAAATTTGATATCCTTCAACAATGTTGGACTAACAATTGTGCAATCCTCTTTTGATCTACTACTTAAGAGTACAACACAAAAACTAACCCAATCAAAAATTAGGAAATATAATGTGTATACTAAGAAAACAAATTCTGAATACCTCTTCCTCTAGGAGGTAAAATCCAGTTACTATCTGCTCAGAACAGCAACAAGAGGTCGGTTGCTTGCAAGGTTAAGGAGCTTTCTTTGATTAGAAGACGGGAAAAGACAACTGCGGTTGAGGAAAAAGACAATCGACTAATACCTGATGGAGAAGAAGGTTGAGGGGGCGGACAGGGACTGGAATCAACAACGCACAATAGAACTCCAAAAAATTGAGTTGTCGAGACTTACGATTTCAGAAGAACTCCTGGAGAAAGGTCATCACTTCCAAACGACACCAAAAAGGTCAAAGTTGATTCCTGGCAATGAAGGATGGATTGATTGGAGTCTCTGGCGAGAGGGCAACGCTCGACAACTAACAGAGAAGGGAGGAAAGCCTGTAAAAATCGTCAGTGAAACAGGGAGAACCAGCGATTTCGACTATGTGCGCTAAAGGGGAGAGGAAAATATTAGGGATTTGGTTAAATGTAGATCGTGGCTCTCAGCTTATTAAGGTAATCGAGTGGAGGGGGCGGAAATTTCACAATAGGCTTAAGCAAGGGAATTAGACATTTCCACATAATTTTGCTTATGCCAGTTCAGTATAAATTCTAATAATCCATGTTTTGCGCGCACAAATATACCTAAATTGAGGAGACAAAAACTATGAGTGAATGTACCTAAATCGGACGACTGTGTGCACGAACGTTTACTCGTGTTCAAAACCTGGAATTAAATTAAAATTTTGAATTAATTTACAGATGTTACATGAGGATCACTGCATGGCTTTCAAAGGAGTTTTGGGCGGAGGCACTGAATACCTGTATATATCTAATAGGTCATCATATTCGGCAATTGGATCAAAGACTCCAGAGAAATTATGGACTAGGAAAACTGTTGATTACTTGACGCTACGAGTATTTGGGTGTCAGGCATATGCACTTGAGAAAAACAACAAGATTGACCGGAGGACAAGAAAATACATCTTTCTCGAATATGTTGAAGAAGTCAAAGGCTATAGATTGTGGTGACCTGAAACAAATAAAGTTGTGATCATTCGACCTGTGACAATTATGAATCTGTTATTCTAAAGGAGCACATTCAAGCTGAAAAGACACATGTTTAATATGTTGAGGTGGAGGCTGAGATTCTATTTTGTGAGATTAAAAATGAGATCTCAAGGACACAAATTGACGAGTCGAGTCGGCAAGAGGAGCTAGAGCCACATTCGACAGAACATGAAGGTCATAGGTGGCGGCGGGACAGACTCCCACCTGTGAGATATGGAGATTGGCTCACATACGATTTTGAAGATTTAACTACATATGCTTTGAATGTAGAAAATAAAGAACCTCTCAGTTATGGAGAAGCCAGACATTCTAGAAACTTCCCGTAATGAAGAGTTATTATGAAAGAAGAGATTGCGTCTCTTCAAAAAAAAATACACGAGAGTTAGTTTCACTACCAAAACACAAAAAGACCATTGGATGCAAATGAGTTTTCAAGGTCAAGCAAGGTTCTTCATTGAAGGATGGTGTCAAGTACAAGACAAGGCTCATGGAAAAAGGCTAAGCACGAAAACGAGTGGACTTTAATGAAGTTTTCTCTATAGTAGTGCGACACATATCCATTCACATATTATTGGCTATGGTGGCAGTCTACGATATGAAGTTTTATACATCAGTCTGAAGGATTTTTGATTGAAGGCAAGGAAGATCATATTTGCAAGCTAAAGAAATCGCTTTATGCTTTGAAACAATCTCCAAGATAGTGGTACAAGCAATTTCATTTGTTCATGACATTCATTTGTTCATGACATTAGTCGGATTCAGGAGGAGTATACGCGACCAATGCATCTAGTTTAAGGTATATGACGATGGTTCTTAGATTTATATTTTTCTTTATGTCGATGGCATGCTCATAATCTGGAAAAAATAAAGAAGTAGAGATTTTAAAGCACGAACTTAGCCGATAATTTAAGATGAAAGACTCAAAACTGCAAAGAAACTTCTCGGGATGGCGATCATCAGAGATAGAAAAATGATTAGAAGTGTGACTCTCTTAGAAGTAATACATCGAGAAAGTTCGTGCTCAATTTGGCATGGAGAAGGCAAAGGTTGTGTCTATTCCATTGGCAACACATTTTAGGCTTTCAACTTTGTTATCACCTGCATCAAACTCTGAAAAAGGAGTCTATGCCACGTGTCATATGCGAGTGCAATTGGATATCTCATGTACACTATGGTATGTACTCGATCAGATTTAGCTCAAGCAGTCGGAGTCGTGAATCGTTACATGGCTAACGTAGAAAAAGAGCACTAGCAAGAAGTGAAATGGATCCAGCGGTACTTAAAGGGAACTGCTAGTACAAGTTTGATTTATGGAAGAGATAGTGTGAAAGAATACATCTTAGTTGGTTATGTTGATGTTAACTATGCAGGTGATCTAGATAAAAGATGGTCGACAATGGGCTATGTCTTTACACTTGAAGCCAATGCAATTTCATGGAGATCGACACTTTATTCAATAATTGCCTTGTCGACAACTGAAGCTAAGTACATGGTTGCAGTGGAGGAAGACAAGGAGGTTATATAGCTCAAGGATTACTTGGAGATTTAGGTTTGAGTCAGGAAATCTCGAAGATCAATTGTGATAATTTGAGTGTCATCCGCCTCGCTAAGAATCAAACATTATATGGGCGGACAAAACATATCGATGTTCGTCGTTCATTTCTAAATGAAATTAAAGAGGAGAAGGTAATTCAACTTTCTAAGATAGACACCAAGGTAAATTCTGCATACGCATTTACGAAAGTCATTTTATTATAAAACTTTAAGCTATGATTAAACTTAATTTTAACAGAAGATTGTGTAGATGGACCTAGGTAGAGATCATTCTTTGATGATTTTGTATCGAGCAGAATGTTAACTTTGTGATACAAAATCTTTTGAACCTGAATAATGATATAAGCAATGATGTAAATAATTTGATAATGTTATCGATGATATAAATGGTAGGATGATGTAAATGATAGAATGATGTCAACGATGATGTAAATGATATGATGATGTTAGCGATAATGTAAATAGTAGAATGAGGTCAGCGATGACACATGCTTGTAAATAAAATATTGGTTTTGGATGGTTATAAAAAGGGATGAAGTTTTCATTTGTAAGACATCAAGTTCAGAAATAATTCTTAAGTTCTCTTATTTCTTGTTATTTTATGCTCGTGTTCGTATTTCATTTTTTCTCTCTTGCTCTTCTCTCTTCTTCGCGCTAATAATATGCGTCTGCTACTATCGTGGAGTGGGAAAACTAAAAAATAGAGAGGACTAGAAGATCTGATACCTTTGTGTTGAATGGAGAGTAAAATTAGACCTAGGTTTATTCATCCATATAGGGAATATATAAAGGGTTACATAAGCCTTATAAAGAAGATAGGAAATGTGGGAATAAACCATCTCACGCGGAAATATAAAAATATAATTAAACTAATCTCAACACCCCCCTCAAGTTGGGTGTATGATGTCGACCATGCCCAACTTGCCAACAAGCTCTCTAAAGATACTACTGCATATTACCCTTTGTGAGGATGTCTGTCAATTGTTGTTTTGATGGCACGAATGGAGTAACCACAATGTCTCTGTCTATATTTTCTTTGATGAAGTGTCTGCCGATTTCAATATGTTTCGTACAGTCATGTTGGACAGGGTTGTAAGCAATATTGATCGCAATTATGTTATCACAGTATAGTCTGATAGGCTCGATACTTGTAATCCCAAGATCTGTCAAGATAGTTAGTATCCATAGGCCTTCACAAATTCCATGAGTCATGACCCTAAACTCCGCCTCAGCACTAGATTTGGCAATCACATGTTGTTTTTTGCTTCTCCATGTGACTAAATTTCCACCCACCATAGTGCAATATCCAGATGTGGACTGACGATCTTCAATCGATTTAGCCTAGTCAGCATCCATGTATACCTCAATAGTCAGCTCTTCATTTGATGAAAACATGATGCCCCTCCCAGGTGAGGACTTAAGATATCTGAGGATACGATGAGCAGTATCAATATGATGGGTCATTGGGGAATGCATATATTTACTGAGCACTCCTACAACAAAGGAGATATTTGAGCGAGTATGCGACAAGTAGATCAGTTTTCTTACTAGCCTCTGAAAGCTGGGGATGTCTTCAATCATGTCACCCACCATAATTTTTCTAGTAGCTTCGATTGAAGTGTCAGTCTACGCTCACTCATTCTTGAGGCTTCAAGGAAGTCAAGAGTATATTTTCTTTGTGATATGAAAATCTCATATTTGAACCTTGCAACCTCATTACCTAAGAAATACATAAGGTTCCACAAGTTTTTCACTTCAAATTCTCTTGCCAGTCTCATTTTCAATGTCTGAATCTAATCATGATTGTCTCCTGTTATAATGATGTCATCCACATAAACTATCAGAGCAGTTAACTTTCCTTTATTGTTTTTGATTAAAAGGGTATGATCTTCATTACTCTGGGAGTAGCCGAAGCATTTCACTGCCTTGTGAAATCTTTCAAACTAGGTTCTAAGTGATTGTTTCAGGTCATACAAAGCCTTCTTCAGCTTGTACACCTTACCTTCAGATCCTTTGGGAGAAAGGTCGGACGATAGAGCCATGTATACCTCTTCTTCCAGATCACGGTGAAAGAATGCATATTTCGCATCTAGTTGGTTGAGACTCCATCCATTACATGCATCACACAACAGGAGAATCCTTATAGAGTTCATCTTAGTGATCAGTGCAAAGGTTTTCTGGTAATCAATTCCTGTTGTCTGAGTGTACCATCTTGCAACCAACCTTGCCTTATATCTCTCTACAACCCCTTGGGTGTTCTGCTTGATAGAAAATACCCACTTGCATCCCACAGTACTCTTCCTTTTAAGCAGATGTACCAGGTCCCATGTGTGATTTTTGTCAAGGGCATGCAATTCTTCAAGCATAACCGCCTTCCACCTGTCATCAGAAAGGGCATCATGCCACGAAGTAGGGATGGAAGTAGTAGACAAGGAGGAGACAAAAGTTTTATGGGAAGCCATTAGAGACGAATAAGAGACAAACTGAGATAACGGGTGTTATGTAGAAGTACCTTCCCTTAGAGAAATGGACCCTGACGACAGATCAGATGTCTGTTCTAGGATTCTGATAGAGACCTGTGTGTTTGTTCCCTTGGGATGACGAGAGTAAACATGCAGGGGCTTGACCATAGGAGCAGCAGGAGTTGGCACCGGAGCAATAGGAGATGGAGTCGAGTGATAGTGATACAACGGAGGAATGGGTAACAGAGTTAATCAACTCACTTCCACCATAGGAGAGGTCCCCTCCTAAAGTGAGGGCCCGTAATAGCTCTAAGATTCACGCAACGTGATGTCCATGGTTACAAAGACCTTCTTATGAATCAGGTCAAAACATTTATAACCATTTTGAGTATGAGCATAGCCTATGAAAACGCACCTGTGAGCATGAAGATCAAGTTTAGTCCTTTGATAAATATGAACAAAACAAGCACTACTAAATATATAAGGTTGTAGAATAGTAGGAGGCACCCGAAGAGTGTGAAGGAGAGTGTTATACCCAAAGACACGTGAGGGCAGACAATTAATAAGGTAGGCGGCAGTGAGAACAGCAACCCCCAATAGTGTTTGAGAATGTGCATTTTGAGAGGAAGACACTGAACAACTTACAAAAGGTGGCGATTTTTGCGTTCGGCCACCTCATTTTGAGCAGGGGAGTAAATGCAAAACGTTTGGTTGAGAATACCATGAGCAAAATAGTGTTCAAACTGAGAAACAATTTACTCGCGACCATTGTTGGTACGAATAATTTTGATAGAGGTATCAAATTGCGTAAAGATTATTTTGTAAAACCGCTAAAATAAAGTGAAAACCTCATCTTTATCCTTCATTAGATATACCCATGTCGTGCGGGAGAAGCAGTTAATGAAAGTTACAAACCAACGACAACCATAAATAGAAGCAACAGGGCAAGGCCCTCAAACATCACTATGGATAATATGAAAAGGTGCATAATTAGGGGATGAGGCGTGATTAACAGAAGCACGATGATGTTTACCAAGTTCACAAGCATCATAATGAAAATTATCAACTAATACAACAGGTAAAGCGGAAAATAAAAGTTTCATAGTCATAATAGAAGGATGTCCGGGAGACAATGCCAGGACTCCAAAGTGACCGGCTGATCAACATGAAGAGCCTGGGGAGGAGTGGAAGAATCACATACGTGGAGCTCATCCACCAGACTACCAGAGTCAATCACCGTTCTCGTCTTCAGGTCCTAAAAAACACAAGACGAGGAGAAGAATGCCACAGAATAGTTAATAGAGTTTGTCAAATGAATAATGGAGAGAAGATTGCGAGTAAACTTGGGTGCATGAAGAACAGAAGAAAGAGTAAGAGAGGAGCAAGGGATTGTTCCTTTCCCAGCAATTTGAGATAAGAAACCATCCGCAATGCTCACCTTGTCCCTACCAGACAAAGGGAGGTAAGACACAAAACCTGTAACAGAGCCGGTCATATGATCTGTTGCTCCAAAATCGATAATCCAGTGGGTAGAAGGACGAGAAGACGCATTATGAGCACATGAGGGTCCCTGATGAGAATCGGAAGACGAAGACGCGGAAGGCTCCAAAGACTTCCCCTGCATCAGGCGGTGGAAGACATGGATCTCATCGGTAGACAGAGCTAGAGGAGCAGACTGGACAGCGATGGGCGGTGTCTCCTCGGAGGCATCAAACAGGTGAACAGAGCGGGGCTGAGTAGAGAGACCGTAACCACGACCGCCACGTAGTGCGGAACCCCCACGGGGTGCAGGAAAGCCACAGAAACAAAAACAGGTATCCCGGGTATGACGGTACTTCCCGCAATAATCATAGAGCAAATTATCTTTATCGGTGGTTTTGGGCTTGGAATTACGAGGAGCTCTACTGCCAAACTGAACAGCCAGAGCAGAACCTTCTAGAGTAGTGATAGGGATTCATGTCTGTCGTCTATCAAATTCTTGTTAAATAAGACTGAAAACCTCTGGAAGAGACGACAGAGGAGAGCGCCCAAGAATTTGAACACTGATTTGATTGAAAACTCAAAGACTCAGTTCCTGTCTTCCAGAGCTCGAACGAGGATCTCACTCTCATGAGACACAAGAGTGAGGGAGTCAAAGTGATCATACTCTTGATAAAACTAAGTAAACTCCAGGTAGTAGACATACGGAGGGCGATCACCCTGATGAAGGAGGAAGATCTTCCGTTACAGCTGGAAAATCTGAGTTGCATATCCTGACAGGAGTGAGTAACCTCGACCCACTTCCAAATATCTGTTGTTGTCTCCAAAAATAGGTAATTCCAGGCAATCGAGTCACCCATAGAGTTTGTCAACCAAGACATCACAAGGGAGTTCTAAGGCTCCCGCTGTAGCCAATCCGGAGAATCCTTGGCAGGTGTCGGAATAGTCCCCAGAACATACCGAACAAACTTCTGCTCTTCAAGGCAAGGGTAATAGCCCGAGACCACAGGAAAAAATTGAAACCATCTAGTCGTATAGTTAAGATTTGAGAGGTATTGTGATCATGACTTGACCGAGCCAAGACACCGAACGACAAGGTAGGGGAGGAGACTCCGGCACCGGAAGAGATAATGGGAGATTCGTCATTCCTCGACATGATGTTCAAGAACAAAAATCAAGAAACACCAAAGGGAAACACCTCAAACACCTAGATAAAAACTAGGGTTGTCTCATAGAAGGAGAAACGGTACCAAAATCATGTAAGAAACTCTGATAAGGACTGACACTGGAAATGCCATTAGTCTAGAGCAACATTTTCGGTGTCAAGGAACGGAGCGACCGCAATCCGCTGGAATAGAGCCGAAGAACTAAGGAGGAGGAGATTGCTAGCTGCGGAGACTGTTGGAGACTGTTGGCGGCTGCTAGAGACCGTTGACTGCAGAGGACTGTTGCGATTGCTGGCAGAGAACGAAGAGACTGACTTCTGCTTTACATTAGTATCAAGTGAAGCAGAACAATACTTGCTCTCCTTTATGCCAAATCACTCCATGATCATCTCGACATTTCCATTATGTGAGACAAGTAACCCACTCTTCACCATCTCCACTTCTAAATCAAGAAAATGGTGAAGTTCATCCAAATCCTTCATCTCAAATCGAATTGAAAGCTCCTCCCTGAGCGTTGCAACCTTCATATCATCATTTTCGATCAATATCATATCATCCGCATAAAGAAGCATCAAAACATGAAGACTTCCCTCTTTCTTTACAAACAAGCTAAAATCCGAATGAGAGGCAAAATACCACATAAATGAAGATACTTGGCAACCTTACCATATCAAGCCCTTGGCCCATTGTTTCAATTCATAAAGCATCTTCTTTAATTTACAAATGAGCTCTGGATGATGACTAGAAATGTATAACATCCTGAATCTGATGAGGGCGATCCGATGAGGGAGGGGAGTGCTTTGGGGGAAGTAAAGCCCAGACAAAGTAGTTCATGAAGGGCTTTTAAGATGACAGACTTCTAGGTGAAAGAAAGTGCAGGAATGAACCAGATCTCGCATCAGAATTGGAGAAAAAGATGTTGGCTTAAGTAATAATTCAAATCATCAAAAATCAGAGGCACCTTTTCGGAGCAACTGGTGGAGTTGTGTTGGAAACTCCACGGTTAGGCGTGCTCCGATGGGAGTAGCCCTGAGATGGGTGACCTCCTATGAAGTGCTCGTAGACCACCTATAGAAAAGCGCAAAACCGTGCAATTCAGCTCACTATGGGGCAGGACGAATCAAAACAGGCAATACTTCTGATACTGTGATGGTTGCGTCGTTCCAAAAGATGTCTTCGTCAATCTCATCATAAAGAAAGACGTTTTTTCACATTGAGTTGCTAGAGCTCTCATCCTTGGCATGACGTCAACGCAATCACCATACAAACTGATGTCATTTCAGCCACGGGGCTAAGGCTTTGTTTGGCCCGGATTATTGAGAGCTGCACATCGCTGCTTCTCAAAAATCCGCACCAAACAGAAATCTCGGCCCTCTACTCCCACCGCTGAAAGCGGATGAAAGGCCAAAATCTGCTTAAAATCCCAAAATCGCGACAGCGCTATTTCTCCCACGACGGAACTCTCGTCTTCGTCCTCGCGCGGCTAGGGTTTCCGACATTTTTTCGATCGCCCGGCCACTCGCATCACAGGTTTCGGCCACTCGCATCTCCCGGCTACTCTCCGACGACGCAGCGAGGTGACCTTTCCGTCGGCCAGGCAACATAGAACGCTTTCCTCGCAAGTCTCTTCTCTTCCGAGCTCCATTTTTTTGATTTAGGCCATGTGTTTGAGCCATCCGTTTGAGCAATTTTATGACTCCTTTTTTTGATTTGGGGCATGTGTAGTAGAACGCACAGAACACTTTTTTTAGATTTTTTCAATACCTTTTGTTGCTCCACCTGTTCTTCCATCTACTGAAGAACTGCCTTCTCTTGCCATTCCTGTTGTTGAATGGGCGTAGCTTTCAGTCTGCTCGCACAGGCATAAAGGGGCGATGAGGTTGACAAGTAAGCGTTTCCAGCATTCCACCGAAACTATAAGTCGGTTATTTGCGATAGGTCTTGATGCATTGACTCTTCTAGCTGTTGAAATGATAAAACCACTAGACCTGCAATTTATGAATATACCGGCAAAAATCTTGAATGATGACTGATACATGCCTTACTTTAAGGATTGTATTGGAGCCATAGACGGAACTCATGTAGATGCATGTGTTTCGGTGGATGATCAAGTGCGATATATAGGACGTCATGGTAGACCAACTCAAAATATAATGGTCATATGCGACTTCGATATGTGCTTTACTTATGTGGTCCCGAGATGGGAAGGTTCAGCTCATGACAGTCGGATCTTTCAACGTGCAGTTAATGATCCAACTTGTCAATTTCCTCACCTACCTCCTAGTACGTAATTTTTTTTGGTATTCAAAATATATTACAAATTCACTTCATTTTAATTTTAATAAGTTCGTAATGTAGGCAAATATTACTTGGTGGACGCTGGATATCCACTTAAGTGAAGAATTTTGAAACCGTATCCGGAGACTCGCTATCACTTACCTGATTTTGCGAGGGGTAATCGACCGGTTACAGGACGGCGTGAAATTTTCAATAAGACTCGCTCATCACTTCGTAGTGTGATTGAGAGAACCTTTGGGGTCTAGAAGAAGAAATGGGGCATACTGAGAAAGATGTCACAATACACATTTTCAAAACAGTGCATCATTGTGGTGGCAACAATGACCCTACATAATTATATTCGGAGACACCCCTCACGTGTGGATCGAGAGTTTAATGCATGTGATATGGATGCTAACTTTGTCCATCGACAAGCGTATGAGCTTCGAGCTACTCGGAACCAAAGAACCACAATTACAAATCCAAATATTAATCTGGTAACAACTGAAGGAGTTGGAGCTAATGAAATGTCTGCATTACGAGATTTTATAGCCGATCAGCTACAAAACGATCACAAGTACAATTTTTTTTAGTAGTAAAATTTTTTTTATCATAATCAGTGATCATATATTTCTTCATTGTGCAGGTAAACATCATCGATGCAGTAGCGCAGGGATCCAATGAGGCAACCACAAAATTAGCTTATGTTTATTATTATGATGTCTGGACAATCTGATTATGTAATATTAGTATTTTGCAAAACATTAAAATTTCAAATTCTGCTAGCATTTACTTTTGTTTTGAATAAGCTGCCGAACAGCTACTCTGCCAAACAGTTTTGACAGATTCTCTGTTCAAACAACACTGAAAAAGCAGATCATCCAAATAGTTTCACTTATTCTCCAGTCGCTGCAAATTAGCAGATTTTCCCACCACTCTGCAAATCAGCTGCTTCTTCAGTCGCTTCAACTGAGCCAAACAGAGCCTAAATGATTCATCGTAGTCTTCTCCATACTTTGGAGAAAACCCGCAAGCAACAAAACTAGCATTGTACCGCTCGACACTTCCATCTGCCTTCTCTTCATTTTGTACATCAAATTTGCAAGTAACTGAAGTAACTTAATCCACTTTGGGCACAAAATCTCAAGTCTCATTCTTCATGAGAGCACTCATTTCTTCATTCATGATATTCTCCCATTCCTTTTTGTTATGATATCATCAAAGAAAGATGGTTCTCTCTTATTCAAAGGCCCTGCAAAGAAACAAGAGATCATATTTACCAAGTTTTCATCTCTATACTGAGGGGTGACACATTCGCCTTTTAAGAGAAGGGCTACTTTCCACTTCTCAATTGCGAGCCTCCGGTATACAACCCGTATTCGTCGAAGGTGGACCCCTCCAGAGTCAGTTCATCAGAAGTCAAAGTCAACAAGTCCAGACAGGTCAGAGTCAACGTGCCAAACAGCAGAAGGCCTGGGCGAGTATGGCGAGCTCCCCTCGCATACTCGCCAGGTAGGCGACCAGGCACGATACTCGCCCAACTGTGCGAGCTCCTCCAGTAAGTCGCCTAGTCGCCGAGGGGTGAGGCTATAAATAAGACCCCCCCCCTCCCCCAGGATTTCCCTATAAATAGGACCTCAGGGGTACAAGGAGAGACACATTTGAATCTCGCCGAGATCTCAGACTCTTTTCTTGGACGCTAGCTTAGCCCGTGAATTCCTTTTTCTCAGAGACCAAGTCGCGACCTAGCGACTATCCTCCTTTAATCGCCGCGACTTAGTTATCAGCTAGTCTCCCTCATACCCTGCTCGGTCATCCTTGGTTGTGGAGGGGTTGCTTATTCTAAGCATCCGGGTACGTGGTGGGACCTCCCTACCGCAGCACCTGGGGTCCTGTTTGTTTGGTGACTTTTGTGCTTTAGCCCGTCAGTCTTCGAGTCTACCCGTTGAGTCGGTAACCTTAGGCTGCCTTGATCCGATTTTTGGAGTGGGGAATTTTTCCGGCTTCAACACTTGGTGTGGTGAGCGTGGATCGCAGCCAAGGAGGTAAAGCTTCGTTGGTAGGTGAGATGATGAGTGCAGGCGAGCAAGGAGAGTTAGTTGGTAACTCGGCGGGAGTGGGTAACTCGGCGCGAGGTGGCGAGTTTGTGACTGTAGCTGCGTTCGAGGAGTTTGCGAGGAGGATCGAGGGGACCATTCTCTCAGGGCTCCCTCGTCGCCCCGATGTCACGGCGACCTCACCCCGTCGCGAGACACCGTCGGACGAGGAAGCGCCGCCGAGGCGACCTTGGAAGGAGAGAGCTTGGGAGAGAGAGGAGCGACTGATGCAGTCGCGGCACTACCTGGCGAGCAGTCAAGGGTTCAGATTCCGAGATCCAATGCTGCCGGCGAGGTACCATGATACTCGCCAGTGGAGCGAATATGATGATGATACCAGCGAGGATGAAACTCGTCACCGCTAGGGAAGGAGGAGCCCCTTCTGTGACAAGATCCTCGCAGCCCCAGTTCCTAAGGGCTTCCGAGAGTCGTTCCTCACTTACTACTCCGGCAGAGATGACCCGGTCAGGCATCTCCAGTGGTTTGAGGACGTGGTGTCCATCCGCAACATGTTAGACGCCTTCAAGTGCAGATTCTTTTCGATCATCTTCAAAGGTAATGCAAGAGACTGGTTCCACCAATTGTCAGCTGGTTCCGTCTACTGCTTTGCGGATCTGCGTCGGGGCCTCATGGCGAAGTTCGCGACATCCAAGAAGAGGAAGAGGGAGGCAACTGCCCTCTTCAAGATCGTTCAAGGGCAGCATGAGAGTCTCGTCCACTACATCGACCGTTTCCAGGAGGAGATTTTAGAGGTGGAGGTAGACAGCTTCACTCTAATGTTGGCTCTGAAGTTTGGTCTGAAGCAGGGTCTCTTCAGCATGGAGATGCGGTCCAAACCCCCGAGGTGCTTTGAGGAGATAGTGGAGAGGGCGAATACGTTCGTCCAGGGGGAGGAGAATAACAAAGATTTTTTGGCACGGCTAGACGGGGATGAGTCGTTGGGAAGGGGAAGAGGAGGACCTTCGGAGGTGAGGGTTGGAAGACTGTCGGAGAGGCAAGTGGAGAGAAGAAGGTAGGAGCCAAGGAGGAGAGAGGATCAGAGGAAAAGAGAAGAGCCCAGGAGGGCAGGAAGAGAGGAGGCTCGTGGAGGCTCGGGAGAGAAGAGGAGAAGAGAGGCGATTCCAGCACCCTGCGAATCGGCCTCAGTGGAAGCAGCCTGCTAGGCCGCGTTTTCAGCAGCAGGAGAGGAATGATCGCTGGCAGGGTGGAGGTCGAGGAGAAGGAAGAGAAGAGGCGATGTCCATTGTCCGTCAGGGCAATAAGCGCCGCAGGCAAGAGGCGCGAAGGGCGAGACGCCAGGAGGCAGAGATTCCCCTCTACTGCGACATACATCGGATAGAGGGGCATGGGACTTTGGCTTGCCCAGAGTTTTGGGAAGCGAGGAGGAGGTTGGAAGTTGGGGTAGCGGAGAGGGAGCAGCCGAGGCAAGAAGTGCCAGCAGGGCCGGTAGCGTTCCAAGCTCCGGTGAGGAGGAGGAACGAGGACCGGGCCGACTAAGGAGGTCGCGGAGAGGTGATCCATGGCCCAGGAAGTGGGCATGTCGGAGTGATCAACGGCGGGGCTGGACTCGGAGCTTCTCGCAAGGGGAGTCTCCATCAGATCTATCGGAAGAGCGTCACCTCTCAGAGCGTCACCTCTCAGAGCGTCGCCTCGACCTCTCAGGTTCCGCCGTCGTTGGATGAGATCACCTTCTCGGAGGAGGACATGCTAGGGAATGAGAACCCCTTCCATGATGCCCTTGTCATCCAAGTTGTCATCGAGGACTTCACTGTCGACCAAATCCTTGTGGACAATGGGAGTTCGGTGAAAGTGATCTTCAAAAGAACCTTCGTCGGGCTTCAAGTGGAAGCATCCAGAGTTCAAGCTGCGGACGGACCCCTCTTTGGCTTCTCAGGAGAGAAGAAAGAGGTGGAAGGAGGGGTGGACCTTCTGGTCACCCTGGGCGGAACTTCAATCCGATACCGCTTTGTCATCGTCGACGCGCCGAGCTGCTATAGCGCCATCTTTGGGCGTCCCCTCATCAACTACTTCAAGGTCGTCCCTTCTTCCTACCATCAATGTCTGAAGTACTGTCGAGGAGATGTCCAAGTGAGGATCAGAGGCGATCCAAGAGCTATCAGGGAGTGCTACCTGAATTTCGTCAGTACCATCAGCTGGATGGAGGACGCGGAGAAGTTGGAGAAGCTACTGGAGAAGGAGGAAGGCCTGAGGGCTGCTGAGGAGCTGGAGGAGCTGGAAGTGATCTCCCGGAGGGGAGAGTCGGGGCTGCTAAAAGTCGGAGGATCTCTGACGACAGGAGGAAAGCTGTAGATGGTTACGTGTCTGAGAGAGAACGTGGACATCTTCGCCTGGAGCGCTGCAGAGATGTCAGGGATCTTAGTTATTAAAGGCGCAAGGCGCACCAAAGCGCAAAAGGGAATTGGAGCCTAGGCGCAAGGCTCAAGGAGCAGGCGCGCGCCCGAAGAAGGCAAGGCGCAACCACATTCATTTTAAATAATCAGCATCAAACATCAATTCATCTTTTTGAACAGGTTCTTTATATATTCTACTCATTAGTCATTCATTACTATCATTTATATCTCTTAAAAAATAAAATCAAAATGGTCTCTTGAATCATATATAAGTCTCAACGATCGATTATGTTTCAAGAACACTAAATTGTATAAAAATTAATGAGTTCTTACATTATTTTTTTCATTATTTTGAAAACAAAAGGTTTACATCAAAAATCGCATTCATGTGCGCCTTTAATGACCAAAGGCGCAAAAAAGCCGCACGAATGCGCAAACCTCTGAGCCTGGTGAGCCTGGAGCCTTAGGCGCGCCTGAAGCGCGCCTTTAACAACAATGTCGATGTTGTCTGCCATCGCCTCAACTTGGATCCCAAGATTACCCCTGTTCGTCAGAAGCAGAGGAAGAGCGCCACCGTGCTGGCCGGTCCGATTAGAGAGGAGGTGGAGAGGCTGCTGGAGGCAGGGTTCGTTTCGTAGATCTAGTATCCATGCTGGGTCTCCAATGTTGTAATGGTGAAAAAGCCTGGAGGGGGCTGGCGTCTATGTATTGACTTTTCTATGTTGAATAAAGTCTGCCCGAAGGATTGTTACCCCTTGCCTCAAATCGACGCGCTGGTTGATTCAGCCGTCGGGTTTCCTGTAATGAGTTTCCTTGATGTCTTTTCAAGTTATCACCAGATCTGAATGTATCCCCCCGACTGCCGCGACGTCTCCATCACCAGCGATGGTTGTTATAGCTATAAAATGATGCCCTTCGAGCTCAAGAATGCGGGCGCGACGTACCAGAGAATGATGGACCAAGTCTTCAAAGAGCAGAAGGGGAGGAACCTCGAAGTGTATGTGGATGATCTCCTTGTCAAAAGCAAGAGCGTCGCGGAGCACATAAAGGATCTGGTGGAGACTTTCGCCACCCTGAGGAAATATAAGATGCGACTCAACCCGGCCAAGTGCGTCTTCGGAGCGGGAAGGGGAAAGTTCTTAGGTCTTGATGAAAGCGCTGGTGAAGGCCTCTTATCTAGGAGGTCAGGGGATTGAGCCCCGACCTCAACAACCTGTCGCATGGTGGTGATTCCATGGCGGAGAGCTGGTTGGGGTGTACGGGCCGCGGCCCTGATGAAAGCCGCCTGGTGCTGACTCCAGGTGGGCCCTGATGAAAGCCGCCTGGTGCTGACTCCAGGGTGGCGGGCAGGTGTGACGCATGTGCCGCATCATAAGGTCAATTTGATAAAATATAGTATCTAGAAAAATAAATCTTCTAAAAAAATAAATCTCGATCCAAACATCTTCATGCTACAATTTAAAAAAAACAATTAACAATATCTTGGTAAGAGAAATTGCATTGAGATTCAAATGCTTAGAGACTTGAATTCTCACCTTTGAAACAAGAAGGAAAAAATAGTATACGCTCTCATGCCTTGGATCAAAGGAAGTTTAACACATCTTGGAATGCAGGTTACAAGCTAATATTAGCTTGTAAAAGGGCAGCTCGGTGCACAAAGCGTCCCCGCGCAATGAGGGGATGCCTGTGAATTTAAAAAAAACTGCATGCCCTTCAAGGGGACACTACTTATGAATTATGACTTCATTTCTTACACGACTAAACCATTAAAAGTAAGAAACAGTTAGTGTGCATTTTGTGAGCCTATACAACATTAGTATTCCACTGAGAAGCCCGGAATAAAATGGAGTACACAAGAATTAATTCATGATATTTTCTCAACTGATATAGTGATTAAGGCTCCGTTTGGGGGGACTTATTTTCACCGGTCAAGCGGTTACGATTGCATGAACCGGACCTTAAATTAAGGTCTAGTTCATACGGTCGTAACCGCTTGACCGGTGAAAATAAGTCCCCCAAACGGATCCTAAGTCTTTATTTCTATTTCAAGGGAATTAAAATGGAATGCAGGTAGCATGTCAAAACATCATCAGCTATGGAATGCAAGTAAAATGGAAATAAAATGAACTCCAGAAGCACAGGAATTATTCTACTAATAATAGGTCAGGGTACCTAAACTCATCGTCGCCACCCCGGAACAAAGAGGAAAAAACCTATAATATAAATAACCGGGATTCTTACTTCGTAAATAAAAATCAGAAACAACAGGGCTCAATAACACCTGATTCGCTGAAATGGCCCTTTGGTAGTAAGGAGTATATCCCAAGATCCAAAAATGGCTGCAAAGAGTATTAAAACCCCTCATAATCCAAAAATATGCAAGAAGACAGATCTAGATCAAAAAACTACTCATAAAGTCATTTCTAATGACACTATGCGTTCTGATAACGGCTTGGACTTCCCTCTGCTCTGACTCCTGTCATTCTCCCCACCCCTTCTTTTTGATCTCTATCCTTATGAACTCAATGTAAGTCCTTTCTTATAACATTAATGACATGCTTGAGATGAAAAGCCTGATGTTCCTTGGAACCTTCTCCACGCCACTTCATTCACTCTTGAATGCTCATGGTAATAGTGCCTATTGGGGTCAAGTTTATAAGAAAAACTCGCACCATCTTCGAGGATCTAGGGTGAGACTTCAGCAATCAGAAGGCATTGAAATCATCCTCCAATGTCACCTTCACAACAGTCAATTGGTCTCTGATCATCTAGAATTCATTCACATGGTCCAATATAGGAGTGCCCTGCTTATACTTGAACTCAATCAGCTTCTCCAAAAGGTATACTTTGTAAATCGCCATGCTCTTAGCATACGACGTCCTCAAGGTCTTCCAAAGGACATTTGTGTTTATGATGTCAACATGGTTATAGACATTCTTCTCAACAAACTCACAAATATAACTTTGCACACCTTGCGGTGCTCAATAGCCAACTTAATCGGGATCAAGTAATTCAACATCTCCTCAAGCACACTTTATGTAAATGAGATCATCCATCATCATGTGTCATTCATGATAATTGGCACAACATAACTTTGTAATCTACTCGGCAGTCAACTAATCAGACTAAGGTCAATTCTCTGAGCTAACTATTTCAAAGAGAGTGCAAAGGATAGTGAGTGGAAAAATCATTTGCATATACCACACTTAGATTTGCATCAAACTTATTTCTAAGGCCTGTGATTTACGCATGAGTGATCACTCCAGAGTAAAAGTCACTTAGCATCACTTAAATTCAAATTTTCACCAGCCTAAAATGCTTTCAGAAGTTACTAATTATATAAAAACGTCAACCTCTATCAAAAGTGCAAATCCGCAAATCATCCCTCGTCGGCGGATTTGAGCGTGGACTTTGTTACGCATTACATCTTCAAACTCTTATACCTATATTCCATTTAGCATTGTTGCCCAAAAACATCACAAGACCGATTACAGCTTGTGTTTTTTGAGAACATGTGGGCAAGCTCCACCGAATTCCAAAAACAATTGTTTCGGATAGGGATCCCATTTTCTTAAGTATATTTTGGAAGGAATTAGTATACCAATAGGGCACCAAATTATGCTACAATTTCACTTACCATTCACAAATAGATGTTCTCCTTCCTCGAGCCACACGATCCTCCCTCCACAGAGCTCTTCTGTTTCGAGCCCCACACACAAACCAGAAAATTCCTTCCTCGACCCTCCCTTCCTCTGAGCCACACGCATGTTTCTGATCCTGTTTCGACCATTGCGCTCTTTTTTTCAAGCCCTGCGCAAGCTATTATGTGAAGGCCTCAAGTCCCATCGAGCCATGTGCACGCCTTATAATAATTATCTATTCTTATTAATTAATCCAACGGGTTATTGAGGGTCTTCTTTGGATTCAATATAGGGATAGTGTCGCGGCTCACCTGACACGCCAAGTTCGAGCACGTCTGTTCCGCTCGCGGTCCGTCACCCACTCCTCTTATTTCACTCACAAAATGAGGGACTCCCCAGACCAAATGACTCAGCTTATTGCATTGATGCAGACACTCGTCGTAAACCAAGCGGACGCAGATAAACAACGCCAAGAAACTCTTGCCGACATTCAAACAAGGCTCGATGGTTTCACGTCATCCATCCAAGTTATTATAGTGCCTGCACAGAACCAGATCAGTAGCAATCAAGGGCCTCCACTACTTGTGCAACACATTGTGTGGCCACCTTGTGTATGACAGGAAGCTCACGTCATTCCCCATTACACTAGGTTGAAATTTCCCACTTACGATGGGAAGATGGATCCCTTGGGATGGCTCACACGGTGCGGGTAATTCTTTGGACACTAATAAACGTAGACAGAGGAATGGATTCATCTAGCATCATTCCACCTTCCCGACTCAGCTCGGCTACGGTTCACTCGTTTGTAAGTCGACAACTAGACCTGACCTGGGAGACCTTCAAGAGGATCTGCAACTTGCAATTTGACCTTCTAATCCATAGCAACCTCCTCAGTGCACTCACGTCATTACGCCCGAGAGGATCTTTGGATGCTTATCTAGAACAGTTTGAGCTTCTTTTGACGCATGTCAAGATCACCCCAGAGATGTAGGTCGCAATCTTCACAGTCGTGCTTCACGAACGACTGCGACTTGACGTTGAATTTGAGGCTTCTCGGGACTTGGTGAATGATATGAGCTTAGACAGATTGTGTGAACGGTGACATCAACTGGATTAGGGTACTTATATACTTTTGGGCATCGGGTCAGGACGAACAACCCGAGGGTACCCATACCCCAACTATCTACCAATTATCTCGTGCGGAAATGTTTGATCAGCGCGCCAAGGGGTTATGCTTTAATTGTGATGAGCATTATACCGGCATACATCGTTCCAAGAGGCTCTTTTATCTGGACGTAAGGGACTCGAATGATGAGGGCATTGGGTGACATCAGCACCAACTCTGGTGATGTAGACAAAAGTTGGGGATGTTGAATTTAGACAATAATTCTAGCGATTTCCTTAAATATGTGCAGCACTAAGAAACTACACAGATTATTCTAAAACGATCTCGGGAAGTGGCGTGCCGCAGACGATAATAATCATCATGACAACGTGAGGATTTCTCTGAAGAGGCGGCGGGTTGGAGAGGAGGCGGGTTGGTTGGCGGCAAGAGGGCAGCAGGTCGGCTGTTTTCGGGGACTGTAATGGGGGGCTGCAGCGGATGGAACGAAGTTTTGAGGCGTGTAAAATGAAGGTGGGGATAGGGATTACCTTGGAGAGGAGTTTGGAGGCCTAAGAGTCGTCAGCTAGGGTTCCACGGCACCGGGGAGGGATCGCAGGATTCCGGGATTCAATATCTCCAAAATCTGCAATGATCTGAATTCAGCCCCCTACCACTCTTATTTATAATAAAAAAAGCACTAGGGCATCTCATTCGACGGCTATGATTGGTCGGCGGGAGATGCCTCAAAATACATGAAATAAAAGTCAAAAAAAACAAAGTAATATAAGATTTTAACTCGCGGTGACGCTCCGGACGCAATCGCGGAGTCCGATCGTCGATCTGGGCATGCCATATATGGAAAGTTGCTAAATCAGCCCCGAACGGGCCCAAAGCGTGTCCTCATTTCTGCTCCGCATCACTTTTTCCCCCATTTTTGTGCCTAAGGTGCCTCAGGCGCACGCCTGCGCCTTGCGCCTATGCTACAGGGGCCTTTTGCGCCGCGGTGCGCCTTGCGCCTTATTATCGTCAGCGATAGCGAAAATGACGTCAGCATGACGACGGCCATGTTCCACACGATCCAGCGACCATGCACACTATTTGGACGTATCGCCTGGCAATAGTGCAATTGTCGTGTGATAGCCCCATGATCGTCCACGATCTCCATCTTCCAGGCACGAATCGCGGTGTGGGACATGTGGCAGCTTGAGGAGATATCGTCTGCGATAGCTACCTATCGTCGGGCGATAGCGGAAAACTATAAAAAGGCTAGGACTTCGTGCATACAATGTGACACATCTCCTGAAGCTTGCATTCTTCCTTCACCCGAGCCAGAACTCTGAATATTTTGAGAGAGGTTCGTCTCCAGAGATTAAGAGAATTCCCTTGGGTGAACACAAAGATTGAAAAAGAAGAGCTGCAATGCACATTCTACACGAAGGACGAACGTATAAAGAACGTCAACCACTACATCACCTTCGTCTTCACCTTCGAAAATCCTAGGGGAGTTTTCTCTTACATTTTTCATTATCTTATAAATCATTTTTGTTTTATCTTTTTGTAATGAGAGTGGAAAAATCTTTTGGGGAGAACGTGGAATTCAGGGAAAGATTCTGTGGCGACTAGGTCTTTGTGCGGCTTAAGGGGAAATTCGTCGTCTTGTGTGTGGCGATTAGGTCGAGGTTAGATCTAGGGGAGACTAGAGGTTGTATCTGGAGTAAGATAGGCTATAGCCAGTCGGTCCTTGGGAGAAGGACCATTGAAACATCAAAAAGAGATTTTTATATTCGCCTTGATTTCAAGTGTCATTGAAATCAAGCATTTTGTATTAAATTCTAAAGAAATAAAATCATGTGCATAAAATATTTTAATTAATTTTTCTCTCAAAACCTTATTGCAAAATATATTGAAATGTTTGTTTTTTCAAGAAAGAAACTCTTGAATTCAACATCTATGAGCTAACGTCTGACGGTAAACTTACCACTGGCGATAGTGAAAAAAATATTGAATTTATACGTTTTTCTTTCATTAATATCCAATATAATCTTTGAATTATTAAATAAATTTTTTATAAAATATTCAAAAACTTCATTTATAAACTCTGATATATGTTTTAAGATTTAATTTTCCATTAAATCCTTATTCACCCCCCCCCCTCTAAGAGCGTTGTAAGATCCAACACCTACCCATGTCGTCAAAACCCCCCTCGAGGTGTTGACTCTCGACTTCATAGATTAAATTTTGAAAACTCTTAAAAATTAAAACTTCGGAAGAGTGCTACGCTCGGCTGTTACACAATATGAGTGAGATATCCAAGCAGGCACACCAAACTGATGTAGACAAAAGTTAGGGTTGTAGAATTTAGACGATAATTCTTGCGATCTCCTTAAATAAGTGTGGCACTAAGAAACTCCACGAATTTTTCTAAAACAAACAAAGTGAACTAGTCGTTGCAAACGAACATAAGGCTACCGCTCGAACATAAAAGATTATGCATCACAACTCCACAAGCACAGAAATCAGGTGGCGGGCATTCATGGATATGAAATTGACAATAATCAGAAGAAAAAATTAATTTGGCAAGCTCTTAATATTTAACTGATCATATGTGTGATTTGAGCATAAACCAACATAGGATTTGAGAGTGAGAGAAGTAGAGAGGTATACCAAGCCAAGAGGTAGTGACTGATGAGCACGAAACCCTAAGGATGTGCCTGCCTAGGATCGGGCCAGTGAATAGTGGCTGGAGAAGGCGTGGAGAAAGGTTGGTGGGCACAACCAGTAGCAGACGACTGTAGCTGCGTAACTAGTAACAAGTGTAGAACTCTGGCAGTAGGTGACTAGAGCAGGACCGTGGACTGGGG
Organism: Platanthera zijinensis; assembly: GCA_039513925.1. NCBI lineage: Eukaryota > Viridiplantae > Streptophyta > Magnoliopsida > Asparagales > Orchidaceae > Platanthera > Platanthera zijinensis. Next base: position 34,138,803 of record CM077093.1, on the reverse strand, counting down.
ATGTTGGGAGCAGGTTGCTGGCGGCCGGAAAATATACCCAGACCCGGGAAACAGGGAGAGAAGGCTCAGACGATAGTCGATGGACAAGATGCAAGTTCTAGCAGATGTTGGCGTCGGAGAAAGATGAGGGAAAATCGGTCCAGGCCTCGACGGGGAGTCCAGCGACAGAGCAAGTCATGGTCGATGGGGTCGACGGGGTCGGCGGGAGCCTCTGGAGGCATCGTCAAGGCGAGAGGGACTGTCGGTCTCCAAGGAATGCTCCGACATCAGGACTGGCGATAGGCGAGGGGGAGGCGGTGGCAAGCATACAGGAGAAGGGGTGCGGCGCTGGTAGGAAGAAAATAGAGCCTCTGGAGGCGTCGTTGATAGGAGATATGGGGGGCTTTATAGCATAGTTTTTAGGGTTTTATTTAGTAATTAAAAAGGGCAGGTATTAAATGCAATTTGGAGTGGGCTTTTCAAGAGGGCTGGTGGTAGGCATAGAGGCATGGCTTTGGGTTTCTAATTTATACTTATCTAATTTTAATTTTAAAATAGTTAATTACCAAAGTTTGTCTTAATAAACTTATCTCTTAAATTAACGGAACTTTGCATTTAGTGTCTCGTTAGCCGGTCACAGCACAAGCCAAATAAACATGTGTGATATAAAATAATACAGAGACACTGATAACTTGCGCGACACAACACATAATGGTCCAAGAAGCGCGAAAGCATGCGCTACACAAATAAAAGACGATTGTACTAATAATAATGAAGAAAATGTGACTCGAGTTACATCATCCGGTCTCCCTTGAGCTTGAGCTCAAGCTCATTTTGAACGGTGGGAATGATGTTACGGGTTTCGCGCCTATTTATCATCGTGAGTCCCTTCTTGTTGTGTCTTTATTATTGACGTCCTTTATTATTATTATGTTGTTGTCTTGTCTTTTAATAGGGGTTGGAGGTTAGGAGTTACGAGTAATTATTATGAGGTTTTGTAAGCCTATCTAAAGGCATATGTGTTTGTATGAAAGGCAAGCAAGAAGAAATATATTTCTTTCCCCTAATTGAGATTATGATAGCTCTCTCCACTCGAGCACACCGCACCTAGGCAGCCACTATTATGTCTCCAATGTATCCTTTGTCGTTATCGTCCCCGCCTCCGACCATCCTCCGGCGACGCTATTGCTATTACGGGAGAAGCCAGTAATAGTGACAAGTTGATATACCTCTTCCTATACCTTTAGTTGAGGATTTTTAGTTCCCATTTACTATTTATTCTTTCTAGTTTTGCTAAGATTTATGTGAGGACTCACTTTTTTTCTTTTTCATATAGTTGATGTTCATTAAGATGCATATTAGTTTGTAGAGCAAGATCCATCGAGAAAGGAAAAAAAACTAAACACCTTAGTAACCCCCCAGAGAGGAAAGCCCCTCGTCCTAACTGGATTGAAGGATGATCTTGGGAAATGGATTGAAGGAATATCTAAGGATTTTAAGGACTATTTTTATCATCAATAGTATCGTCTATATTCGCTATATGATTTATAATATTTATAGTTCATGTAAAAAAATCATGGAAGGTTTCTCCTTAACTCATTAATAAGGTATCAAAATCCCTCCAAAGAGCTTGAAGTTTTATAGTAATTACCTTTGAAGATGTTAGGATAGCGAGCAAATGTAGCAACCGCAAACCACAGCGAAAAATGCAGACTCACGTCTCTTTATATTAACAAAGCTTGGAAACTCTTACGTGGAATAAAACTCAAGCAAATCCTAGGATTGAAGATTGAAAGAGACATGTCAAATATAGTTCTGGAGCTGTGCCAGAGAGATTTTTTTTACTCACATATACAAGATTCATAGCTAGCTTGGGAACATGTCTTACATGTTTCAATTTCAAGGTAGACCTATCAGCTAAGCATATGCGCACTTCTCCCCTTTTAACTATCTCACATGGTTCATCACCAAGATAGACCTTGCCAAAATTCTCCTCATATCTTAGAAAAAATTGACGGTTGAAGGGGGCAGAAAATGATGCACCTAAACCAAGTACCTATGAATCACATCTGGTAGCACATGAAAGAACCAAGGCATATCATCACGTGATCATCCTGAATAATCATATTCACTAACTCTTTTATCACCCTCGCTTTTTTTTATTTGGTTGCCTATAGTCGTGTTATACATGACCTTTCTTTTGACAGTTACAGCAAACGACTGCACATTTTGATTGACTTCTCTAGGACTTTGATCGTTCATTCCATTTGGTGTCACCTCTTTTCAAAGATTTTACATGTTCTCCAACATTCAGGGTACCACCAGAACTTGAGTTTTCCAACATTCATGTGGAATAAAACTCAAGTAAATCCTCGGATTGAAAATTGAAAGAGACATGTAAAATACAGTTCTGAAGTTGTGCGAGAGGGATTTTTTTTTTACTCACATATACAAAATTCTTAGCCAACTTGGGAACATGTCTTACATGTTTCAATTTCAAGGTAGACCTATCAGCTAAGCATATGCGCACCTCCCCTTTCAACTATTTCACATAGTTCATCACCCAGATAGACCTTGCCAAAATTTCTCTTCTCATACCTTAGAAAAAATTGACGGTTGAAGGGGGCAGAAAGCGATGCACCTAAACCAAGTACCTATGAATCACATCTGGTAGCACATGAAAGAACTAAGACATATCATCAGGTGATCATCCTGAATAATCATATTCACTAACTCTTTATCACCCTCGTTTTTTTTTCTTTGGTGCCCTATAGTCGTGTTATACATGGCCTTTCTTTTGACAGTTACAGCAAACGACTCCACCTTTTGATTGACTTCTCTAGGAAATTGATCGTTCATTTCATTTGGTGTCACCTCTTTTTGAAGATTTTACATGTTCTCCAACATTCAGGGTACCACCAGAACTGCTGCCAGTTGAATTATTTTTTCCTCCTTGTATCCTCACTCAAGAGAACACCTACGCATCCATAAATTTTAAAGGGTTTGATCCAGATGAGTTGCTAACTGTCATGATAAGACTATGAAACACACCTACATACATTCATCACAAAAGCTAATTTGTTTATCAATCACATCACTAATACCCCAAACACTCATAAAATACAATGGAAATAAAAGATGAGGTTTAGGATTTGAGATCGAAACCTCGATCACAGATCATAGCCGGAGATGGGTTGGAACAACAAGAAGAGAGAAATTGAGGATCAAGCCTAGGGCATAGCCCTTTCTTCCACTTCCTCGACAGTTGGGCAACCCTCGTTCCATGCCGAGGTAGTCTCCTCGTCAAAGTCGACTCCTCGCCGAAGTAGTGTCCTACAGGAACGAGCCACGCCTCCTCCACAATCACCAAAATAATTTCCTTTACGATCGCCAAAGCAGCCTCTTCAGCGAATCCTGAAACCTGTTAATCACCCTCTTCTTTGCGATCACAAGACTCCAGCTATTGCAAGAAAATATCGAGCCCCCTTCACCTTCTTCTGAAACCCTTGCTCGGGGTAATCAGGATAGTGTCCATGGACCAGATCAGGTCCACACACAACAGAAGATCCTTTGTATTCTTCTTTAAGGGCCTGTTTGGGAAGGCTTTTGAGAAAGGAGAAGGAGCGGTGGCAAAAGGATGGTAGGAAAAGGAGATTTTGGAAAATGTCTATTAGAAAAGGAGAACTGTTTGGGTGAACTTCTTTTGCAGAGCTTTTCAAAAGGGAGACACTTTATAAATCGTTTGACAAATCTCCGTTGCGGTAACTTTTTTTATTAAAAATGTGCGTCCGGGGAAAAAGACGCAATTATTTCGCCGGGGCAGGTTTTTTTCGCCCGGGAGCGAATTTTTCACCGGGTGACGGTTTTTCTCGCCCGGGCGTGAATTTTTCGCCCGGGCGCGATATTTTCGCCCGGGGGAGATATTTTCGCCTGGGCGCCAATTTTTCGGCCAAATCCCTATATTTTTGGTCGGGCCCCAAATATTCGGTCGGGTGCCAATTTTTCGGACGGATGCGAATTTTTTGAACGGGCGCGAATTTTTCGGATGAGCACGAATTTTTTCGGATGACGGCAAATTTTTCAGACGGGCGCGAATTTTTTGGACGGGCACTAATTTTTCGACTAGGCGGGAAAATTTCGCCCGGACGCGAATTTTTTGCACGAACGAGAATTTTTTGCACGGACGCGATATTTCTGCTCGAAAGCGAAAAAATAGCTTACAAGCTAAAAAAATACACGACCGGGCAAAAAAATCACGAACGGGCAAAAAATCACGTCGAGGCGAAAAATTCGCTCCCGGGCGAAAAAAATAGTGCCCGGGCGAAAAACCGCTCCTAATCAAAAAAATCGCGCCCGGGAGGAAAAAATCGCGCCCGGGCGAAAATATCGCGTCCGGGCGAAAATATCGCGCCCGGGCGAAAATATCGCGCCCGGGCGAAAAAATCGCGCCCGTGCGAAAAAATCGCGCCTGGGCGAAAATATCGCGCCCAGGCGAAAAAATCGCGACCGGGCGAAAAAATCGCGACCAGGCGAAAATATCCCGACCGGGCGAAAATATCGCGATCGGGCGAAAAAAACGCCCCCGGGCGACAAAAACGCGTGAGGGCGCAAAAATCGCCCGCGGGAGAAAAATCACGCGATGGCGAAAAAATCGCGCTGGTGTAAAAAAATCGCGCCAAGGCAAAAAAATCGCGTCGGTGCAAAAAAATCACGCCCGGGCGAAAAAAGCGCGTCTGCGCAAAAAAATCGCCCCCGGGCAAAAAAATCGGCTCGGGCGAAAAAAAATCGTGCAACAACAAAAAATGGCACCCGGATGAAAAAAACGCACCCGAGCGAAAAAATCACGCCGGAAGAAAAACCGACTCGGGCGAAAAATACACGCTCGGGCGAAAAAAAAATCATGCACGGGCAGAAAACCGCACTCGGGCGAAAAAAACTCACCCGGGCGAAAAACCGCGCGCCCGGGCAAAAAATTCCAGCCCGGGCGAAAAATGCCAACCAGAGCGAAAAATGCTAGCTCAGGCGAAAAATCCGCGCCTGGGCGAAAAATTCGCGCCCGGGCGAAAAATTCGCCCACGGGCGAAAAATTCGCGCCCGGACGAAAAATTCGCACCGGGCAAAAAAAAACACCCGGCCAAAAAAATTACGCTCGGGAAAAAAATCGCGTCAAGACAAAAAAATCAAGTTGTAGTTTTTTTTAAGAGATAAATGTTTTTGGATGAGAAGGTGCTTTTCGAAAAGGTTGAAAAGTAGGTGACATGTGACTTTTCCAAAAGATGAGCAAATGGAGTTTTTTGCGGTAGCTTTTCCCACCGATAGACAATCCAAACGGTCTATTAAGTGTGGTAGCGTTTTCCAGAAAACGAAAAGGAGCTAAAAAGCCCTCCCAAACAGGCCCTAAGAGTTTCCCAAAACTCTTTTGCACTTACTGAAATATTATTTTAAGAAAAATAGCGTCTGAGACACCTGTTAGATTATCAAAAGTGTGTTGCATATTTCATCAGTTGTAGATAGGCTACCTGAGTTATCTTGCCAGTTCCCAGAACCTGAGGACCATTCAGGATTATATCTCATAGTTCTTAGGAAATGAATGAGGTCCTCATTTGTACGCACCAGTGTTGAAACTTCTCGCATGTGAATGCAAGAAATGCTGAGTGGGAATGAAAGAAAGCTCCACTGGCAGAGGATGAGACCATGAGAAGGCTCTGATACAATTATCGTTGATAATGAATCTATGCACAGAGGTAAGAAAACAGAGTATGCCAGGAGAGGTGTGCTTTTTTTCATTATATAAGGAGTACAATAAGAACTTACATAGTTGTTGATACGATGGATGTATTAAGAAAATATGCAGGCGAAAATATAGGAAACATAATATTTGGCTGGATAACATATTCAGTTTATTCCATCTATAGCAAGACCCTTGGGTCAAATGAACAGTGGTGATTTTACCTCACTATCATATTAACAGGCCCGCCAATGAACAAATTCCAAAGAGCATCTCAAATGCAGACCCTATGAGACAAAAAGGAGGCTGGTGCTGATGAAGATGATAACAGCCAAAGATTCCCGAGTAAAGATTCAAGGATTCCCATGTAAACATTGTGGCAAGATCTATTTTGTGATTTCTATATTGAATGCCAGTATATTCACCAGTGAATGCTGAAAATTGTTATTACTAGAGTATGTTCTTCTATAATCCTGATCGATTTTTGGGTTGATGCAAGAAAAGAACATGTGTAAACTGTGACTGAAATAATGAACATTGGCATTGGATTGTAAGCTTCTAACATCACCATATGGTTGTAAACTCAGAATCAGTAGCATTACTCCATTAGACACTCTTACAGTGTCATATTATCAGGAAGGCTGTAAATCTAGCAGATCATTTGTTATAACCCACCCGGTAAGATCATATGCGCAACCAACAACACTCATCAGATTAGATAATTCATCACCAGGCCTCTGAAGGTATTGGAGTCACCAGAGAAGCAGTGGAGCGACAGAACAAGCAGAATGAGGTGTCTGTTTCTAGATTATCACGTTTAGTTTCGTGAAGCGTCCTTGTAATTTTCATAGCATTATTGCTGGTTGGGACTGAAATAACATTCACAAGTGTAACCGTCCTATTGTACAGCCATGAGCCTTCAAACAAGTGATGCAATACACGATTAAGGATATGAAAGAAATAATTCTGCTTCTTGCTTCTCCTCTAACCTCTACCTTCCTCCCCTTGTCCCTGAATCCCTCCTCTCTCCCTGTCCCCATGTTTTACATCTTCCATTAACAAGTTCAACTTTGGTTAGTCAATTTCCCAGTAAAGCATTGAGAAGTAATGAACAGTATTGTCCTTTTGGAGTTTGCAGTGATCAGTCTACTGAAGAAGGTTGAGCTCAATCTGAGTGCAGCCTGGTTGCTTTGGAATACTGCATCCCATCATCGCAGTTCTTAAATCCTCAACACCCTGCCATCTTCCTGCTTCTGCGTAAATGTTCGACATCAGAACATAATCTCCATCATCAGGGTTTTCCAACTTAGCAATCTCCCTAAACGCAGCCTCTGCCAATTCGGCATTGCCGTGCACCTTACAAGCAGCCATTAACGTTTTCCATAGTACCGAATTAGGACCAACTGGCATCTCCTTGATAACCTTATAGGCTTCATCAAGCAAGCCACGTCTACTGAGAATATCAACCATACAACCGTAGTGTTTTATGTCTGGTTGAATGTGATATTCCTTCACCATTCTATTGAAAAGGGCTCTGCCTTCTTCCACCAATCCCTTGTGGCTACAAGCAAGCAGGACTCCAAGGAAAGTTACTCGGTTGGGTCTGACAGATGCCTTCTCAAGAGAGGAGAACAAATCCAATGCCTCCTGGGAGCGGCCATGAATGGCAAAAGCCACAATCATTGAATTCCAGCAAGTCACATGTTTCAAACTCATCATGTCAAACACCTCCTGAGCAAGTTTCAAATTCCCGCACTTGGCATACATGTCCAACAAAGCATTTCCCACAAAACCTTGAATCTCGATCTCCTTCTCCATTAAAAATCCATGGACTTCCCTTCCCAGATCGAATGCACCGGTTTCTGCACAAGCCCCGAGCACTGAGACAATAGTCAACTGAGTTGGTGCCACCTGAGCCGCCTGCATGCTCTTAAAGATCCTCAACGCAGTCTTGAAATCCTTCCCATGGACAAAACCTGCAATCAATGAGTTCCACGACACAGCATCCCTCACAGTCATTTCATCAAACACCCTCACTGCATCCCTGAGATTCCCCAGCCTTACATGCCTGCTTATAAGATTATTCCACAAACTCACATTTTTCTCAGGCATTTGCTTGAGAAGCTGGTCAGCAGATTCAAAGTCTCCAAGTCGGTCGTACGCTGAAAACATGGTATTCCACGAGATACCATCCCTAAGCTTCATTTCATCGAACACCGCCCGTGCGTGCTCGACCCAGCCGCATCGAGAGTACATGAATATCAAAGCATTTTGCACAAAGCCATCACACTCCAGGCCGAGGTGAAACGATCGGCAGTGAACTTCGGACCCTTTTAGGGTAAAGGTTAGGTCAGGGCCATCGTCGACCACTGAAACAGCGCGGCCAAGGGCCTTGAGGACGAAGGGCAAGGTGAAATTATCGACGGGGACGGTCGGAAAACGCCACATGGAGTTGTATATGAGGAGGGACTCCGCCGGAAAGATGGAGACGGAGTAAGCGCGGAGCATAACGTTGTGAGCGAAGGTGGATTCGAGAAGAGGAGTGGAAGAATCGAAGAGGGAGCGGGCATGGGCGAGGCTGCCCCAAGGGGAGAGGGCGGAGAGAGACAGGAGCTTGGAGAGAAGGAAAGGAAGTCGAGCTGCGAGGTTTGATTTGGCGAGGAGTGCTTGGCCTTGCTTGAGATCGCGCATGGATGCGGCGTACCGGAGGAGGAAGACGACGCGCTCCTCGGGAGAAGGCATGAGGAATCAGTTTGAAGGCCTGGCTGGCATTTTATTTGCATTTTATTTTTAGAAAAGGGCACTGCTATTACAAATTGAATTTCTTTTAGAATTTTTAAATTTCTATTGACGCCACACTCCCTTAACCACACCACAGTGCTGAATCTTTCATCGTTAGAGGCCCGAAACTTCCCCGATTTGTATACCTTCCTCGTGCATTTTATCTTCCCTGTCACTGTCACATCCAATCTTCCTCTAAGCCATTGTTGCTCCCCTAATCCCAAAGTTTAAGTCCTTTCGCTCCAAAAAATCATCTTTCTCTCCTTACCATGTATTAAAAAAAATATTTTTTTAGTCAAATTTAGTTAGTAAAAGCTTCCGAAAGTAAGAATGATGAGTTCAATTTTTTGATTTTTGAAAGAAATGGAGAAAAGAAAGCATGGGGATGGTGATCCTTCAATATTTTTAAGACTTATGCAGAATGACAAAATGTTTGTAGATAGCCAACTTCTTAAAATAACGCTTGCTAATAGAAAACTGCTTGTGTATAAGCCGACCTCATAAAATTATGTTTTTGATTAGCCATTAGTGCAGATAGACAAAAGTGCGGTGCTAATATCAACGCCCTTAAAAACCTATCATTTTGCAAGGTTTTGAGAACCGGATCAGATATGGAATCGGTCTTGAGAGAGGTTCAAGGTTTATCAGTTTGACCGGTTGAACCAGGGTTGAACCGTTTTGACATTAATGATTAGAATTGTAACGTATCAACATTTGAATATATAAATTAAATATATAATATATAAAATTTTGAACATTAACACAAGTAGCACATAAAATAGTTTTTTAATGCCAAATAAATTTTTTAATGTGAATTGAAATCACAAAATCATATAAACGCATCATTTCTTAAAATATGAATTACTAAACAACATTACTGAAGTAAGAAATTAGAAAGAAAGCAACTTACCATAACAGTTGTTGCAGGTCATCGGTTTTTTCCTGATCCGAAGAATCGGACTACCTTAACTCGGAATTGGACCGAACGCGCAAACAGTGAAAGAAAAAACAGCAGCAAATGACAAAGGGTTTTTTTGACGTGAAAAATCCGAAAAGGGCGAAAAACTGCATGATTGGATCTGTACCAATCCAAAATCCAATATTTCATTGGGGTTTACAAGAGTTTGACACGAGCTCTCAGAGGGTGGCAAGTCACCTCTCCGTTACAAGCGTAAAATACAAAAATGATGAAAAACAATTAAGTCTTTGGAGTCTCGATGGAATAGCTCAGGCCTAGAAATTTCGTTAAGTCCACAGAACCTCGACGGAAGTGTTTTGTCCTGGAAATTTGGCCAAGTCCACAGAATCTTAATGAAAACGTTCTTGCGAAGATGAGCGGTGCGTCTTGAAGCTTGCTGGAGCATTTGCGCTAAAAGAGGAGTGGAGTGAATTCCTGAGCGGAGGATCGGCCTAAATCCATGATCTCGCCGGAAAATCTCAGAGCTCTTTGTAGCCACTGGAGTTGCTTGTCTTCAAATGAAGTCTTGATGGTCTATTTATAGTTTTCTGGGGAAATACGTTGGTAATTGCGCCTGAGTGAAATTCGTGTTGGCGAATGACGTTGCTCCGTTTCGATCTCCTAGATCACCAATTTTAGCAAATGACGAAAGCGCCCCCCACCCCACCCCCTGCGGTTCGAGCTGCCCGGGTAGGTTGCCCGGCAGCCGCGACGGTCGGCGGCGGCGGAGGGGCTAGAGGTGGCGGAGGCGACTAATGGTGGCGACGACCGCCAGCGTGCTGCGCGCGCGCAGCGCAAGGCACCCGCGAGTGCTTCCATGTCGCATGATCGTGAGGCACGCGCGTGCGCTTGCGCGCCTTAGAGGCGCGCATTTGGCTTTTCCCTCTTCTTAAGTGTTTTCGAGCCTTCGGGGGGAGCACGTCTTTTTGCGCGTGATTTATCCGGTTTGGTTGGTTTTCCCCACGTGTCTTCGGTTCGAGTTTTTCTTGTTGTCTCAAAAATTTTAGGGGGAACCGCATTAACAATGATAGCTTGCTAACGGTAGAATTTGACCCAATCATTTGCTTGGACTCACTTCCTAGTGCAAAAGATCCCAAGCATAGAGGACGAAAAATATTGGGAAAGAAGAGTTGATATGGATGAGATCCCTCTTAAAAAGGATAGGGGTGCACATAATCACACCCCTCATGATCTTTACCCAAAATTAGTGGGATCATGGGTTTGACCGCACGAGCGATCACTGCGCCTGATCCCCCTGCGTGTTGATCCCATCACGCATAACGTTAGAACCGCCACGGGCATCACTTCCTCTCGAGAACCTTATACCTTTTCTCGAGAAACAGAAGTTGTTCTCGAGAAGTCATTCCTTCACTCGAGAAATGAAGTTCTTTCTTTGAAAGTTCTTGTTAAGTCCCGACAGGAGTAATTTCAAATTGATCTTGTTTCTTATTGGTCCACGTATTCTGTCATTAATGATTTTGACCGTTAGTCAAGTCCTATAAAGGTCTTATTATAATCGACTAACTCTAAGAAGAAAATTAAGTTTTCTGAATCGCAATTTTTCATTTCTAAATCGGGAAGCGTCGCCGACTACTCATCGTCTTCTTTGTCGCTGACCTTCTCTGATCCAAGGTTTTCAGAACAAGAAGGTTTAAGCGATCAAGACATTCTACATCGACAAATCTACTCCTTGATCATGTTGATTCCAAAGTTTTCAGATCCAGAGATTTTGCCTCTTCTTCTTCGATCCATTTCTGATAGAGCTTCAAATTTCAAGAAGGAAGAAGGGTTGAAGATTCAAATATGAAATATTTTTGTTTATATTTTTTCTGTAAAACATTTATTCTTGTAGGAGAATTTTTCTCCGAGTTGTAGGAGCTTTGTTCTCCGAGAATTTTGTAGGAGTGTTTTGACTCCAAGTTGTAGGGGCGTTGCTCCAAGTTGTAGGATTGTTTTTCAATCCGAGCTAATAGTGAAGTAGTTGAGTCTAGCGTGGTGCTAGATTGGTGAGGTGGAGAGTTGACGTACCCAAGGTTGGGGAACCACTATAAATCTTGTGTTTTCTATAGCCTGCTTGTTTATTTTCTGTGCTTCGTCGTTACAAGTTTTTATTATACAAAAAGACGCAGACCTCACATATTCATCCCCTCTAGGTGATTTAGGTAGACAACTAAAAACATCAATTGGTATCAGAGGGAGGTTGTTCATCAAAAAGGTTAACACCTTGAACAGATCTGCTCCTAGTTGTCTTAAGAGGATACAAGCATGGACAGAGGCAAGGATTTCGCTAAGCTTCCCTTATGCACAAAGACAAACTTTCTCATGTGGAAAGAAAGAATGAAATTCGTCATGGAAGCTGTGGATCCAAGGATCTTTATGATAGTGGAAGAAGGACCTTATGTTCCAATGACAGCCTCCACCATTGACCCAACAAAGCAAGTTCCAAAGAAGCTTATGGATCTTGACAAAGATGAGATTGCACTTATCTCTTTAGACAAGAAAGCCAAGAATATCATCGTAAGTGCAGTCGATGATTATACATATGTTGTAGAATCTGATTCACTGCCAATTCGCCAAGGAAATGTGGCAGTCTCTCATCGTCCTCATGGAAGGTACTGAAGAGGTAAGGGATGACAGAAGATCCCTTCTGAATCAAAAATATGAAGCATTCAGACAAGGTCCCAAAGATTATATTGCGCATACTTTTGAAAGCTTCTTCAAGATTGTCAACGGCCTAAGAGTCTATGGTCGGGTCTTCACTAATGGAGAACTGAATGACAAATTTCTGAGATCCATGACTAAGGAATGAGACAACAAAGTCTGTGTAATCCGGGAGTTGGTTAGCTGGCAGAGACTAACCCTCAAAATCTCTTTGGAAAGCTTATGTCGTATGAACTACAAATAAACTCAAGAAAAGCTGAAGAAGAGAAAGGTTGGTCTTCATCCAAGGAGAAGACTGTCGCTCTAAAGGCAGACAGCTAAAGGAAGCCAAAAGCTGCATCTCCTACTCCCGTACAGGAAGAGAGTGAAGAAGAAGCTTTAGAGCCAAGTACCTCGGGCTCAGAGCTATCTGAAGGAGAGTTTTCTCTTCTTTCAAGGTAGTTCAAGAAGTTCTTAAACAAGAAGAAACATTGGAGAGGCAAAGATGCCTCGTTCAGAAGATCACATCATGATGGTGATCGTCACAAGAAAGGCTCAAGTAGCCAAGACATATATTACTCAAAACTGAACAAACATATTTCCTCTGACATTATTTGTTATTGTTGCAATAAGCCAAGACACGTCATAGCTGATTGCCCTCACAAGAAGAAGGAGGGTGTAAGAAGAGAGGAGAATAAATCTTCTTATAATAAGAAGAAAACTAAAAGAAGCCTGGTAGCCAAGAAGGACAAGACCCTCAGCGACACAGACTCATCTGAGTGTAGTGATGATGAGGAAGCCTACTTTGGGCTCATGGCACATACAGTTGAAGAAGAAGAATCCCAGTTCACTAGGAAGGTAAACTCTCACACTCCTCTCTCAAAATCAGATACTTCTGACCATGATCATGAGGACTGTTCGTCTTATGATGAATCTGAACTTATGGCTCAATACAAAGAGTTAATCAAGGCTTACGACAAATGTCGAAGAATCGCAAGAACTCAAGCTAAGGAGATTAAGTTTCTTAAGGCTGAGGAGAGCAATCTGAGGGAGGAAGTCATAATGATGGACTCACTCAAAAAGGAATTCCATGATGCGATGAAAGAATATAACAAAGCTCTCGAGCCCCTGAACCTGAAAGAGAAAATCATTCAAAAGTTGGATGAACAACTTGCTGCTGAAAAGAAACTTGTTGAAAGTTTCTCCAAGCCAAAGACAATCCTTCCACTTGTGGCTGAATTCTCTGCTCAGAGTAAAGGAGTTGGCTTAGGCCATATGGCTACCACTAGTAAATCCTCTAGGAGAAATAAAGCCCGAAGAAGAAATAAGGATTCCAAGAAAGCTTTACCCAAGGAGAAGGGGAAAGCTCCTCAAGACCAAACTTCATTTAAAAAGGTTATCTTCCCTATAAACGAGTTTGATCTTGATTCATCCTACGGTAACTTTGCTAGGCCTACTTATGTAGAGCCCAAGTCTCGGTACCAAGGATGGACTCGTCCCCGAAACTTTGGTGAAAGTGTCTTCAAGGCACCTTATGAGGAGGTCACTCTTCAGAGCTACGGCCCTTATAGTCATGGTCATAACATCAAGAAAGCTTCAAAAGTAAAACCCGTTGTGGAAAATCTACTTAAGTAGAAGAAGTCATGTGAGTGTCATCACCACAAAGCTTCTACCTCCAAGTCTGCTGCCCCTGCTGGACCACCCACTCAAAAGGTCAAACAGGATAACTTCGGGCAAAGATACAATAGGTTTGACTGTTGGTGTTGTGGCAAAGTTGGTCACTTTGCTATAGATTGCTAGTTTAACCCCAGATATTATGTAACTCCTCAAGTTAATAATGTGAGAAAGACCACTCACAATGTTAACACACATAGGGGGAGTATGCTAACTAGAGACCAAGGATCCAAACGAGTTTGGGTTCCTAAGGCAAATTGATTCTGCTTTTGCAGGTATGTACAAAGGCCACCGAGAATCCTATCTGATATTTGGACAGTGGATGCTCTCGGCATATGACCGGGACTAGAAGCCTACTCCAGAATTATTCTTCAATCATGAACGAGCCAAAGGTCATCTTTAGAGGTTCTGATAGAGGAATTATAAAAGGCTACGATATGATTACAAATGGTAGTGTATCCTTCTCATATGTGGCTTATGTTGAAGGATTTGAACACAATCTTATAAGCATAAACCAACTCTGTGATAAATGATATATAGTAGAATTTCATGCAAACAAGTGTTTGATAAAATTGGTCGATAACTTAGAAATGATTCTATCAGACACTCGTAGTAGGAATATATTTTATTTAAATTTTATTTGCATAGACTCTTCTACACCTGTGTGCTTTTTAGTAAAAGATAGTGTGTCTCTTGGTGACCAATGCCACAAGAGATTAACACATATAAATTATAAAACTATTAATAAATTATTTTCTCTTAATTTAGTACGTGATGCACCCAACGTTAAGTGCATTAAAGAAAGAACTTGTCACACATGTGTAAAATGCAAGCAAACAAGGGGTACTTTTAAAAGCATTAATGGAAAAGACTCTAATAGGTGTTTACACCTACTTCATATGGACTTGTTCGGTCCACTGCAAATTAGAAGTTTGGGAGGTAAGTATTATACATTGGTTATTGTTGATGATTACTCTCGCTTTGCGTGGGTGTTTTTTTTAAAACACAAGTCAGATACTTTTGACATCTTTACTAATTTTGTCAGGCAAATTCAGATGAATACAACTGTTCCGTTGTCAAAATCAGAAGTGACAATAGAACAGAGTTCAAGTCTGGGGCCATGACAGAATTATGTGAAAGTCTTAGTATCTTTTATGAGTTTTCTTCTCCTTGTACTCCTCAATAGAACAGGGTTGCTGAGAGAAGGAATAGAACACTCATCGAGGCTTGCAGAACCATGTTGAGTGAAGCCTCACTATCAGAATATTTCTGGATAAAAGCCGTCAAAACTGCATGCCATATGCAAAATCCAGCACTCATAAATAAGAACCATAATAAGACACCTTATGAACTACTAAAGGGCAGGAAACCGGCCTATTCATATTTTAGAATCTTTGGTAGTAAATGTTTCGTCCATAATAATGGGAAGTATCACACAACTAAATTTAGTGAAAAGGACTTTGAAGGTATTTTCGTAGGTTATAGTAGCCATAGTAAGGCATATAAGATTTTTAATAAGAAAACCCTGGTTGTAGAAGAATCTATTAATGTTGTATTTGATGAGACAAGCTTGTTGCAAGGCAACTCTTCTAGTGTGTTTATTGAAAATGCAGGTTCAAGACTAAAGGAATTAAACTTGGATGAGCCAACTGAAGAAAAAACTCAAAATTTCATCAAGATCACCACTCCAACCCCAATTGGAGAGGATGATCACCATGATGAAGATGTCATCCAAGTTGATGAAGTCACTCCAGTGATTGAGGAAGCTCCAGATGCAAGAACTCTATAGCTCAGAAACTTGAAGGATCACCCGATTGATCAAATCATAGGAGATCCCCGGGATGGTGTCAGAACTCATAGAGGTACAACTAATGAAAATCTATATTTAAGTTTCCTCTCGCAGGATGAACCAAAGAAGTTTAGGAAGAAAACTCAGATGCATCTTGGATAATGGCAATGGAAGAAGAAATGAATCAATTCAAGCATTGCCAAGTCTGTAAGCTTGTTCTAAGACCCAAAGGTAAGAACGTTATAGGAACAAAGTGGGTATACAGGAACAAGATGGACTAAGATGGAATAATTATAAAGAACAAGGCCAGACTCGTCGCCAAGGGATTCAGACAAGAAGAAGGAATCAACTTCGATCAGACGTATGCTCTAGTGGCAAGGCTGGAGGCAATCAGGTTGATCCTAGCATATACATCACTTAAGGGCTTCACTGCCTATCAGATGGAAGTGAAGTCGGCCTTCCTTAATGGTGACATAAAGGAAGAAGTGTATGTGAAACAACCTCCAGGTTTTGTTGATTCTAACCATCCTGAGCATGTTTATCTTTTATTAAAGTTTTATATGGTTTGAAACAAGCTCCTCGAGCTTGGTATGAGATGATGTCTAACTTTTTTCTTGAGAATAAGTTCACAAGAGGAAAGATGGATAAGACATTATTTCTTAGGGAAATAAAAGACAAGATTTTGCTAGTGCAAATCTATGTCGATGACATCATATTTGGCTCTACTGACGACAACCTTTGCAAAAAAATTTCCAAACTTATGCAAGAGAAGTTTGAAATGAGCAATATGAGAGAGCTGAAGTATTTCTTAGGACTTCAGGTGAAACAATATAAAGATGGAATTTTCATCTCTTAGATAAAACTCACCAAGGGGTTAATTAAGAAATTCGGAATGGAGAACACAACCTTTATGAGGACTCCAATTGGTTCAACTATGTCTCTGGACAAGGATGAGAAAGGGAAACTATTTGATGAAACCAAGTATAGAAGCATAATTGGATCCTTGCTCTATCTTACTACAGTAGACCGGACATAATATTTTCAACATGTGTGTGTGCTAGATTTCAAGTGAACTCTAAGGAATCTCACTATACTGCTGCAAAGCGGATTTTGAGATACCTTAAAGGTACACCAAATCTTGGCTTATGGTACCCAAGAAGTAATGATAGCGAACTGATAGGTTTTTTAGATGCAGATTTTGTAGGAAGCAAGATGACAGGAAAAGCACTTCCGGGACTTATCAATTCCTAGGAAGAAGGCTTATCTCCTGGAACAGCAAGAAGCAAAATTATGTCACAATTTCAACAACCGAGTCAGAATATATTTCTGCAGGCAGTTGTTGTGCACAACTGCTATGGATAAAGAACCAATTTGAAGACTACAATATGAAGTTCAAGGACATTCCAATGTTTTGAAACTCCTCTAGTGCTATTGCAATCGCCAACAACCCAGTCTCTCACAGCAGGACAAAGCACATAGAGCCGAGATACCATTTTATCAGGGAGCGTGTGGAGCATGGAGACATCAATCTCCAGTATGTTCTAACCGACAAGCAAGTTGCAAAAATTTTCATAAAGCCACTGGATGAGGCCAAGTTCTCGTTCTTCAAAACAGAACTTGGCATGTTCAACAAGGAAGAATGAAGAAAAAGGTCTCAAGCAAATTTCAAGATCGGGTTACACTTCAAAATTAAAGAAAATTCTATCTTTGGACTTCACTTCTCGAGAAGATACTTATTACTCGAGTACTCAATATATCTACTCGAGAACCATAGTTGATTCCCGAGAAATGTTACTCGAGTACCTATTTGTTTCTCGAGAACTTAAGATTTGCTTCTCGAGAAAGAAGATCTCTACTCGAGAACATTCTCTTCTACTCAAGAACTTTTGTGCCTCCTCTCGAGAAATAAATTGTGTCTCGGGAAATATGATGCCGATTTTCTTTCTTAAGTTCAAATTTTTGATATTGGCACCTAGGCTCTCCTACCGCCATATTTCAGGTATTTTAGTATTATTATTTCCTTAATCATCATGATTTACGATTTATATAAATAGATTAAATCCAGAAAAAGCCCCAAATACCGAATCTCAAAACTTTTCTCGAGAACAAGAAACCTTTCGTCTTCTCTGTCACCGCCGTTCCCCTTCCGCCGTTTCAGTCTTTTCTCTCAGAAGGCCAGATACTCTTTCATCTATCTTGATCGATGGATCCTCCGTCGAAAGTTGGTATTGGCAGTGAGTTAGTTTCCACAGGGATTGCCAAACTCTTTGACGATTTCCGAAATGTCCTGTTGCTGCTAGAAGCCGCCAGACTGTCTTTCATTTTGGAACATCCGTGCAAGATTCTACTTCCTGAAGTCGAGGAATTCTTCCAGAATGCCAAATTAAAGAGAAATGGAAAGATTCTCAAAAATAAGGTTCGTGGAATCAAGATCAAGCTGACCACCCCAATCGTCTCCAAGCTCCTTCGACTGCCTATCATTGATGAGGAAGATGACCTAACTGTCGATGATTATGATCACGCCTGCAGATTCTGCGGTGTCTCTGCTGGTGTGTGCACTATTTGCCACCCTAATCTCAATGCAGATAACAAATTACTTGTGGATATTCTCGGAAAAATCCTTTTGTGCCGCACTAGTTCGATTAGCTTCATCACAAATGATTTCTTCGACATGATGACTGCTGTAATCTGCAAGAAGAAATTTTAGTGGGGTATGATGATTTTTGACAAAATCAAAGACAACATCAAGGCAACAAACTTTGGCTGAATTGTTTCTCTTCTCCTTCATGAGCTCCAGCCAGACACTTTTGATCTTTCTAAAGGTATTTCTTTACATCGTATGAAGAAAATCTCCATTTCCTCCATTCAGAGATGGGAACTCAAGATTCAGAACCCTGTCCAAGCTGTAAAATCCCATGATCTCCAAGTGGATGAGGACAAGACTCCATCTTTCCCTTTACATCAAGTAGCTGGCACATCAGGTGCAGTTGCTTAGGGGGAACCTGCTCCTGCAATCCTAGAGATAAGTCAGTCTGCTCTTCCATCAGATGTTGCTCCTCCTGCTGTTATATCTTCAGAAATTTCTGCTCCTGCTGAAGAAATGCTTACTAATGACCAAGTAAATGATCAAGTTCTATTTACAGTAGATGACATCAACATGATGATAGAGGAACTCACCTCTAAAGAAACTCTATCCCCTCTTCCTGAAGTACATCCATCTCAACCAGAATCATCTCAACCAGATCCTTCTGAACAAAAGTCTTCTCAGGATCAGTCTCCTGTAGGGGATGTACATGATGAAGAGACAGTTTCTATTTCTAATGATAAATAAGTATCTCCTGAAGCAGCTGAAGCACCCCTCAAAAGCCTAGACTTCTCCCTCCCTACTATTATTGGTGAGTAAGGAGATCTCATGATTCATACCACTAAAGGCCAGAGCTCAGTTGTTATTGATGAAATAGTTCCCTGGATAGCTCCAATCCTACCTCCTCCAGCTGTTGAAATTCCTGAAGATACCCTTCTGGGTAAAATTGAATCTTTGTTAGCCCAGCAAAGAGTTTATTTTGACAACTCTCTAAAAGTGGTCACAGACAAAATAACTGCTCTCGAGAAAGAAATGAGAAGATGCTTTACTGAAATTCAACACAATACTGATTCCCTCAAACACCTATTCCAAATAGGTGGGAAAGCCTTAGACCACACAATTACTAGCATTGGTAAAGTCATGGACCAATAAGTTAATCTGGCAAACAATCAAATTCAGTTAGAAAAGAATGCTCAAGAGCACAACTTCAAGACATATGAAGAAGTTGGCAAGTTCAAGGATGATGCCATCAACACCCTATGTGTAGAAGTCAGAAAGGGGGAGAAATTAGTCAAGGAATATCTAGAGAAATCTGATAGTACTATGAAGACTCTTTGGGAAGGAAAGATAACAAAGATATATGCTGATGTTCAAACCTAGATTGATGGTGTCAAATTTCATACCTATGATACAGCAGTTTGGATGCACAACCAAATATTTCTTGAATTTCAAGTTGAACCAAATGTTATTCCCCATCATCTCAGTCCTACTTCCCAACATCCCTCTGCCCAACAACTCTCATTCTCTCCCAGATCTGAACATTATGATGCTCCACCTCCTGAAACCTATGCTCAAGTCTGGAATTCTTATCAAGCTGATGTGCCTCCTATATTACCTCCTGATGTGCAAATTCCAAAAAGAAGAAAGTATGGTGATGGTGCTTCTACAAGCAGATCCACACCTATGCCTGAACATGTTGTAAGAGAACATGCTGAAGTTTGGAGCCCCACTTCTAAGTCAATCATTTTGGATACTCTGGGATTAGTTGTGGAATTCAGAGAAAACAAAGATAACTACTATTATCACTTTGACTTGGAACAATGTGAGAAGTCTATGACTCTGAGAAGGCTTCATGATAGGAAGTATAGTCGTGAAGATCCCTCTGCTCCTCCCAGGATAGCCAAATACTTTCTAAGGCCATTTATGTATTTCCAGAGACAGGAAGAAATTCACCAAAGATAGCAACAACAATAGATCAAGAAGTAATAGAAGAAGATCAGAAGTTTCTTTATGAGATTTTGTGGAATTGGATGTTTCCTGGACAATATCTATAAACATAAATCTTCTAATCTTGATGATCTGCTTTTCCTATAACATAGAATTTCTCATTATTACTTTTTGTACTAGTTATTTTATTTGTTTATCTTGATGTAATTCACCTTAGTGTAGAAGGTTCTGACTTCTACAAATAGGGAAAGATTGTTGGGTATTGTATCCACAATAACCTAGATTTGTATGAAGTCACCCTTGAACTAAGATGAATTAAGTTTGTATTTGATACTCTTTTCAAGTTAAGTGCTTGCAGGTCATAATTGCCAAGTGTAGACCAATGTCAGTCTACAATGAGTTACCAAACACAGGACCATACAATATAATCCCTCATTGTGTGATCCATGGTGTTGACTCATGTGTAGCCTCTCTATTGGGACACACTTATTTTTCAAGTACTAAAGATATGGAAGAAACTATAGGTTACTGATCTCCAAGAAGAAGAATTAAAAAATTCTGTTAAGAAATTTCTCTAAGTAAAATTCTCGAGAAGTACAGTTATTGTTCTCGAGAAGCAGAAGCATTTCTTTAGAAGCCCAAGTGTTGTTCACGAGAAAGCCATGTTCTTCTCGAGAAGTCTTAAGTATATCTCGGAATTCTTCTAAGTGTTGTTCTCGAGTAAGCAGAAATTATTTCTCGAGAAGGCCAAAGTTTGTTCTCGAGAAAGCCAAGTAACTTCTCGAGAAGCCCAAAGTTTGTTCTCGAGAAAGCCAAGTTATTTCTCGAGAAGGCCAATATTTGTCTCGAGAAAGAAGAAGTCATTATTCGAGAAGCCGAAGTTATTTCTCGAGAAGTCCAAATTATTCTCGAGAAGTCTAGTCAGCTCTCGAGAAGTCATTACCTATTTCTCGAGTAACAAAAATTATTTCTCGAGTAATAATCCTTTCTTTCTCGAGAAGCCAGAACTCATTTTCAGTACTTCCTCTCGAGAACCTTATATCTCTTCTCGAGAAATAGAAGTTGTTCTCGAGAAGTCATTCCTTCACTCGAGAAATGAAGTTCTTTCTTTTAAATTTTTTCATTAAGTCCCGATAGAAGTAATTTCAAATTGATCTTGTTTCTTATTGGTTCACGTATTCTGTCATTAATAATTATGACCGTTAGGCAAGTCCTATAAAAGGTCTTATCATAATCGACTAACCCTAAGAAGAAAATTAAGTTTTC
The DNA here is from genome assembly GCA_039513925.1 of Platanthera zijinensis. Taxonomy (NCBI): domain Eukaryota; kingdom Viridiplantae; phylum Streptophyta; class Magnoliopsida; order Asparagales; family Orchidaceae; genus Platanthera; species Platanthera zijinensis. The sequence continues at coordinate 34,117,457 of CM077093.1, read as the reverse complement.
TGAATCGCAATTTTTCATTTCTAAATCGGGAAGCATCGCTGACTACTCATCGTCTGCTTCGCCACTGACTTTCTCTGATCCAAGGTTTTCAGAACAAGAAGGTTTCAACGGATCAAGACATTCTATATCGACAGATCTACTCCTTGATCATGCTGATTCCAAAGTTTTCAGATCCAGAGATTTCGCCTCTTCTTCTTCGATCCATTTCTGATAGAGCTTCAAATTTCAAGATGGAAGAAGGGCTGAAGATTCAGATCTGAAATATTTCTATTTATATTTTTTCTTTAAATCATTTATTTTTGTAGGAGAATTTTTCTCCGAGTTATAGGAGCTTTGTTCTCCGAGATTTTTGTAGGAGTGTTTTGACTCCGAGTTGTAGGGGCGTTGCTCCGAGTTGTAGGATTGTTTTCCAATCCGAGTAATAGTGAAGTAGCTGAGTCTAGCATGGTGTTAGATCAGTGAGGTGGAGAGTAGACGTACCCAAGGTTGGGGAGCCACTAAAAATCTTGTGTTTTTTGTGGCTTGCTTGTTTATTTTCTGTGCTTCTCGTTACAAGTTTTTATTCCGCAAAAAAGACGCAGACCTCACCTATTCACCCCCTCTAGGTGATTTAGGTAGACAACTAAAAACATCAAAGGGCTAGGATGGGTGCGGTGGTAAGTCTATCTTTCATCTCTTGGAATGCAGCTTCACACTGGAGTGTCCACTCGAATATCATACCTTTCTTTGTCAATGTAGTGAGAGGAAGGGCTAACTTTGAGAATCCTTTCAAGAACTTGCGATAATACCCAGCAAGCCCGAGGAAGCTCCGTACATCGTATAATGCCCCGAAACTCAAAAGAGCAACGGGTAGTGCTTTGAGGCGAGTTTGGACCTCGGTAAGGGTCACACGGCCTGGGACACGGGCGTGTCCTATGGTCATGTCGTGCTCGGGATCGATGACTCACTGAGTGGTCGATGAAACTACAGGCGTCGAGTGTCGAGACAGGGAACACATCTTGAGACACGGGCGTGTCAGAGGATGTGTCCTGCTCAGGAAATTTATTGGTTTGTGCTGAGGGAGTTACACGGCCTGGGACACGGGCGTGTCCCAGGGCGTGTCTAGCACAAAACATGTGACACGGGCGTATCACATGGCCGTGTCGTGCTCGGGACGTGTTTGATCCCGTATCGTTTGAGGCACACGGCTCGTGACACGGGTGTGTCACTTAGGACACAGGCGTGTTCCAAGCCGTGTCATAGGCCGTGTCATGGTCGGGATTTTCCTGATTGACGGTGAATGAGGAACACGGCCTTAGACACGGGCGTGTCGCATGCCGTGTTCGGCCCAGGAAGTTCATTTTAAGTGCGAATCGTGACTGTCTGTTTCCTTATTTTGGGATCCAACGGCTCAGGGCTGTTCTTGCTGGGATATACCCGGGAATAAGGCTTAAAAACCCTCAATTATTTTGGGTTCAATCTCTTTCTGACTTCTAGAGAGAGGGGAGAGCAAGGAGGAAGAAGGAAGAGAGATCCGATCGCCGGAGGAGATTCGGAGCGCCAAATCGCAAGCCGAGTCCAGATCTACGGAGACGAGATCATCACGTTGCTTTCCAACCGTATAGATTTCCATGGCGCCAAAGAGGAATGCTAGGGTAACGATTCTCTTCTTGAGCATGTGAATCTCTCCTTCTTTTGCATAAGGAAACCCGCTCCCGCGAGTGTGCGGTGAGTGTGCGGTGTTCCTTGGGGTAGATGTGAATAGTTCCCCTTGTTTGCATGTAGAGTTAGAAATCGAGTTACGGACATAGACATGGTGTGTGAAGCCTACCCAGATAAGTTGGTCTGGATCGGTGATGTTTCATTATACATGATTAGCCGGAGAAGACTTCGTGCCTTTGGTTATTTTTGGGTTTTCTACGTGGTAGATTGCAACAGGGAGTCTTGGGGATTACCTCCAAGGTGCACTCGGAAAAATGGGCGGAAACACATTTCTACCAACTTGGTGGCCTGGGATCCAGCCTTGAACATAACTGGGTTATGTGCATGTTTGATCGTTTTGAGACTCGGGGAAGCTTGACCCGCGTATATGGCTTAAATTGTTGCGGTGTGAGCAGCAGGTTAGGCAGAATCGTACCCGCTCTGTGTCGTTCGGTTAAAGAGACCTAAAGTACATGGTACTTACCGTTGGCATAGATGGAGGGTCTTGGGCTTAGGCCAGAAAGACTAAAATGCTCACGAGTATTGTCGTTCAAGGGACGGTGGTGAGACCGCGATTTTGAATGGGTTCACCGTGTAAGTGCCCTGAGAGCATGGGGTGTGCGGCCGTGTGTGCCTGCACCTGTGATGTTGTGATTATTCGTTATATTGCTTATTATGCTAATAAGCGCAGGGAAGGAGCATCGCCGCCCTGAGTTTGGGGGCATGATCGTTATAATTTGGTCAGCTTTAACTGATCATTACTTTTTTGCCACCGTTGCAGTGAATTGTGCTGGCAGGTACTGCGGAGCCGAGCGGCAAATAGTGGGCCAAAGCCCTTGTTGCTGAGCCGGCCCTTGAAGGCCTTGTTATGTTTACTTATTTTAATTCATGTGTGACCAGCCTGCGAGCCGAAGTATGGAAGACACTGTTTTAAATTTAGTGAACTCTTGTAAGGCCATAGGCCGGTACTTTGTGTACTTTGTAATTTCATTCCTGTTGAGGTTTGCTAGTGGGCATTCATGCTTGTGGCTGGGTTCTTATTTCTTGCAACTTAATAAATTGCTTCCGCTAGATGCTCTGTGTAGGACGTTACGATTGGGAGAATGGTTTCAATGAGTAATCCTTCAGTCTGTCTGTGGTATATGGCGTCGGGCCCCGGCCGAACCTACTGCTATATGCTATGTGACGGATAGGAGTGTTACAATTTGGTATCAGACTACCGGTTTCGGTCAGGCTTAAATAAATTCGTGGATGAATTCACTTTAAGGGGTGGTGAGCACATGTGTGCTCGTCATAGTTATAACATGAAAAGAACCCATGAATGCCCACTTAGGAATGAAAATACACATGTTTGAGGAATCTGCGTGTTCCTATAATTGATTTTTGCAATATTGTTTGGTCGCTTAATGGTATTTTATACGACTATAGGTGACCAGGAGTGGTGCGGGGCCGTCAGAACGTCCAGTTTCTGAGGCAAGTAGCATACCAAATGATGCGTCGACAACACCTCCTTCGGCTAAGACCATACAATTGGTAGCTGAAGCAGTGTTTGCGATGATTAATATACAGCCTGCGAGGCAGATGCAGCAACCTACCCCTACTGTGGAGCAAGTACCGCTCCAAGCGGCGGAGCCAAGGAGAGTAGAGCAGGTTGTGGTAGAGCCGGTAATGCCTAGGAGAGCAACAGAGAAACAGCTCAAACACGTTTTGGGCTTTAATCCTCCAGTGTTCTCGGGGACGAGAACCCCAACCTAAGCGGAGGATTGACTCTCTAGAGTTAAGAGAGTCTTGATAGCTACAGAGACGGAAGAGTGGCAGAAGACCACTATTACCACTTTCTTGTTGGATGGCGACGCAAGACTATGGTGGGAAGGTTTGGAGTTACACCATTTGAGGTGTAGACAACTTACTGACATCTCGATAGAAGAACTCTCGAGATTGTTCTTGGCTCGATACCTCCCCTCGGCTCAGAGGATTGCATTGGAGAATTAGTTTCAGAAGTTGGTGCAGAGAGAGAATAGCGTGGATGAGTACCTCCACGAATTTACACGTTTGGGTCGGTATGCAAGTGCTTCATTCGCTGATTAGGAGGGAAAGACAAGCCGATTCTATGAAGGTCTGAGGGATGACTTAAGACTACTGCTCTCGGGGCCGATGACGTAGGGCTTCTTGACCCTGGTCAACACGGCCTGGTCTTTGGAAAAAGATTTGAAGAATGTGCAGGCAAAGAAAGACTCCAGTGTTAAGAAGATAGAGTTAAAGGTGTCGACTACCTCAAAGTCTGGGTATCGTAAGTTCTTTAAGAAGGCTAGGACTTTGGGTCCAACTCCTTCTTCTGGTGCTTCAGGAGCAGTCACGGGCCGAACCCTGGGCGCTTGCTTTACTTGTGGGAAGCCAGAGAATTTTGCCCGTGACTGTTGGAGTGGACGTCCAAAGTCTGAGAGGAAGCAGGGAGCAACTTACGAGGAAAAGGGCAAGACGGTGGAGTCAACCGCATACCATTATGCTCCGACTCAACCAAGAGTCTACAATCTTGACCAGCAGGAGGCCATCAAACAAGCGGATGTGGTGACAGGTACGGTTTAAATTTATAACAATTTAGCTTTAAATACTGTTACCTTGTGCTTGTTAGCTTATTACTGTTTGTATAGGCTTTGTTTTGATTTGTGATAATCCGACAAGAGCACTCTTCGATACGGGAGCTTCACACTCCTTTTTGTCCGAAGGTTTCATATCGCGCATCGGAGTCCCCTCTTCGATGGAGAAGGACAAATTGGACGTGTTGTTGCCGAATGAGTGTTCTATGCGCGCAGACAGAGTTTGTGCCGTAAAGATTCGTATTGGGAGTCAGGAGTTCGACTTGCTAGCGTCGTTACTGCCGTTAGTAGAGTTCGATGTCATTTTGGTATGGACTAGCTTTCGGAGCAGAAGGTATACATAGATTGCAATCGTAAGGAAGTCAAGTTGGGAGATGACCGGGAGACAACATTTACGGGTTTGAAGGGGTCGAGCAAGACCTTAATGTCTGCTCTTCAGGTGGTCATGGCAGTTCGTGTTGGTGTAGAGTTGTTCTTCACGCTAGTGGATGCTGCGAAGCCTAAGCCCAATTTGGGTAGCATCCCAATAGTGTGCGAGTACCCTGACGTGTTCCCGAACAATCTTCCCGGAGCCCCACCCCAGCGGAAGATCGACTTCACGATTGAGCTAGTGTCAGGTTCCAAACCCGTGTCATGCTCTCCTTATAGGTTGGCGCCTAAGGAAATGGCGGAGCTAAAGATTCAACTCGAAGAGTTGTTGGAGCAGGGTTATGTGCGTCCAAGTTTGTCGCCTTGGAGCGCACCAGTACTCCTTGTCAAGAAGAAGGACGGAAGTTTGCGGCTCTGTATCGACTATAGAAAATTGAACAAGTTAATGAAAAAGAACAAGTACCCGATCCCAAGGATTGATGATCTATTTGATCAGTTAGTTGGGTCATCAGTGTACTCAAAACTGGATCTCAAGTCCGGTTACCATAATCTGAGAATAAAGGAAAGGGATATCCCAAAAACAGCATTCAACACGAGATATGGGTATTTTGAGTTTACGGTCATGCCATTCGGGCTGACTAATGCGCCATCAGTGTTCATGTATCTGATGAACAGAGCGTTTAGGGAGTACTTAGACTACTTTGTGATCGTCTTTATCGACGACATATTGGTGTACTCGCAGTGTGAAGAGGATAACTTCAAGCATCTGCATTTGGTTTTGGAGACGCTGAGGAGGAACGAACTATATGCAAAGTTCTCCAAATGCGAGTTTTGGTTTCCCTCAGTAGCGTTCCTTGGTCACATAGTCAGTGGAGAAGGAATTGCGGTGGATCCAACAAAGATAGTGGCGATACGCGAGTGTCCTATATTGTCTATGGTAGTGGAAGTACGGAGTTTTTTGGGGCTTGTCGGCTATTACAGGCGCTTCATAGAGAACTTCTCGCGGATAACGTTACCTCTCACTACTTTGACAAGGAAAGATCAGAACTTCTTTTGGACGCAGGAGTGCACACAAGCTTTTGATGAGTTGAAGGGTCAGTTGACCACGGCGCCAGTGTTAAGATTGCCAAGTGGGACCGAAGGCTTTGAGATCTACAGCGATGCTTCGGGCAGTGGTTTGGGCTGTGTGCTGCTGTAAAATGGAAGTGTTATAGCTTATGGCTCGCGTCAACTGAAAGTGCATGAGAGAAATTATCCGGTCCACGACTTGGAGTTAGCGGCCGTGATTTTTGCTCTGAAGCTGTGGAGGCATTATTTGTACGGCGTAAAGGTCGATATTTAAACCGATCACAAGAGCCTAAAATACCTGTTGGATCAAAAGGATCTAAATATGAGACAGCGGAGATGGATGGAGTTCCTGGGGGACTATACATTCAAAATTCATTATGTTCCCGGGAAAGACAATGCAGTTGCGGATGCGTTGAGTTGCAGGGCTCCCGCACAAGCCAACTGGTTGTCGGTTCATGACGAGCAGTTGATTTGGGAGTTGGAGGCGTTAGATATCTCTTGTGTTGACTAGCAGACTAGTGCCGAAGTGCTTTTGAACTGGACGGAAGTGCAGTATGACCTGACTGATCGAATTCGGCAGACTATGGATTTGGATAGCAGTATGAAGCAAATCATGGAGGCGGTTTCGGATGGGTCAAATTCCCAATTTACGGTTGAAGATGAACTACTAAGGAAGGACAGTCGTTTGTGCGTCCCAAATATGGGTAATTTACGGGTGGAGTTGATGTACGAGGCTCATCATACCAAGTACTCGATTCACCCAGGGAGCACGAAGATGTACCGAGATTTGAAGAAGTTGTTCTGGTGGCCAGAACTCAAGAAGGACGTGACACTGTATGTGGTAAAGTGTTAGACTTGCGCCTTAGTGAAGGCAGAGTGCCAAAAGCCAGGGGGTTTCTTGAAGTCTTTGCCTATTCCGGAGTGGAAGTTCGATGATATCTCAATGGACTTTGTGCATGGATTGCCAAGGTCACAGAAGGGAAATGACGCCATCTGGGTGATCGTAGATCGGTTGACAAAAGTGTCGCACTTCATTCCGAATATGAAGGATGATTCGGTGGAGAAACTGGCAAAGCTTTATGTGGATAACATTGTTAGACTGCACGGTGTTCTCCGCAGCATCGTGAGTGATAGAGATGGGCGGTTTACGTCCAATGACTGGAGGTTGGTGCAGCAAATGTTGGGAACTAAGTTGAAGTTCAGCACAGCCTTTCATCCATAGACGGATGGTCAGACCGAGAGGGTCAACAGGACGATGGAAGACATGCTTCGCATGTGCGTCCTGAATTTCGGGAAACAGTGGGAATATCATCTGTATTTAGTGGAGTTTGCGTACAACAACAACCAATCGAGCATAAAAATGGCGCTCTTCGAGGCCCTATATGGTAGAAAATGCCGCACGTCGTTGTCATGGTTAGAAACGGGTGAGGCGAGGTTGTACAAAAAGCAAGTGATGGAAAGCGCCACTTCATTGATATGAACCATTCGAGAGCATTTGCTGATCGCTCAGGATAGGCAAGCTAAATACTATAATGTCAAGCATCGGAACGTGGAGTTCGCTGTTGGCGACTGGGTGTATTTGAAGATAAAGCAGTTCAAGGGTGTTTCACGGGTACGACGCTTGAAGAAGTTGAGCCTGAGGTACCTTGTGTAACAACCCGACCCATTAAATAACATATAATAGAAGGTCCGGCCGGGGCCCCACATTATATACCACAAAAGGACAGCGAGGTCACAGGTTAATACCAAAATACCATGACACCCTAACTCAGAGCATTCTAGCGGAAGTTTATAAGTTGCACGAACTCAATCCATGAATGTCAACTACTATATAAATAACACATTTATATACAACACCAGGAATGTTTACAAGCACACACCGCTCACGGCCTTAAGGCCTTACAAGTTACTCTTTTCAACAAATTATTTCATACTTCGGCACGCAGGCCGGCTACACATGAAATCCAAAACTTCACACGGCCTTCGAGGGCCTACCAGCAGCAGCAACAAGGGCTTCAGCCCGCTCATTCCATTTCATCATCAACAAAGGCAGCACCTACATATGGACATCCACCCCATGGGTGATAAACAAAGCAACGGTCAGCATTCAGCCGACCAATTATAACGACCCTACCCCTTACTCGGGGCAGTGGTTCCTTCCCTGCATGCACAATATATATATCACATACATCATCACAAATGCCGGCCTTAGAGCCAGGCGCTCCGTGCACTCAGGGCACGATTATGGTGTACCAAACTCCTCATGGTTCCACCACCAATTCGAGGTGTTTAGCTTGTTGGCAGAGGCACTCACCTCGCGGAACCTATGAGCACTATCCATCGACCTACACGCGTAGTGCAATATGTCGGGAAGGTACGAAACCCCCCATTTGCAATGCTACCCATCGACTGCTCACCCGATCCTAACACTGAACTTGTTGGGTGGTCCACCCACTCAGAGGTTCTTAACTTGTTGGCTATGTGCATCAGCCGCCAAACCCCTATTGGGGGCCTCTCGCACCCATCCACTCAGAGGTGCTCGCAATCCATCTCATAAAACAGGCACACAGTGCCACTTTCCATTCCATCAATACAGCTCGTGCCGAGCATACAAACAAAGGAGCTATACAAAGCATCCTTCTCACCATCACAATCGTACTCACCATCTCTGCAGGCTAAACGATAAATACACGGAGTCTTCTCCGGTTCGCAGTATAACCAATCTAGACATCCATCCAGATGGGCTTCACACAACATGCCTATTCCGTACTACACACTTTCGGATCTAAATGCAGACTCGATCACTGGAATCGCTTATGCTTTCCACCTCTTGGTGAAGGATCTCATGCACATGCATAAAGTAGGACTTCACTTGTCCAAGAAGGAGATCGTTACCCTTGACGATCGCTTCAGAGCAATGGATAAACTTATCGGATATTAATCATCGCGATGGCCTTGCCTCCACAATGCTGAACACGGCTCTCGATTCGGACCGCTGAAGCTCCACCAGCGGCCAGAAAGCTTCTCCTTTCCTCCTCCAAGCTCTCCTCCCTCTCTTCTCTTTAGAAAGAGAATGACCAAGGATTGAATGACAACTTCATGCCAATCCCGGAGATAAACCCAGCTGAGAATACCCTGGACCATTAGATCTAGGATGAGGGAAACGAACGGCCACAAATCGCCTGAAAAGTCTAATTTTGCGGCTGACACGGCCTGTGAAACGCCCGTGTAACATGCCGTGTACTGCAAGCGGTACACGAACCGACTCACCCAGACCAGAACACGGGCCAAGACACACCCGTGTTGTAACACCCATATCCGTCACATAGTATATAACAATAGGTCCGGCCGGGGCCCGACGCCATATACTGCGGACAGACTGGTTGGTTACTTATTGAAACCATTCAACCAATCACAACGTCCGACACAGAGCATCTAGCGGAAGTAAATTATTAAGTTGCACAAAGAATAAAGAACCCTGCTAAGCATGAATGTTCACTACTCAAACCAAGAAGGAATGTTTAATACACTAAACAGGAATGATCTTATGGCCTTATAAGAGTTTGCTTAATAAAAGTGTCTTCCAAACCTAGGCACGCAGGCCGGTCACACATGAGTACAAAAAGGAAAACACTCAATAATTGGCCTTCGAGGGCCAGCACAGCAACTTGGTCTTTAGCCCGCTATTTATCTCTCGGCTCCGCAGCACCTGCAAGCAACAATCCACCTCACGGTGGTAAACAAAGGCAACGGTCAGCTATGCTGACCAAATTATAACGATTCTGCCCCCAAACCGGGGCGGCAAAGCTTCTTCCCTGCACTTGTTAGCAAAACAAGCAACATAGCGAAATAAACATCACATCACAGGTGCACGCTCACACGGCCGTACACCCCGTGCTCTCAGGGCACTTACTCAGCGAGCTAGTCCGAACCCCGTCCGGTCCTTGACTCCACCACCACCCCTAGGGTGGCAACCTCGTGAGCATTTAGTCCTTTCGGCCGTAGCCTAGACTCGATCTCCAAACCTCGGTAAGTCCCACGTAAAACTTTAGGTCGCTTTAACTGAACAGATGGAGCGGGTAGGGGTCCACCAGCCCGTTGCTCACCCCGCCGTTGCCATTTGGCCTTTGACGCGGGCTAAGCTTCCCAAGTCCCAAATATCATTCAAACACGGTACATAGCCCCTCTATGTACCCGGTTGGCTCCCAGGCCACCGATATGACAAAAATGCGTTTCCGTCCAGATTTCTGGGTGCACCTCGGGGTTAATCCCCAAGATTCCCTGATGCATTCTACCGCATAGCAACCCGAAAACAATCAAAATGCTCGGAGTCTTCTCCGGCTAAAAAATGCACAGCAAATCAACACCGATCCAGACCAACACGTCCGGGTAGGCTTCACACATCATGCCTATGTCTGTACTATGATTCCGGACTCTAACAAGGGGGACTTTACATATCTACCCCAAGGAATACCGCAATCTCGCCGCACACTCGCGGGAGAATGGTTTTCCCATGCAAAGGAAGAAGAGCTTCACATGCTCAAGAAGAGAATCGTTACCCTTGCGCTTTTCCTCGGTGCCATGACGATCTAGCCGAATGGAAAGCACCGTATCGGCCTCGCATTCGCGGATCCGGTCTCGGATCGTGATTTGGAGCTCCGAAGCTCCGCCGGTGACCGGATCTTGGCCTTCTTCCTCCTCCTTGCTCTCCCTTCTCTCTAATTTTTAGAGAGATAAAACTCAAAGGGAATAAGGGTTTCCAAGCCCTATTCCCGGATATAACACACCAGCAACAGCCCTGAGCCATCGGATCCCAAATCAAGAAAACGAACGGCTGCGATCGGGGACTAAAATAATAAAACTGCGCCGAACACGGCCTGCGACACGCCCGTGTCCAGGGCCGTGTCGCCTGTTCGTCATCTCGCCCGATGCTTGTACCAGCACACGGCCTTTGACACAGCCTCCGACACGCCCGTGTCACACGTGACACGGCCGTGTCAAGACCCGTTTCACGCCTGTATGCACTACCAACAATAATTTCCCGAGGAGGACACGACCTGCGACACGGCACCCGACACACCAGTGTCACATGTGACACGCCCATGTCTGTGCCCGTGTCATGGCCCGTGTGCATACTCAGAAAATTCCCAGCATGACACGCCCTGGGACACGCCCGTGTCCCAGGCCGTGTGCCTCAACTCGACGATCGCTGATCGCCAAAACGTCGACCCCATAACCCGAGGTCGATCACGCCCATGACACGCCCGTGACACGCTTGTGTCACGCCCGTGACACCTGCTCCAAAACCCAGACTTGGCTTAAAACGTCACCCGTCCCTCTTTTGAGTTTCGGGGTGTTATAACTCTCCCCCTCTTAAAAGAATTTCGTCCACGAAATTACTAAAGGAGAGAAAACAGAAACTCTCAGCGGTACCCATGCGGAACAACTCCGGGTACACTTCCAGCATAGATTGCTCTCACTCCTAAGATAACTCCTCTCTATCGTAATTGTCCCACTGGACTACGACTATCCTGATCTCCTTGAGACAAAGTCGCTCGACTTCATGGTCTCCAAAATGAACAGGTTTGACCCTAGTCGTCAACCTTTCGTCCACCAAAACTTGATCACTCACGATCAAGTTCGAAGGCTCTTGCGCCGCCTCACCAAACCGCTCTAGAAATCTCAAGTGGTCCAAGGTATACCGGGCTCAGCTTCCCCAAGCGTCGCTCCCGTGAAACACTCTTGAACGACTATAACTTCTAATACGCCATCCGATAACTCCACATTCCGATACGTGGCGTTAAAGTACTTAGTCTTCCTCTCCTGAGTGATTAGCAAAAGTTCTCATATGGTTCGCACCAAGGGGGTAGTGTTTAACACCTCTTGCTTTAAATACAACTTCGTGTCATCCGTTTCTAGCCTCGACAACGGCATGCGACGACTTCTACCATAAAGGGCCTCGAAGGGCGCCATTTGTATGCCCGCTTGGTAGCTAATGTTGTACGCAAACTTTACCAAAAACCGATGACCTTCCCACTGCTTCCCGAAGTACAGGACGCACATGCGAAGCACGTCCTCCAACATCCTGTTGACCAACTCGGTCTGCTCATCCGTCCGCGGATGTAAGATTGGACTAAACTACAACTTAGTCTCCAGCACTTTCTATAACTACCTCCAATCATTGGACGTAACACGTCCATCTCGATCGCTCACGATGTTGCGGGGTACACCGTGCGGTCTAACTATGTTATCCATAGACATCTTTGCCGGTTACACAACCGAATCATCCTTCCTCTGCGGAATGAAGTGTGACACTTGCGTTACCCAAATCACGATCACCCAATATGTGTCGTTTCCCCACTATGACCTTGGCAAACCATGCACACAGTCCAGTCAAACTTCTATTCCAAACTATACAAGGATTTCAAGAATCCCCCGACTCTTGGCACTCTGCCTTCACTAAGGCGCAAGGCTGGCATTTTGTCACACATAGTACCACAACCTTCTAAATTCCTGGCCACCAGAGCACTTCTTCAGATATCGACACAACTTCGTGCTTCCTAAGTTAATTGAGTACTGGGTATAACATACCACAACTCCACCCATCAATTTCCCACGCTTGGACCGCACAAACAGTTGTCTTTCCTTGTAGCCCACCTTAAATCGTCGATTTGGGACTTTGACCCACCGAGCCGCACCCATGATTTCCTTCATACTGCTTCCCAAACCATAGTCTGCCAAATACGATCAGCCAGGTCATACTGGACTTCCGACCTTTTCAATTACGCTTCGACGCTAGTCTGCTTGTCAACACAAGAGATAGCTAACATCTCCAACTCCCGGGTCAAACTCTCAACATGAACCTACAACTAGTTGGCTTGGGCGGGAGCCCTGCGTCTCAACGCATCCGCAACTACATTGCCTTATAACGGGCACAAAATAACTTTCGAACGTATAGTCCCCCAGGAACTCCATCCATTTCTGCTGCCTCAATTTCCGACCCTTTTGATCCAACCGATATATCAGACTCCTATGATCGGTACAAACA